>OX155951.1:20906647-21376647 GCA_944548615.1 Micropterix aruncella | reverse complement strand
ATATATATATATATATATATATATATATATATATATATATATATATATATATATATATATATATATATATATATATATATATATATATATATATATATATATATATATATATATATATATATATATATATATATATATATATATATATATATATATATATATAATTTAGGATACTTAATCTCTTGTGCATTAAACCAAGTGCATAAGTATCCTCTTCGTCATTGTTTGGAGTGGTCTTCTGTCTAAAGCTCTTAATTTGCATGACTCAGCAATGTGCAATGAATGACTAATTTGATTTATCCTCTCCAAACAACCCTCCCTTAGATAAAAAGTTTTATTTTAGGCGGGGTGGTTTAATTCGTGGTTATCTAATTGTGTCTTAGCAAGCAAGTTGTAATTACATTTCCTTAGACCCGTCCAGTACAGTTTAATTTGGGTTAAATATTATACCTTGTTTAATCTGCGCGCTTTATTGTCGCTATGAGTATAACATGTAAATGCACATGCAAGTAATAGAGGTATTTTATTCGCAAAATCATTCTTTTAATTTTAAAATATTACTTATTACCATGAAGAAAAGCGGTGCGAATCAAAAACGTGGACAGTGCGATAGAGCACGGACGAGGTTGGTGACCCTCCATATTGTATCAAAGATTTGAGATTTGTTACTACCTAAACAAAGAAAATAATTAAGTGCTGCTTCTGGGAACTTACTGGTTTTCATGTAAATTAATTACGTCTTTAATTTGTGAAAATATGTTGTGATAAGTGGAAATAACGTTAATATTTGGCATATTTCATTATTGTCTGAAAACACGAGTATCGCCTATCGCTTGTGCAAATCCCGGCAAATAATCTTTTATATTCGACATATACACATTATGTATATGACGACCATTTGGTCTTTAATTTCGTGTTTATTACTTCGACGCAAGGTCGTACGTGAGGGAGGGGGGGGGGGGGTAGTTAAGGGGATTCGGCATTTGTAGTATTTTTATGTATTTTTTACTAAGCATATTTAAATGCAAGTATTATACAATAGGTTGAAACACAATTGAGCAGTGTAATTAAGGAGGATAGTCTATTTGAAGACAAGAATGGAATACTTATATTATGTAGAAAACCAAAGACTGGCATAGTGTGATAGACGCTAATTCCCAAATCTTCCTTCCAAATATATTATCTGAGTTAACTGTTTCTTTTGCCATCGTAGAGAGAATCTTTTCAAACCTAAAGCGAATTAAAACATATTTGAGAAACAGTACCTGCTTAGATAGTCTCGTACTTAGAGTCTCGTAGGACTCGTCCTGCTTTCTGTTCATCGGGACGTATGTATCGAGGTGGTCAATGAGACTGTCTCCGACCATTTCAGCTAAAAAGAACGTCGGTTGCAACTGGCATTAAAATCAACAAAAGCAAAACTCAATAGAAGCAACAGGCTTGTCAATATGTATGTAGAAAGACTCAAGAAGACGTTCTAACGAGGAAGGACCTTCCAAATAAATAAACTTTCTGGCTTAAAGAAACTTCCAGCTATTTGTTTTTCGTATTATTTAAAAACTTTAATAATAAAGGCATTCTTTAAAAATCGGGTGTTCGTCTTTTAAATAGATTAAAAATCAAAATTATTGACTGCAGACCTATATCTCCCCCCCCCCCCCTTTTACCCCCGCAAAAATACCTATTTAGGGGGGGATGCGCAAATAGGACTGGCCAAATTTGCATTATTTCAAACATCTGTAAAATTGTATGCATTTTCTTTTCTATCGTATCGTGTCATGACATTACATTACCAACCGATGACTAGTGACTATGATATCACAATATAAAATTATGAAAGATTATCTGTTCTGCTGTGGCACAAGAAAGCTTGACTATAGTAGATAAATTACCTCTAACTAGAGTTGTCAACTGCAACGGGTGAGCCCGTCACCTCAGGAAGTTTTAACGATTAGTCGTTCTGTCTCCCTGAAGTGAGCGCAGAGGACTTGGACAAAAACAGTCCACCGTCAAGCTCCGCCACATGCCCGTAAGAGACCAACGCCTTAACCGCGAGATAGCCAGGAGTGTTACCCAGCGGGCTTACAATCACGCCCTTACTTCTAAATGCGAACAAATTACTCCAGTCTCTTGATTGGTTACGAGTTCGAGGTCGCTTGCGCGGTCCTCTCCCTTACGAAGCGGTGAAACGGTGTATATCTAATCTATCACGGACCGCGGGCATCCTTTGCCCGGCTGTTTACCCAGGATCAGGTAGCCGTTGGTCGATTCAAGAGCAGTCGCCGTAAGGTCCGCAACCACCCCCGCTCTATAGGAAACAGTACTGCTTCCAGACTCCCCCGACTGTTAGTCAGAGTGCACAATCAATTGGCTTACGTCGCACGGTACGCAGAGCGTCCAGGAGCGCCAGAAGGTTGATTCCTAGAGGAAACTAGCCCTAAGGCCAGAGTCCTGCCCGGGCTCGCACTTCATGCGTGGAAGCCACCGGATGGGTGTTGACCCGTGAGTGTGACCAACCCTGAACAGAATGGGTCTTCTTGGTCAACTCAGCAAGGGCCCATTAGCTCCCATAAATTACCTCTATATTATGTCGATATGGCGTATATCCAGATGTGCCGATTTATCTCCTTGCCGAAGACGCAAGATACCCTAGGTACTGTGAAGAATGGCTGTTGAAGTCATTAATGGAAAAAACATCTGTTTCATATCCCTTAATTATAAACAATTACTTATATAAACAATTTTCCTTTGACTCTTCGAAATTAACAACGTTCCATTGTTCTTTATCTAGAAGACGCATTCTTTCAAACGAGACTTTCACATTCGGCACCACATTAAATGAGTCTTTCAATCGCGTCTTTCAGTTCCGCGATTTGAGCACTAGTCTAGGCAGGCCAGATTCCACACCCCTCCCCCCTCCCCGAAAAAACCTGCGTACTGCCCCTGACTTCGACGTGTAGGAAAAACGGCTCTATTATAACTATAAATTTCGCTATTGTCTCTTTCGTAAACATAAGCCGTAATAATATAGTATTTTCTTGTCACCTAGTGTTTTTAATACCATGGCTCTATTATAACTATAAATTTCGCTATTGTCTCTTTCGTAAACATAAGCCGTAATAATATAGTATTTTCTTGTCACCTAGTGTTTTTAATACCATCGCGTGTATTTCGTCACTGATGCACACGTAAACACTCACCCCAAAAGTCCAACTTCCCTAAAGGTAATCTAATTACCGTCTTCGAAGCTATAATGGAACCACAAGCTCGCATTTACCGGTTCACGAAGACTTAAATTTCATTTGAGCCGTGTAATTCACAAATGGGAATTTAATTATTCGATGAAACGCGTTTTCTTAAGCTGTTTGTTACGTTTTGTATTTACGGGCGTTATGGCCACCATCTTGAAATTTTGATAGAGTAATTGAAAAATACATATCTAACTAGTGTATATATCATATGTGTAGTTAAGTGCAGTGTACATATATATCATTGAAAGATCATAGGGTTTGAAATGGGTTGGTGATCTGTAGAAACGAAATAATAATAAAATGTAAAAGACAGGTGATGTCCTATTCATCAAAGAATAACTGTGACATTTGTTCATTGCTATCGAGTGTATTTACATTCGATAGAAATGAATCCGGGTCACCAACATAAACCCTAATATCTCGGAAACTAAGAATGCTAGCTTATTGAAATATAAAGTATTTTATGAACTATTTAATACTACTCAAATAAAATTTATACATTTTCTTGGTTGCTGTAATATCATCAAAAAGGCTAAAAACGAAAGAAATTATTTTTTGAAAATATGTCTACCAATTCTGCCACAAAAAAGAAGCATACCTGGTATTCAATATTCATTATTAATGTGATAGTTATTGAATGAGCTAGGATTATTAGTTTACGAGATTTAAAAGGTTATATTGGCAACCCGAATTTATTGCTCCCGAGTGTACGTATATCAGCTATTTTATTTTTACTTTGGAATCAATAAGAATACCTTTTCGATAGATTTTTATATGTATTATGTACTGAGAGAAATAAGTACATAATACACATAAAAAGTGTACCTTGTAAACTTCTACCGTTGTACACAGTGTACCTTGTGTACATTTGGTGTACCTTAAAACTATAAGTTACCTTTTGCCGCCAGGGCCTAAGATCCTGTCGCATTCATGTATAAGATATCGTATATCACCATCTTCGTATCTATCGGTTGCTATTACCAATCGGTCGTTTCGTTGAACGAAATTGCATATAGATTCAGGGCGACTTGCACCAACCAGCCCGTTAACATCTGCTAATCGCCGTTATCTTACCACGATTGACAGTTTAACAGCCGGATAAATTTTGAGGGCTTGCACCAACCGTTTTCGCCGGATGTATCAAAAGCGCTTTTTTTGAGGCAGGCAATCACAGCGCAACGCGCAGCTGTCAAAATTGTTGCGATATGTCTCGAACCGCTCCCAGCTTTTCAGTGTTTTTCCTTTGTTTATTGGCTTGTTGGGTTAGTTTTATGTTATTTCAACTATTTGCCTATGAATACTTATAGTCAAGTACGGATTATGATTACAATACCGTCGATTGTAGCTTTCTCCTGGATAACCATGGAAGGAACCGCTAGTGACGGTTTCTCTAGGCCGAAGAGTCAACAATAACAAACAGTCACAGCGATAACAATATAAAACAAAAACTTTTAGCCAATGTCCGCAGGGCACATATCAATATAAGTTTTGGTCGTCGTTTGTACTGTTTGTGAACTGAAAATGTTTTGTTTTTTTTTTGTTGAACTTTTCTGTGGATCAAACTGCTTACTTGAACTCTCAGGCGTCTTTGTGTCTAATTTTTAAGGTTTTGCCCATGCGCGCAGGGCACATGTTTGAAATTTTTTGAATAATTTACAATTTATTATGTTTATTATACGACCCCTCAAGGGTCTATGTTTCAAATTTACAACAAAGTCACTCGGTTTAGCCGTTTAACCTGGAGGTCGATGAACATAACGATATAAAATACCAAAACTATTACATTGATAGCTACAACGATAACAAAATCGAAACCAAAGCAATCTCAACATTGTGACAGTTCTCGCTAACGGCCGATTAACGGACGTTAACGTAACGTGGGATCGTGGCTCGGTTGGGTAAATTAACCAACGTTAGCTTAACGGTTAAGGAAATTAACCAACGGTGTAAGCGAATTAAGGATTTAACCATGGTTTGTGCTTTTAACCGTGATTATATTTTTAAACCGGTGTTGGTGGAAGTTGCCCGTGTCACTTGCAATATATCCCTCAGGCGCGATCCTAAAAAGCTCCTACTGAAACGACAGAGGAAAATCTAAGGATTTCTTAAGTCGCGGGCTTACATCGTAGCTAGCAAGGGTTGGATTTAGGAAAACAGAATTAAACCTATTTAAAATTTCAAGTTTTTATTGTTATCAAGTCAATCCATAAGTCGATGAATTCACGTATAGTAGATAGATACAAATATAGCGTGGCGTGTTTGTCAATAGTAGTTTGGGACGTTTTATACGACTGCCCAACAAAAAAGGAGTGTAATGTGTTCAGGGTTCATCTATGTATGTTTTCCATTTCTTCATTTCCCTATAGCTTCTAAACGCTAGAGCCGATTTAGAAATATATGGTATTGTTAGAACCGCTATGTCATCCCGAGTGTCATAAGTACCTTATCTGTCAAAATATCGTAAAGTATATAGTTGTTCAAATGTCAATAAATTAACATAAATATGTCGTGTTTAGTGTTAAATAAACGAATCTATATATCTTTTGGGACAGTATGCTATTTAAAACCATAATGTAAGAAAAATCAGATAGGACATATTGCCAGTTTACTATGTATATGTAGTTAGAACCTACAAATCTATGAGCCTAATATATAAAGTTGCTTATAAATACACTTACCATTTGGAAACATATTATAATCAGTTAATGTATCTTTAGTATGTGATATACTTGTATGTATAACTTTGTTGAAACTGTCTGTTTTCGGAATAAAATATCATTATACCTATGTACTAAAAGGAAAACGATAAATTTTCATTGGCTCTAGAGGACGCCTATATAAATAAAGCACGGGGGGGGGGGGGGGGGTGGGAGAGGGGCACTTAAAATTAACAATGGCCTTTCAGGCATATTGGACTGTGTTTGCATATTTTTTGTTCACATTAATAACATTCCAACGTATGCAAAGAGCAACATTATACTATACACGGCGTTACTCCATAATAACGGCACATGCTCATACTTGTACATGCAACTCTTAGAATTTTCCAGCCGCATAAAGCACCCTGCTCATCTGTGTAGTCGTTGAATTTTGATGAACTCCGCTACGAGCGACGGCAAACATTATCTTTCGCAAATTGGGTCGCATATTTTCCGCTGGATTTTCGCGTATACCGCTACGGAACGCTTCCAGAATATAATAGGTGGGCCTCGCCTTTATCGAGTAGCTTTTGCTCGAAATACATTTTAGACAGGAGATAATAATATATGGGATAATAATTGGTGAAATAATTATTTGAAATCTCTTTATTTTAGTAATATGTCAGATTTTTTTAAGACCACATTTGTCCACTTTTTGGGCAGAGTGTATTAAAAATGCAGTTTTTATCCCAATACACATAATATGTATGTCATACTAATATTATATCAGCATTAGTCTACTCCTTCTATACTATTTAATAGGCAACAATCCTATTTTAGAATGTATTTTAAAATGCCACTAGTTTCGGACTAGTGTTGATTTAAACATTCCTTCTGAGAGGGAAAAATTTGTTACCTGGCATCACAGTCTATTATGACAATGATAACTCATTTAATTCATGCAAACAGAATCTTTGTAAATGTAAAACACATGCTGAAAAATAAATTGAATTTACTTGCCGATACAGATCACCGAAATACTTCACGAAGAAGTTAATATCGGAAGTAACCAAATGGAATAAATACTAAGAGTTAAAAAAGCAGCTTTCAATATTACAGAATTCAGAGAAATTTTCTATTTTAACGATACGTGTGTCACTGTAAAGGCCTGACCCTTACAGTGGAAGCATGATTTAAAGTACATTCCGACTGGGCAAATTGCCGGTTGATAAATATTGTTACACATTTACTCATTCATAAAGCATATAATAGAAAAATCCCAATAAACAAGTGTTTGAAAAAAATCCACAAAATCAAGAAACTATCGATATTTACAAGCAAATATATGGCTGGCTAACGTGAGATATAGACGAAGATGATGGTGTTTAATAATAATGCTTTGGATCATTTTTTATGTAAAAATGTGTTGTAAAATTTGCTACATTTTTGTAAAATTTTTGTAAAGTTGTTTTACAAAAATTAAGTTGTTTTGTAAAAATTTGCTTGAAATTGATTTAGAGAAATTATTAAAACAACACAAGGTTAGGCTTATTTTGGATTTTCGGACTCTCAAACTGTTCCAATGTTGGAATTTTTAATATAAATCAGTCCCTCGTTAAATGGAACATCCTTCTAGGCACTAAAACTGAGATTGTCTAACAAAATTTTCCGGTTTTTTTTCTCACTTGTAAAAAGTGGCCGCGTGGAGTATTTCATTTGACGATGATTCAATTTATCTAAATACAATAATTCTTAGTTTCTAGGTTACTTTCGTTTTTGTGATTTTGAAATAAAACAAAAGATATAAATGACGCCAAAAGAACTACATTTTTGAGATATGTAGTTTATAACGTCATAACATATTTTCAGACCCTGTCTTTCGAGTCTATTGCTCTTCGCCAGAGAATTAAAGTTTCAGAGAAACGCTTCTGTTTGAGATAAAATGTTACTCTCCTTTGATTCTTATTTTTTGTTTGGCACTTTTAAAGGCGAGCGCAAATCGCTAAAAGGTGTCTATTATAGTTAATATATTAACGCGCCATGAGACCTCAGAAAAATATCCGAAATGGGCGGACACGCGAAAAAAAAGCTGGGTCAATTTGTTACTTTGTTAATTGTGTTAATTTGTCAATTTTGCAGGATTTGGAAAAAAAAACCAGCGTTGACGAAGCGTCAAGCGCAGATTCTACGTCCGCTCGCGCCAGCGACCAGGCGCATACTAAACGTTCTAATGCAGTGCTAGCACAGAATAATATCTTTACGCAGTGGTGGTATAAGGGTGTTAATGGCAAAGAATATTTAGCGTAATTCTCAGAGGGTTCTCACGTTTTAATTAATTGTAATTAATTTAGGGCCTAAATAAAAAATGTGGCTACGTGCGGCCCTAGAGAATTAACCAGACAATATAATGAAATTATAATAAAACACATTCACCGCTTACATTGTAGGAGTAGTCGCGCCTTTTTGGAAGTCAGTTTAAAGCCGTAATGTCCAAGGCAATGATCAACTTTTTTGAGTCTAAAATTTAAATTGGTTCCTTATCGAGGGATTCACTTATAGACTCACAGATATGGTCGTTCCCAGGTAGCATGTCTCCAGCTGCGCAGTATTCAGAAATCACATTTTGGGTTTCCGATCACCGCTCAAACCTTACCATATTCTTACTACTGAAACTCTGCAGTATACCTATTTATCTATCCGGGCGTCAGTATCTGCTTGAAGTACAACCACATAGTTTGCGCACGATTTGTGCCGCTAACTAGGTTAAACACGTCGATCATCTCTTTAATACTATTGTGGTATCACGCCCCCTGGTAAGCGCCTATTTAACTTGATACCTTTCACTTCCAGTTTTTATTGACCGTTAAAACGAATGGGGATTATTTCTTTAAGCCGCTGCGGCTTTTTATACGAAAGTCTTACAAGTGACCCGAAGCACCGTTAACTTCTTACCGTGCCGCGGATGACAAAGGGATTACAGAAGAACTGATTAACTCTTTTTTGTATTAATGAGTGGGTATCCGTGACGGCATTTTAGGGTTTTTTATTCTGTGAGAGTTGCGCGGAACAAATAGATTAGCTACTAATGGGCGTGTCTGGGAATGGGGACAGAATTGTGGCTAAGAGTAGTAGAATGTTATTTCTCTGACTTGACTAATGTATTTGAATCCAGAATATGAGAAATCCCTAGCACACTGAGAAAAAACAATGAATTGACTTTTGTTTTTTAGTATTGCGCAGTTTGCACAGGTCTTTCAAATCTGTGAACTTAGTCTCTACTTATTGGTACAGTTAGCAATATATAAAAAATAGAACCACATGCTTTTTTGCAAGGTCGAGGTCTTTTTCATGTATTCATGGTCTTTTTCTGTCCTAAAAGTAAAAACGACAAAGAATATCATTTCCTCGCACGCTTGATGCGTCACCTTTAAAACCTTTAAAATAAAGCAATAAAAACTGCAATAATTCCCTATTGCCTCATACTATTATAACAGTGTTCCTTATAATATTGAAACAGTAAAACAGGGGAAATGACTGAAGCTGCCGGAGACTATGAAGCCTATGGAAAATGCGTCGACTTACTTAAACAAAAGACTCTGAACTTTGAACTTCACCATGACGGATTTTTTCAGGCAATCGATTTCCGTCTTCTCAACATTCATTTTTGGATCCGAGGGTGTTAATGTTGAGAAGGTGATGAGGTGACGTGATTTTTAAAAGTCTCTCGTTCGACATTTATTTCTGGCGTTATTGGAAGAAATTTGGATATTGCAAACGGTGCCTATTTATTTGTCATACTTCTTCTGAACACACATCGCGATAAATCAACGTCTACATATTCTAGATAGAAATAAAAAACGACGATAATATTATGTTCGCTGACAAACAGAAAATGTATTGTTATCGACTACAAACGCGTATACATAACTCATTAAAGCAGTAACTAGATTAAATAGAGCTTAAACCCGGTTAGAAGGCTTTTCTATTTATTGAAGGAGCGAGCCGTAAATTAGCTGCGATCGTGTAAACGCGTACAAACACGGAGTAATTTTACCCGACATTATTCCAGCGTTAACGATATTAATTAACGATATAAATTGGCGCAGTTGCTTCGCGACGCTACGCTTTGAGTGGTGGAAACGTAATTAGACCATGTGTGATACATTATATGCGGTCTTATTTTGAGATATAGTTATGTACGAAAACCAACTATCAACCACCAGGACGCTTTTTCTTGAAGCGAGTCAAAAAAGGAGGATGGTGCAAAACGTCCCCAACGACCAATAACGACCGGACATATATCGTTGGAAAGCTCTTTTCATGAATGTCGTGTATTACTATGATCGTCAATTTCAAATAATTTTAGGAAAAAAGTTACAGCTAAAATAAAAACTGAGAAAAACCAAGAATGCAAATATGTTAGGTTTTTATATTGACATATAATACCATGACTTTTTGCGGCCATACTGATTAAACTGTGACCTAAGGGGACTGTGCAGTGTCTTGTGTTGTGGTAGTGACGCGAGTTTAAAAGTTGAAGAATATCCTATGAAAATCAACAAGACATAGTCGTTCAACCACCGTCACTACTGAAGAAAAAGTCAAAAAGCCCATGATATCATTTTAGCAGACCGAAGAATCACAATTGAAGAACAGAGAAAATATGTACCTGAGCCCTTAAACAACGGTCTTCCTAACTGCAATAATGACCAAACAAAAATAATAATTATGTAAATACGCTATCCATGCGTGATAATGTATGAAGCATAATGGTGTAACAATATTGTCGGCATATCAAACGTAGTTGCCGAATTTGCTTTCTGGCAGTTGTATATGCACTGCACGAGTAAAGCATATGACTGCCAAAGTGCTAATAGCTGAGACTTAGTTTGCTAGAATTTAGCCGTGTCATTATCGATTGTATGAGGCGTTATTTGCGACCATTATGTAAGTATGCACTGTCTGGGCTGTCTCTGCATTTCACAAGTCACTAGAATCTACAATGCAGTCGCTATGGCCGAACACGGCTAGAAGGATATATATATATATATATATATATATATATATATATATATATATATATATATATATATATATATATATATATATATATATATATATATATATATATATATATATATATATATATATATAATATATATATATATATATATATATATATATATATTTATATATATATATATATCTATATATATATTGTATATATATCTATATATATATATATATATATCGATTGGTTTTTTGTAAAATCTTTTTTTAAAGAATTCGTTTTAAAGGATGACACTTTGATGAAAAAATTAAAATAATAAAAGCCACTTACATAGCTGGAAGGTTTTCCCGGACTGGACTGGGAAATGCTTATTGTTTAAACGAGATGTATTTTTGGATGAGTACCACTTTCGACGGTACACTGTAGGTTTAATGGGATCCCTTTATCGCTAGCGAACGATCGCCCTTCATCCACATCTCAAAAACAAAGCGTATCCTTGTGCAAACCAAAATAAAATGTCTTTATTAAAGACAAATTTAAACAAAAACAATGAAAAAAATCACAATCAATCGTCTCTTAAATGCGGAATGACATTCGAATATATCCACTCTTTAAAAGGACGATATACGATTGCAGGGCTCGCTATCAGCCAGCTATTAAATGAAAATAAAAATAAAATACTTCATTTGCATATATATATATATATATATATATATATATATATATATATATATATATATATATATATATATATATATATATATATATATATATATATATATATATATATATATATATATATATATATATATATATATATATATATATATATATATATATATATATATATATATATATATATGTATGTATGTATGTATGTATGTATGTATGTATATTAATTAACATCGTTCACTAGACTCCGTTAGAGTCTGTATAAGATTTCTTGTAATAAAATCAATAATAGAGATGACTACAGTAATATTATGTATAATTCAAGACAGGTGTTAAAAATAAAACAATTGAAAAAAAGTAATGAAATATAAATTAAAAATATGAAATGGCAATGTTTGACCAATTCTTTTCCAAAATTAGTCCTTTAAAGTGTTTAAAAATGTCAACTTCGATAAAATATCATTATTCGTAAGTAAAAGAAAATATAATGTATAGGTGAGAAATATCGACGTAGGAACATCGATGGTGCCAAAACATCGCTAAGGGACCACCAATGTAAAAAAACATCGAACATCGATCTCTAACCATCGATATTTTCGTTATATCGGACATGGAAGTCCACCCCTACACAGGAGTAGTCGCTACAAAGATACCTGCCGCAGGGTATAGAGCCCTGCGACGCCAGATCTAGTAAGGAGTCACGTGCCATTATCAGGGTTTGTCGACTCAAATACTGATGATGAGGTTAAATCAACGGCCGTGCGCCCTGACTCAGCCCACCCACTTTTTGCTGACCAATTGTACACTTATGATTACGTGCGTCATAATATGCCAACCAAAAACATTCCTCCACAATCCAGATCAAATCGCACCGTCATAAAAAATCCAACAATGACCATTCTTTACGATCGCATGCCGCTTCATAATTAACCACCGATTTATGTACTGACAAATAAATATCCAGCGATAGAATGCGACGATTGAAGCCACCGCGTATTGAAGTCAATCCCTTTCACCGAGTACTTGGGAGTCGTTGACCTGCCAGCTCTCCGCTCATATGTCATCACCCGCATGGTGAATGTTTGCATGCCAGATTATGTCAACTCTCCATTATTTGACTTTTGCCTTTGTCATTAGGTAGCTGCGTTGGGTTGATGGCTATTGGTCTGACGGTTTTGACATGTGACCTACTTTGTTTCTGAATAAGTGAATCGTTGAATTTGACTTTCCATCGCGTTAATTTAGTGAAGAGAAAGGTATTTTTAAATATGCGTTATTACTAATACGTGCATGCTCTATTGGGTAAAAAAGTAATTTCTGTTGGGCTTACAGATTTTTGAATCGCTAATTGCAGAAAGGGGCTTTGTCACTTTTGTCCAAATGTGTTTTTTTTTAATTTAATATATTATTTTTTTTATGGCTGTCTAATATATTATAATAATTATACATTATTTAGTTTTATGGCTATCTATCATATAATCATAATAATAAAATTCTTTTTTTGATCACAAAAATGGGCGAGCCTATTGCACTGAAGCAATACCTTACAGCTAACCTTAACCTAATGGGACAACACGTTTTACGGTAAAAATAATGATAAATTATTAATACATTCAATGTATAAAGGCAACTCGTATCAAATGTACCTAACAATTAAATCCAGCAAAAAATAAAACAAGAAATTAAAAATATAAACAAAAAACCTATAATGACGCAGTGAAAGGGGAAGGGTAGGGAAAAGGAAGTAGCGTTTTTTAATCCTGCGTTTGAAACAATAAAAATTCGGTGCTGACCTTACATGTGCGGGTAAAGCATTCCAGAGACGGGCTCCATAAGGAGGAGTACGAGTATATATAATCAAATTGCATTTAGATATATTATAATCATATTCTATTTATTTTTAACATTATTTTGACCAAATAATAAACATATCAACACCTGATCTCTGATACTATTTTGCTACAATAGTTTATAAATAAAGGTACTTGTTACTACCTTGACACAGGCCAACCAGTGAGGTAGTAAAATCCATGAACTTGTACCTTTTTTCCTACGCCTAAGTAATAACAATAGGAATAATATCTAAAATATTTATTTAAATAAACAAATGATTGTTCTTTTTTCCTATACAAGATTAATGCAAAACTAAGTCGTTTTAGTATCGCATCCCAGACGTTAACTACATCATAAAATCGTGATGTTTTATAAACATTTATGAAAGCAGTTCCTGCCATTTGAATCGTTGGCCATGTTATAAAGATATATCCGTATTATCTGTATAATTAAAATGGATATTGATAAATAATAAGTTAGTAAAACAAAAAATATTCAAATTCTACATTTCAATATTCTACATATTCTCTAATTGCAAAACGGTCACCATTTGATTAACGGTTACAGTAAAAGTTATTTTGTTTGTGTTACTGTAAAAACGTAACCCTTTCAAAATAAAAAAAATACTTGTTGTTTATTATCTATCAACATGATTCCATTTTAAGCTAGCGTAGATAAAGCAACAATTTTAATTATTAAGTTTTTATTACGTACATACACTTTCAATTTGAGGGAACTAGTTTATTGCTTCAAAATGTTAGATATACATCTGCCTGAGCCTAGGTTAAATACCACATAAAATAAATGTATGTAAAATTGTAATTTTATTTTTCTAATGTGCGCAGAAAAGTACATTCGAGCCCGCCTTGCTAGGCACTCCTGTAATAAGGCGAGTTCACTTTAAGTGCCATGTTTAATATACACTTTATTTAAATATATTAACCGTAGATTATATTATAGAATGGCACGACCATCCCTTCTGCCGAATTGGTGGCTGACGCGTCGCATTCTTAGAAAAGCAAATATTTTTACTACTTTTGATAACTGCTATGGTAGACATTTTAGTATATTACCATTTGATAGTAGAAATGTATAAAATAGAGGAGAATATGATTTAATAGATATTCGTAATTAATATAGTATGAAATTGTTAAATTATTAATCACATACATTCATATACACACTACACTGTTTTTTTGGTGTCTCATGTAAATGAAAAAAAGCGAGTCTTTCCCTTTATGTAGCTCGCAATTGATGCATTACACATAGTAGCAAGAAAATATATTAAAAAGAATAATAAACACGACTGCCGTTACAGAAAGTGAACTATTGTATTTAAAATTATTTTTATTAGGGTGTTTTATGAAATGTCTGTGGTTTATTTATTTATCCGTATAGATACATATATAATTCCGGAATGTAGACAATCAGACTTTTCATTTGACACTAAATACGATATATTTACGTAAATTTATCGCCACTTGGAGATTTATACATTTAGATAACTATTTATTTGATATTTGGACAGAAAATATACCCTATGATACTCGGGATGACATAACAATTCTAACAATACTACACATTTCTGAATAGGTTCAAGTGTTTAGAAGATACGGTAGAATAATGAAACGGAAAACATTCATAGATGAATCCTGAACACATTAAACTCCTTTTTTGTTGGGCAGTCTTGTAAAAACACAATCTCGGACACTATTTAAGTATTACTCTCCATCTAATTACCATGAAAGATGCTAAAACTGCATATTTAGACCTCATTTTACAGTCTGACCTATAAACCCCTCACGTAGCAGGTCACGGAACAATAAAATAGATCTTGCACGGACGATAGAGTCGACGTAGACGCTGCTCGGCACTTTACGACGCTCCCCGAGCGGGAGATTTTCATCGGAATTGCTTCACGTTCACGCTTTTAATCCCGTTACTGTTCCTTTCGCCTTTCGCATTGACGCACAATGAGCAATCTAGGTCGATATCTACATAATAAATACTCGAAAGTACTGAAAATGCTTAGATTCATATTTAGGCAGTGCCTTTGATTATATAGAAAATTAGATTGCTCAATGTCGGACTACAATAAAATTTGGCAACCATAATTTTAGTACGAAACGCAATGTGGAGATTCCAAACATTGTTCATAAAAAAACAAGCTTTATTTCCCATCAGGGAGTTCCATTGGCAATCTCCCGGCTCCATCTTCATACTCTCGTCATCGTGTGTAATGGAAAGTACTCAAGACAACAAAACAAACGAGCCTTAACACGACTATCTTAGCACTTTCCATCAGGGAGTTTCAGTGGCAATCTCCCGGCTCCATCTTCAGATCCTCGTCATCGTGTGTAATGGAAAGTACTCAAGACAACAAAACAAACGAGCCTTAACACGACTATCTTAGCACTTTCCATCAGGGAGTTTCAGTGGCAATCTCCCGGCTCCATCTTCAGATCCTCGTCATCGTGTGTAATGGAAAGTACTCAAGACAACAAAACAAACGATTCTTAACACGACTATCTCAGCACTTTCCATCAGGGAGTTTCAGTTGCAATCTCCCGGCTCCATCTTCAGATCCTCATCATCATGTGTAATGGAAAGTACTCGGGATAATAAAACATACTAGCCCAAATTCGTCTATCCTACCATTTGTCGTCAGGGAGTTCCAGTCTCTACATCCCGGCTCGAACATCAAATCAGCTCGATGGTGACATAATATTGCATTATCACCGAACTTAATAAGTGTGCCAAATTTCAGCTCAATGGGACACCAGCGAGTGGTTGAAAATGGTTTGCAAATTTTAAAACGAACAACTTACATACAAACATTGTAAGTTAATATAAAGCTTGTAAAAAGAGAATGGGCTTGCTGGGCCCCCTTTTAATAGCTGTGAATTATATACCAATGGAAAGACCTCTTTATGTAGAACATTTATTACCGGAGCGACTGATCTCAATTATGAGCCGTTTCTGAGTTATTTTCTATTTAATATGGCTAATTACCTGATATCCCTCAGGGCACCTAGCACATCCAGGCATTGTATTTTCACACGGCTGCCTAATAAAAAGGGAGTGTAATGTGTTCAAGGTTCACCTATGTATGATTTTCGTTTCTAAACGCTCGAACTGATTTAGAAGTATGTGGTATTGGCATTCCAAGTATCATAGGGTACCTTAACTATCCAAATATCAAATAAATAGTGGTATAAATGTCCAAATCTCCGAATGTCAATAAATGAGTACATTCCAAATATATAGCTATTCTTCCGAATATCACAATAAGATCACTGCATTTATGTGGAGTTCAACCTCGACGCCACTGTATCATTAGCCCCGTTGTTATAATATAACCATTTATTACATCTAACAGAATATGTTAATTGTAATTATAATACCTTTGTCGCCTTAGGCAACTCCTTCACTTTGAGTCTGGTTGCCTTTGATAAGGCCTTTGGGGGACCTATTTGAATGTATGTATTTAGAATGTATACCAGATCAGTGACGTCACGTTTAATCGATGTGTTTGTGCATTTGGAAGTTTGCACTTTAAAATGAAATGAGCACTTAAACATTTGAAATTTGAAATTTTCAAGTTTGCACTTGCAAATTTGCAATTTGACAAATTGCATCTTGCAATTTGCTCTGTTTTCAGCCTCAATTTTTATATCCAAATTTGGGTCTGAAAACATGAAAAAAATTGAATAGCCTACAGGTTTTTTACATGATTTTGATTATATGTAGAAAATTAGATCATACCACCTTAGTCTAGAGTCACCCTGACCTGGTCCACCGGTATACCAAAGGGCACATTATATAGGATAAGAACACCTGCTCGATGAAACGTACACTGAGAAAATATAACATTGCAATACACGGAAATACGCATGTTTTAACAAGGATTATATATATAACTCGGACTGTGGTCCATACTTATGAATTTACATGGCGCGTAACTGTGTTGGCGTGACGGTAGATACCGTGTCGTAATGTTAAAAAAATATGTTATTTTATTACGTCGCGACCTCGAGATCTCGCTTCTAAAATGACAGCATGTACGGTCATATACGGACACATGAATCATTTTGAAACTACAGTATACTGTTATTTGCATTTTGAAACTACAGTATACATATTAACCATAAGGAGAATGTTGATACATATAATCGAGTAATCGAGTTTCAACCAAAAATCCTTGTATTTCAACAAAATTACAATTTTTTCATGCCCCCTCGACCAGCTCGCTCTCTGCGTTGCTTTCAACTGCCAATTGTCAATTCTAACTATGCACAAAATGCTTTTCTTTATAGAGCTTGTCATCATTACAACTCGGTGTTTATGGATGTTGATATATTTGCCACAACCCCATATACATTTAAAAATCTAATTATGAATATATTACAATTACATTAAGTAATCTGTTTATTATTCCCCTCTTATCTTTGTATTTACATAACTTATTCCTTTTTTCTATTTTTCGTTCTTATAAAATGTGTCTTATAAAATTTTATTTTCTTATTACTATCTATTTAATAATTCATTCATTTATTACCATATTAATATACATGTTTATGAATCTATTTACTGTTTTTTCTGCTCTATTTACTTTATATTTACTCTTTTATTACTTTGGACTGTTTAGTAACTTAGCAATTACTTTTCAGAATATTTTGTGTTTATTTAAAAAAAAACCCTAATAATTTCACGTTAAAATGCTTGTATATTTTAAACTTTTCTTTTATATAAAATAACGCACTATATGACCGTTTAATTGGTGGAAACATATAAATGGTTTATGTTTGTTATATTTTGATTAAGTAAATATGTTTTTTGTACTGTCTGTTTCCTGAATAAAATAAAATAAAAAATTAAACATCGTTATTCTGTGTAAAACCATAATAACAAAATGTAAGAAGACAAAATGTAAGAAGCTATCCAATATTTTTGTCTCAGTGTATGATTATAAGAATAATCGCCCGGTATCAACCAACGTAAAGCTAATTTATGTGCGTCGGGATGAGATATAGAGAATGGAGTAAGAATAATACATTAATAATACATAATACATTTTCACCATCTTTTTTATCATATATTTGCCGAATCTTCTTATTCGTTCATTTTTAGTATTCCATATATTTCTCCATAAAGTAGTTACATAGTACTATTACATAATAATATGTGTCTAACCATTCGGTGTCCTGCCGCCTATAGCATCCTAATCGCTATTATATTAGTTGTGGTGACTTTTTTATATTTTGTCCCTTTTTTAATAGCATAATAAATATTGTTTGAATCGTTTTCTCGTAAATATCTCGTCTGCACTATGGTGATGTGATCTGGCAATCGTGTGGTCCGCGGCACCGATATTTTATCGCAGTTTGTCTTGTATGTGGTACTTACAAATGCTGCAGATTTTTTTCTTTCTTATTGAATTTTTCTTTTTTCACGACACATCTAGCGACTAACTATAGGTGGGAACTAAAAAACAGACTGGTTTTAAAATTCCACCATTTTGTTTTGACGCATCGTGTTCAGTTTGTTATTTAACGGCGGTTTAATTTTCTTAAGGTAACAACAATCGAAAAACTTAATAATAACTTTTAACTACTTACAAACAATGCACAATGAAATTGATACATGTGCTTTTTTTGCCGCTAAAGAACAACTGTCAATAGTTGTCTTTTAAAACCAGTCAGTTACTGCCCACCCTGTACAAACGAACAAAACAAATCGACTTAGTGCATTTATTCAAACTTATAACTACTATCTGCAAGATTAGTAAATATTTTTTATTCGGATTACCACCCAACTAACATCTTCTCGTGTCGGTGGCACTAAGTTCCCTATTAAATTCAGAAAAACTCAGTAAATTCAGAAAATCGTATTAAATTCAGGAGGTCAATGACAAAAATTCAGGACTATTGGTTTAGGTTCAATTTTTAAATTCTTCATTTTCTGTCCATTATTTTCAATTATTAATAATTAAACTCGCAAGCAGCTAAAGATATTAGAAAATTATTCACAACAAAGTTAGAGGCATTATTGTTATGATTGTTAGACACTTTTGTCTTCCATTTTAGCAATAATAATAACGGAGTTATGGAGTACTAGCTGCGCCCAGTGGTTTCACCCGCGTGGTGATGGAAAATTGTGATAATGATGATAGAAAACCATATATCTTTATAAATTATAGCCTATGTGTTATTCTGATGTGTAAGCTATATTATTGTAAAGTTTCATCAAAATCCATTCAGTAGCTTTTGCGTGAAAGAGTAACAAAAGAGTTATAATATTAGTAGGATTCAATTTAATCACATCAAATAAAAATTCAGCAGTGTTTGATGTCGCCAATCATGATGCAAAACCCCGCTGAAGATGTCGGAAACTGACTTAAACAACAGTTATAGGCAATGTCCTTAAAATATTAAGTCACATTTATTTATTTTTCTAAGACCAGTATTAACGGATTTATTGTTCTTTTAAATTTTGAAAGACCGCTATTTTGAAACAAAATTCGGATCTTTCATGAGTTTTTGAAATTTTTGGCATCAGGATGAGCTATTTTGTTCGTAATTTGGTCCTAATTACTCGTGTCGTTTTTGAAATACAGTGAGTACAGCCACACACACACAGGCAGACATTTTCCTGAAGTCACTTTTTTGGATTCCCAGGATCTCAAAAGGTAGAGATCCGATGCAAATTGAATTGTAAATTTTACTCGACAACAAAACATTTCATATACATACTTCGTGTAACACAAAGTAAAAATGAAGTAGCGGCCACACTTGATGATCTACATGTGTCTCACGCCGGAGATGGCGAGTTCATTTATTATCAAGTCTCTTTAATTGTCAACTTCAAGTGGCAATAAAAAACGGAGTTACGACCGATCTTTGTCAATAACGGCGGCGTTCGCTATAAAAAATAGTCGGGTGCACCAAGAAGTTAAATTAGGGCCGGCGAACTTGACCACCCGAATGCTGGTCGACAGAAAACGAGTTTCGGCCCATGCAGGCCGCGGCTCTCCGTCCGAATTAAAACTGCACGAAGAATTCCTGGTATGCAAATCGGCGTTACATTCTCTTCTCATTATCTGATGCGAACGCAACTGCATTGAAATGTTTAGTTTCGCAACGATGATTTATGCTGTGCTAACTGTAACGCTTTGGTTACAGTTATTTGGGGGTAGGACTCTGGCCTTAGGGCTAGTTTCCCATAGGAGTCGACCTTATGGCGCTCCTGGACAGTTTGCGCACCGTGCGGCGTAAGCCAATCGATTGTGCATTCTAACTAACAGTCGGGGGAGTCTAGAAGCTGTTTCCTATAGAGCGGGGGTGGTTGCTGACCTTACGGCGACTGCTCTTGAAACGACCATCGTCTACCCGATTCCGGGTGAACAGCCGGGCAAAGGATCACCGCTTCATAAGGTAGAGGACCGCGCAAGCGACCTCGAACTCGTAACCAGTCGCGTGACCGGAGTAATCTGGTCGCAACTGGACGTAAGGGCGTGAGTGCAAGCCCGCTGGGTAACATACCTGGTTATCTCGCTGATAAGGCGTTGGCCTCTTACGGGCATGAGGCGGAGCTTGACGGTGGACTGTTTTGTCCAAGTCTTCTGCGCTCACTTCACGGGAGATAGAACGATCAATCGTTAAAACTTCCTGAGGTGACGGGTTCGCCCGTTGTAGTTGACAACTCTATTTGTAACGCTTTGGTAGTAAACATCTTTATTCGTTATCTATGTAGAAAAATGGATGTTGGTATATCTGTCTGTCTGTCCGAGCCTAATAGACTTCGACAACGTTTGTCCGATCACCATAAAAGTTGCCACATATATGTATTCTTTCATGGAGAAGGTTTCACGCTATCCGCTTTTTTGTAACTCGTCACTAGATGGCCCTGCAGCAAATCAATTTCTATACCAACTTCTATTTAAATTAGAAGTCGAAAAGGACCAATGAAACAATGTGATTTTTTAACAGCTGAAGGTGAGTAACATAGTGTATGTATAAAACTATTCAACATAAAAAATCAGCCTGCGTAAAATCATTTCATATCAGACTGAGCCACAGCGTAGCGAGGCCGGGCTTAGCTATTTCGTTATAATTCGAGAGAGATATTTTCGTCTTCTTCGAAGCGAATAGAAAGACATTTCTTTATTTTGATCACCACGCTACACAACATTTTGGACGTCACAGATAGACTCGTCGAAGACCCATGGTACCTACTCTTTGGAAACGAATCATCAATCTGCAGAAAATTCATATGAATGAGTCTAAAGCGTCCAGAGTCTAAAGTCTAAAGTTAAAAAAAAGAGCTGTAAGAGGCCCGAGAAACCATGCGAGCGCAATATTATTGGGCGTTTAGCGTCTCTTATTTTACATTTTATAATTTATATTCGGTTGTAAGTAGTGTATACAATTATATTACTTATATTTTAATTTTAGTTTTTATAATTTACAAGTTTGTATATGTCAAACACTTGCAATTGTGTCACGGTTTGTATATACTATTAGAGAACTGAAATATAGCATCAGGTCTTATAACAGTCCGACCAGGTATTATTTAAATAAAAATAAACAGATGTTATTGTGTCGTTTTATATTTAGAATGTGGATAAGTAGTGGCCAATACTATACTATTTCAGTAGCTATTAATTTACATTTTTCAAAGTTGTTATACTTTTAAACTATCAAGTCCCTTGATATATATTGTAAAAATGTATTAAAATTTCTTTAAAAGTTTAACAATATCAATAACACGCCAATTAGTTCTTGCAAAGTATAATAATTTGGCCGCCATTTGTACATTTATATGTGTATATATTGTGTATTTTTCACGATATAACTTCTATTGCGCTGTGCTCCCGACCCTGAAACGGGCAGGAGAAGGCCACCGTCACCGAGTCGATAATGCTGAGCACAAGTAGGAACGCGACTATTGCTATCTCGCTCTCGCGAATGACGTCATTTCGACGTCCCCTCCAACCACCCTCTTTCACCCAACCGTCAACATAATAATATAGACTCTTCTCTTTATTTAACTACCCATTGAAAACTAATTTCCGTTTACTGCGTAAATTACTTACTTGTTCGTCACTTTGAAGTGAATAAGTAATATTGTGTCTTTTATATTTAAGATACCTTGAATTTTACGGTCGCATATCTATTTTAGAAAATATTTACGTTTTCCAGACACAAAGTCCAAGACGACGCTCGACATACAATTAGACATTCTCCGCACCCTACAAAAATTGTGTCAAGTTGAAAACGAAACCTTTTTCATTTTTTTAAAGAATGATCTTTTGTTTTGATTATTTAAATTATGCAGGATTTTTATTTTCCTGACATATTTGTAATGTTTTATTTACGTATTATAATTACATACATATTGATTTTATTATTGTGTACTCGCACATATGCTTTGTTTTACTAACTTACAATCTCTTCGATATATTTTTTAAATTTAACATATATTAAGAGATTATGTTTAACAGTTTGTGTTTTTAATATTATTATTATTACTTTTGATTTCACTATATTGTAATATTCTTTAATTAGTATTAATACTGAATAGAATATCACTTAATAATGAGATCAAATCATTTGCTCCATTATGTTTACATAGGTCACACTGACAGTTTCTGGGACTGACTACTTACATAAACATTTTTTTTTAATAATTACAACATTTGAAGAAGGAACTCTTTGGCCTTAAGTTTGTTTTATCTGCCTTTTTTTTATTTGTGACGTCATTATAAATATTGCGATGGCTTGAACTCGTCAACATTTTCGCAGTTTGATTTTCTACGATTTTAAATGTAATTTGACAGCTCAGCAGAGCCTCGCTCGGCTTTAAATTGTTTTGACGATGAATAACCAAGCAATACGACAATTTATAGCTGTTTTGTAGAATTGAAACGCGGTCGTGTTAATATCAGTGACGAATTTTGTGGGTCACCTTCCACCGCTGTCACCAACAAAATCATCGATGCTTTGCGCTGTATGATCGAAACAGTTAGGCATGTGACCTACCATTAGATTCGGACATCCTTAGGTATAGGTATGAGTCCGTTATAATCAATTCTACACACACATTCAGCTGTGAGAAAGCTGTACTCGTGTTGGATCCCACACAATTTGACTTAGGCTCAAAAACCAGACGGTGCAGTGCCATGCATTGCGGTATTCTTGGATCTGGCCAAGGCCTTCGACACCGTCTCACATCGTATACTATTGAGTAAACTCCGAAATATCGGAGTGCGTGGCTTACCATTAAAATGGTTCCAAAATTACCTTTCGGAGAGAATACAAACAACAAAAGTTGGTGAGACGGTCAGCTCGGAAGCACATGTTAGGTACGGTGTACCGCAAGGTAGTATATTAGGGCCAATCTTATTCCTCATCTACATTAATGACCTTACTAACATGACCTTTGAGGGAGGAGAAGCTATCTCCTTTGCAGACGACACGGTTATTATATTCAGAGGCAAATCCTGGGACGATGTGTACAATTACACCGAAAACGGACTATCTATAATCAAAGTATGGCTAAATTATAATCTACTGACTTTTAATGACTCTAAAACTAAATGTATGACCTTTCAAATAAAGAAAAGTTACGACAAACAAACCCTGCGCAAACTAAAAATCCACACATGCAACACTGTCGTTGACGGCAAGAATGCGACACAGCCTTGTACGTGTACGGAGGTGGAAAGAGTAGATACAATAAAGTACCTAGGATTAACTCTGGACTATACACTGAAGTGGGAAGATCATATCAGGTGCACTGCAACAAAATTGAGAAAACTTGTACATATATTCAAGTTAATAAGAAATGCCGTATCCAAAGATTTAGTACGAACGATATATTTCGCATTGGCCCATAACTTACTAGCATACGGAATCATAGCTTGGGGTGGAGCCTCGCTGCAAGCACTTGATCCTCTAATTAAAGCCCAAAAGTCGCTATTAAGAGTAATACACAAAAAACCCTTCCGGTATTCTTCTGAGAGCTTGTACAACGAATCTAAAGTCCTTGACGTTCGTCAAATATACGCTAAGGTAGTCCTACTCTACTACTATAATCATGAGAATTATCATCTATATACAACACACCATAAAGGAACACGAGTAACAACAACCGGACAGCACTTAATCCAAAAAAAGAGAACAAGTTTTGCACAAAAACACTTTTCTTACATTGCTCCTCGACTGTTCAACAAAATGAATCGTGTTTTTCCTGCAGGACTGAAATCTAGGAATAGTCACGGCGTAAAGAAAAACCTAACTAAGTCACTTTTGACTATGGGTCGACAAGAAACGGAGACATTAATAACATATATATTAAAATAGAGCACGATTTGTGAGATATATGTATATATTTATATAGTATTACGTTATATTTAACTATAAAGTATATATTTATTTATGTATGTAAGTGTATATTTATATGTATATACCTAAATTTAATATTATTACGCTTTCTTATTTTGGAGACATATCTAACTTCTCAAATGTAACATAATAATATACAAAGATAATACAGCAAGTTATGAAAACCACTCTACCTTCTTTTATGTTAAGCTTACCTTAGTACAGGCGAGGCCTAGTTAGGATGGCTTTGAATTTTAAAAATACATGTAATATTATAGATAAATAAAGAATTTTGAATTTGAATTTGAATTTGAATACTTACCAGATTCAACGAAGGGGTACCTTTGGCGTGGAACATAGTAAGAAGTGACAAAACATGAATTTACAGCTATTAGACACAGAAACAAAGCAGCAATGGACCATTTGGGTTTTTCAAAATGCGCCGAACCAAACCAAAGTGGCGCGCGTGCAAAGTGCCGCGAATCAGATGATCGCTACTTTTTCTGGAAAACTGGACTTTGGGTATTGTTGTTTTAGATAATTATCATACTCTGAATGCTGATTGGTAGGTACATGACCGTTGGCTTGCTGGAAGCTATTGACCCACTCCGTAAAAGTAACCGTAGACGCTGTCTTATCTTGCACCGTGACAATGCTATTTCTCACATGGCCAGCAGACAAACAAACTAATTTTTGAAGGTGAAAAACGTAGACCTCATTAGCTACCTCCATACAGTCTAGACTTGGCACTTTGTGACTTTTTCTTTTTCCCAAAAATAAGGAAAAATAAGGAACGAAGAAATGGAATATGTATATGTTATAAGGATTGGTTTATACCTGAGAAAAAGTGTATTAACTCTCATGCAGAATATTTTGAGAAACAGTAAATTAATTTTTGACCATTCCTTGTAATTTTTACACGACTGCCCAACAAAAAAGGAGTGTAATGTGTTCAGGGTTCATATATGTATGTTTTATTCCACGATAACTTCTAAACGCTTGGACCGATTTAGAAGTGTGTGTTATTATTAGAACCGTTATGTCATCCCGAGTGCCATAGCGTACCTTAACTGTCCAAATATCAAGTAAGTAATTGCCTAAATGTCCAAATGACACTAAATTAACATGTTTAGTGTCAAATTAAAGGTCTGATTTACTACATTCCGGAGATATACCTCTATCTATGTGGATAAATACATAAACCACAAATATTTAATAAAAACCGTAACGAAAATAATTATAAATACAATAGTTCACTTTCTGTAACGGCAGTCGTGTTTTTTTATTCTTTTTAATATTGTTTCATATTCATTCCGGAAACTTTCCGTGTAGCCCTTGTAACATGGCATTTACGTTCAGATATTGTTTTATGTAAATTTTTCGTTACTATGCAATTTTAACTATATAAGTAAATATTTCATTTTAAATGGAGATTTGGAAAATACAATTGTATCTATAAACGTTAATTTTACATCTTAATTATTTTCGTCCAGCTTTTTACTTATATGCGATTTTCATAACGCTGCTGTTTTATGTTTAAATTTGGTCATGAAGTCACAGAGAAAACTTTGCCAGGTGCCATTCTTCCACTTCGTGACAACTATAAATTTCATCCCCCGGTTTAATTCTGTCTGGTTTAGTCGCAATGCGGCAAAATTTACGTGGTAGCGGTTTTACAGCGGCCATGAAAATGGGATGCTAGATAAGGTGCAATATACATAATCAGACAAAGCGTTTTGTGTCTAAATTGGTCAGTAACCCACAACCCCGGCTCATTGCATGCTTAACTAAGACTCACCCGAAGGTATTATTCTTGGTGTATGTAGACCGGATTTTTTGATTATTCCAATAAAGAGACCGTTGAGAGCAGACTTTCTTGAAACTGAGGTATATTATGTCTGATTATTTATTCAAACTGTTTTATTTTTCAAATAAAATAAAATGTAATCGAATTCCAGAAAAAAAACGAGTTGAAATCATTGTTCCATTAAGTTTATCGCTTCATTAAATTATTCACATAAATTACAATTTGTCGACAGGCAATAAAACGATTTTTATTACAATTCATCGTGAATAATGAAAAGTGTGTCAATTGGTCGTTTTTGCGATGCTCATATTATTATTTATTATGTATCTGTTTTATACTCATATGTACGAGTATTTTAAATTCTAGAGGAGAAATAATTCGCTCAATATTAGATATGAATATTTTTCTAATTCTTCAATATCAAAATAATGGTCTTGATATTACTAATTTAATTTCAACATCGGTAAATTTTATCGCCGCTAACCGGTTCGGTTCATATTAAATTTGAATGCGAGCGGAGTGTTACGGCAATCAGTATGTTGGTCACCTTTCACCAACTGATAAGAAGGCGATTATTGCAAGTTCCGCCATCGGCTCGTTGGTCTAGGGGTATGATTCTCGCTTAGGGTGCGAGAGGTCCCGGGTTCAAATCCCGGACGAGCCCAAAGTATTTTTATAAATTTTACTAATTTATTATTAAATAAATATCCACCCATATATAACATATCTGAGAAATCGGCGTTGTATTTTACATCTTATTCAGTAAATATTATTTTTGCTATGGTATATATTTTGTTTTATTCAACACCCGGATCTATAGTCGATGCTTAAGGGAGGGAGCCTTGTTTAGGGGGCCAAAAAAACATTTTTTTCATGTTTTTTTTATACTTAAAGATAAAATCTGATCATGAATCTTATATATCAGTATGATTAAAATTTGAAGCATAAAAATATATTTTTTGTAATAGTAAAAAAAACTATTTTTGAGATATTGAATTGAAAATGTTTCTACCGCTGCAGAATTGACGGTATCTGCTTGCGCCGGTAATATTTAGCGAGCGTAATTTTGCCTGAAATAAAGGAAACTAAGATATTATTTTTACTTAAATATTTTGTAGATGAACTAAAAAAATTAATGAAAATTGTCAGGATTATATCTTTCTAAGGATTTAAAGAAATAAAATCGTTTTCCGCCCCAAAATGTTGTGTTAAACTAGCAAAAAAAAATTAAGTATAAAAACATTGAATTGTGATTTTTTTTAGTTCATATAGAAGAGAATTTAATCTTAAAATTTTTTTTTTGAACAACTCGATCTGTCAAGTAGTTTTTTTTATCACTGACGCAAAACTGAAAAATATGGTTTTATTAAAAACACTTTTAGAGTTTCCTTTAAAGAAAATTAATAATTTAAGTACAAAAACATGAAGAACATGGTTTATTTTGGTCGTCTAAACTAGGCTCCCCCCTTAAGTGTCTATATCATCAAATACTCGTGCTTGAGTATTACTTATACTATAATGCTATAATACTTTACTGATTTTCATTCTATAGTCGAGTCGTATTATGGCTGAAGCCAAGTATGCCATTGGCTATGCTTGGAGCAATGCTTGGAAATGTCAAACACGTCCCTCTGCTCTCGTTCGTCGGTTTACGGAATGTTTTAACGTATTTTATTACCTTCTGCGGTGTTTCTATCGACCTTACATCTTTGTTTCATTAAATTATATCCGTCGTTATTTTTGTTTGTTTTGTTATTGGATTCAAAATATTTGTGGATATTTTAACGACTTGGCTTCATTATGACAATCAATTGCATATTTTGCGGTTTTTTGACATTATAAATAAGATAAAAAATTACCGCGTGAAGTTTGCAAGACCCGATGTTTCGGCGATTTTGCAACCCCCGTTGTCCAGGGTAGACTGTCTACTTTAGACAACGAGCGATCAACGATCTGGTCAAACGAGCTAAACGTCAAAATGACAAAGTAAAATGGTGGCCGGTGACGAGGCCAACTTTTTTTAATGTTAGGCAATTAGCTAATACGTGGATTTTAGATAATATTTTGGAATAAAAAACACTGACAAAAGAATGAAAAAAAATGAGGATATAGAATGAACTTTTTTGCACAATATGTAAAGTTTAGTAATTTATTAGAGAGCATTTTGAGAAAGGGGAATATTCCACGTTTTGTGGCCAATGCTTTTACTTGTACTGCCAGATGACTGTCTATAGAATTCCATGGTAAGTGGACTACTGTCTATACGCGGCTGTTCCCGAACTTTGTTCCGGGGTTTCAAGAGATCTCCGTAGAGGTTTCGCGAATTTTCTCTCGACAAAATGTTTAGTAAAAATGTCTTCCGCTGTCTTGCATTGGACTGAGAGATGAATATACCCTTCAGTAAATGGAAAAGCAAGTATCGTGTTTACATGCGAAAAAAACATATTTGTAAGAAGACTGGATATTTTCTCGGATTTATAAGTTTAACGTCCGAAATAAAGCCGAATTTCAAGGCATTAACATAATATTGAAACAATTTCATGATTCTAAATTGTTTCGTTGTTTTGTTGATCGATGTATGCATCAAATATTCAGCTAGTGGTACAAATCTTTACTTTTCTAATATTTTAAACAATAGACGTGTTTCACTTTAGACTATTATTGCCGACTTCTTTTTTTGCAGATTTGACTTGGCTTGAATTTTGAATCATGACGTGTCATGACAGTCAACTAATTTCGGTATAATAGTCCCCGATTAGATAAAATTCCTTTAATAGGTGTTATTTTTAAAAAAATGCACGCTGTGCTATATGGAGAGGAGGGGACTCTTACTGTCCTTCAACTGCCCTCCCCCTATCCCCCACTTCAGTTGAGGGTTTCGCCAAACGCAAGCGACTTACTAAGGCCCCGTATCCGAAAAAGTTTGGGAACGGCTGGGCTATAGAACACAATAGCGTGTGCTTGAGCATTGCTTAGTTTAAGAATACCCAAGCACTTTGCTATAGATTCCTGGTTTAGATCCATGACGTAGCCAAGTGGTATGGTGGTTTATTATGCGCATGTTTATTCACCAGCGGTAGTGGTGCGGTACACGGATAAGTTTATCATAAACAGAGATCATACATAGCTAGTAGTTGCAACCGCGGACGCAGCCGTGTCGATCGTAATTACACGCTCGAAGGGTAGCCTTGCACTTGAGGCCATTGCGCAACACCTCGCGGACGATGCACCGGCGCACTATTATACTACGCATCTGGCATAGCACCACCCAGGGCTGCCAACTCCTGCAGGGATGTTACGGTTGATGAAAATCTCTCTTGTGCTTTGGGGCTAACGGGCTAACGCCTCCCCGCATGGGGTGCGAATCCTGGGTAGGACACTGGGTCAACCAGTCTCCCCTGGGAATCAAACCTCTGGCGCCCCTGGACGGTCTGCACACCGTGCGGCGCAAGCCAATCGTTTGTGCTCTCCGACTAACAGTCGGGGGAGTCTGGGAACTGTATTGTTTCCTACAGAGCGGGGGTGGTTGTCGACCTTACGGCGACTGCTCTTGAAATGACCATTGGCCATCCGATCCCGGTTCAGAGTCGGGCAAAGGACGCCTTGGTCCGCGATAGATTCGGTGCACTCCGTTTCACCGCTTCGTAAGGGAGAGGACCGCGCAAGCGACCTCGAACTCGGAACCAATCGAGAGACCGGAGAAATCTGGTCACAATTGGAAGTGAGGGCGCAAGTATCTCGAGCCCGACGGGTTTATTCCTGGCTAACTCGCGGTAAGGCGTTGGACTCTCACGGGTTGTGACGTAGCTGGATGTAGAATTGTACTGTCCAAAGTCTTCTACGTTCACTGCAGGGCGACAGAACGACTAATCGTTAAAACGTCCTGTGGTGACGGGCTCGCCCGTTGTAGTCGACACCGCAAGATGTGCTGTTGTGAGATTTCGTGCAGCTTGGGACATAAGATCCACTTTGTTTTCGGGCCGACCCAACTCATGATTCAGCTCCTATTCAGTAGCCTCCTTGTATGATGCACTATCCCGGGAAGGACTCTCGCGTCCCAGGCCCCACGGCTGGTGGTTTCGCTTGATTGGACTGCGTTTCGCTATGCTTTGTGACATATTTTAATGACTATTGAAAATTAGTCTGACAAACTACATAACCGAGTGTCAGTGGGTCTGTTACCCTGATCTGCTTGGTGGAATCTGGTTTACAGGATATACCAGAGTAAGGAGAGCGAGAAAATACGATACGTACATAATAGGCAATTACATAATGTATTAGGTTAAATAAATAAGGAAAAACAAATATTACTAGGCAACAGAAAATTAAAGAGAAAAAGGTAAATGCCTTTATTAACTATTCTCATCTGGGAATACTATGTGCAAGGTTGGACGATCGAGTATGAATATATTTATTGGATAAAAAAGAACTTTTCCGGGAATGAACTCTTCCAAAAAAGGTTTTCCGGGAATTCGTGGCGCGTTGGCCGTCGTGCTTAGAGTACTTTTAGGACCATGGTGTCACTAAACATTAGGAGGAGACAGCTTCTCCTTGACCGCTCATGTAAATTGTACCATCCGATTTGGTCGGATCGGTCTTTGTCATACTTTTACCACAGTATTCCAGACAGTAACGTCTCTTAGAACAAAATTGAAAACAACTTTGCACGCGCCTAACGCTAACTAACGCTAAGGCGTAGGGGGTAACCTAACGCCTAAGGCGTTCATCGAGACGTACCCCTTTGGTTATCGCTCACTTGCTCACTTCCCTTCCTATCCCCGCAATTCCCTATCGCTTGAGAGTGCGTCTACTGTTCTCTCGGTATACTGTGCTTTTACTGTGGCATCCGTCTCTAACGGATGTTATCCGTGACTCTGAAGGTCCTTCGACCTTGCTCTCGCCTACCGCCCCTTTTAAAATACTCTGAAGATAGCATCGTACCTACCAATGTAATTGGTATTGATATTTTTTCTTGATAATTGTTAAATTACTTGTTTTTGGTAATTGGAATCATTTTGTAGTAATTTACTGTGTAATCATTCATTGTTATATTGATGAACTTATTTAAGAATAATTTAATATACTTGGTCATTCTTACACAAATTTAATAGAAATAGGTTATATTTGATATAATTCTCTGCCAATTTTAATCTGAGCTAGTGAATTTGTTTATTGATTTTTAAATTTGTTACTTCGCCTAGTTGCAGCCTATTTTAATTCATGTATTGCTTATTTTGTATTTTTTGCATTTTGATATTATAAATAATTGGCGTGTGGTGTGGACTGGTGGGTATAGAAAGCGTTCGGTACATTCGTATCTAAAACCCGAGTAGAAAATCAACATCGGTCGGGCGTTGGATGGTTGACTTCTGTCCATCATGCCGCAACGCTTAAAATTAATTGAAATAAAATGAATCTGACTTCTGCGCTGATTTCTTCACTTGTGTTTCCTATTTTTTAACTAAAATGTCTATAGAAATTGGTTATCCTAAAAAAACACCTCCGGCGAAAATACGACTTTTGTGCAGCAATCTACTGCCAGATATTTAATAGGCCATCCGTCTGCGCCAAATTCTGTGACCGAACAATTAGATTAAATTATATACAACAACTATGATATATAAAATGCTTAGAGTAGTTCCTTGCAAAGTACAAAAGACATAAGAGATTCAGACAAAAGGATTCACCATCGAAGGACGGTTGGCCGCCTTAGCATCACCGCCATACTTGCACCATCCATTCATTCAAAAGTATCGCATACGATAAATTATGTTATATATCGATCGTGGATATTCAGAGAGAGTGGGTTTTGCTATCTACTATCACGATTTTTAATCATGTACATTGATAACACCATTCTTTGATCCATTATTGCAAATAATTGCTTCGGGACTATATTCTTGTTATAAATCTCAAGATTCTTAATCGAGGTTTTTATATGTTTTTCAAAGTTTTTTCAAGGTTTTTATATGAATTCTTTGTAATTAATCGGCAGTTAAATGGTGCATAGGCAGTAATTGATTTACAGTGCGTAGTATTAGTATATTAATCTATCTATTAGAGTCTTGTTTGTGTACCTATTATTCTAAATAAATAAACAAATAAGTGATGGATATTTTTCTCAATCTATTTGACGTCGTAAACCACGGCGTGATCTCCCGACAGCGCAGACGCAGCCAATGTATAGCTGACGAATTTAAGCTGGCGTAGCTGTCAAAGTTCAAAGTTTGTTTTATTAAAAAAAAACCTTCAAGGGTATATAACTTACAGTTAATATATACATAACTTATAATTCTTATCTTAATGATACCTATATCTGACAAAAAGAAAATTTAATTACATTAAAAATCTAATTGTCAATAAACTATACAAAAACATCCATTACATTGTCTAAATATTAAAAAAAGAATTAAAATGAAAATTAGGAAATATCTAAAATAGAAATACCAAATCCTCGAAAGCTAACAAAAAAATTTAACTGTATAGAATAGAAAGAAATATATATTTAATAATCTCGCAAACTAAAAAGAAAATAATCAAAGAGTAAAGATATAAACATGAAATCAATATTCCTAAACCACGCTACAAAATCAGTATATTAATTATATATAAAATAAAATGTTGTAAATGAGGTTAAAACCAAGAAGTGAGAGAGAAATAAAATAAATTTAAACAGTCGATTGTGAAGATAAAATTTTAATAGTCTGTGCCATATAAAGATTTTTGTAATAAAATTTCCCTTTTTATTTTTTTTTATTGTAAGCAATAAATAATCAAAAAATTCCAAACTGTTCCTAAGGATATTCCAAACTGTTCCTAATTCGTATACCCGCCTCGCTGATAAAATAAAACACTTTGAATATCGTTGTAAAGTTGAATTAAACACTATAAACTAGGTTAGACCGTTTAATCCTAATCGTTTGGAATTGAGAAGCAGATAATGAGCGTCAGTATGCATTGTTGTTTATTTTTCCGTGTTAATAATATAAGTATCAGATCATATTAGTGACTTGTTTGACCAAGAACTACGTGTTTATCATATCCGTGACTCGTTTACGCGAACGTTCATTTGATCGGATTTCTGCACATTACCAGTCGCGTTTTGTGTGCAACAACAGCACTGTGTATGTTGAGGTGTAATTTTTTATATAACCCTTGTTTTGGTTTTATAGTTCTTTATAAATCAACCTCTAATAAGATGAAAAACGAATTTAGCGCGTGAACTTTGTAAACCGGACGTTTCGTTGAAATGCAGCCGCCGTTGTCTGCGTGCAACAAACTTCACGTGGTAAATTCGTTTTTATCTTATTTATAATATTAAACAACCGCAATAGACTCCGATTTCATATCAACCTCTCAAATAAAAAATGAAATATTATTATAATAACATAGTAATATTATTAAGGAAGGAAGGTACATACATAACCAGTTAACTAATGATCATTAGGTAATTATAATTTGAACTGAAAAGGCTTGCCTAAAATAATATGCAAGTAGTTTAGAAAGGCGCAAAGTTTACACCGTAACACTCATTATTTGTGGTGACTTATTCGCTTTCACATTTTGGCCTCAACAAATATTGTATGTCATGGACCTGCATTACCAGCGTTTCATTATTTTATACAATATTTTTTTTATATTTGATGAAACACATAATTTTAGTATTATTCGATTCTGATCAAGAATCAAGGCGATTTAGTCCAACCATATCTCGTGCTTAGACGTTTGGTCCTGACGTCTAATGACGCCTACGACAGCTTAAATTTCATCGGCATACATGCGATACTTAACACGCTGCTGTGGCAGCACTAGCTCCTAGAATTAACCTGAGCTTATATCAGTTCCCGGTCGGTGAGCAACACAACGGCGATGACAATTAATTAGCCCCTTGCTAACGAGACCATCACTCTTCTCATCGCGACGCCCGGTGAGTCTTTTATCGCCAGTCTATTCGCTGGACACACTGTCAGCCTTGGGAATGCGCTTCCTTTGGCACGCCTTTTAATGCGGTTAATCCACTTTGATAAGTAGCCGAGGATGAGACCACTGTGACAAAGACGCGGTTAATGTTGGAAGGATGCTGTTTTGATCAACGGCCTCGTGAACTCAACAGTCTAGGAGATTATAATAAAAAAGATGTGGGCTTTGTCGCTGTTGCTTTCATAAAAATATCATTGGTATAGTATATTGCTTTCATAAAAATATCATTGATATAGTATAATGAGATGGATAGTACATCCATCTCATCAGCAACGAAACCTACGTCTTTCTTCTTCTTTTTCTTTTAATGGCTACCCAAAGAGGGTGATATCGGCCAGATGTGCCGATACAATGGTTGGAATCTTATTTTTGTGAGTTGACGCCACGAAAACAAATAATACAAAACACTGACGGGAACATAAAATCGGTTATTACTCAATTAACCATTGGACAGAAGGATAAAATACATATACTTAACATTAACACAATATGGAGGAACATTACAATATTATAAAATGGACATATTGTTGAGCTTAATGAATATTTTATTCTGATTTGACTTTATTCGCTGATATTTTAATTTTCCACACCTAATTTTGAATATTTAGTATCTTTTTATATATTTTGTGTATTTTTAATGAGTTGTCCATAAATGATTTACCTCATGTTTATTTTATTTTTTCAATATAATAATAGTAAATTCATTGACGAAAGGATATATATGTTATATTTATAAATACAATATTGAGCCAGCATTAACATAATTAAAGATTACCTTAGAATAGGTCCCGGCCTACTTAGATGGCATTGCCACTAAACTATGGGTAAAAGGCTGGTGGTGATACTATGGTTTTATCTTTATTTCTGGTTGAACAAGGACTTTTGTCATCATCATATTTATTAGTAAAACACCCGGAATGACCCATTTCGTTCTCAATATGTGGCTTGTTATTGAGGAAATCTACTTTTTAGAATAAGCAAGTCGGTGAAAATTATATAAAAATATGTATTCAGACGACTCGATAAGTCTTAGGGCCTTCAGTACGCCTACATTCTCTGCCGTGTAGATTGCGATGGTGCACTGAGCAGTTGTATGGGAGTATTCATATGAAAGTCCGCCGTTATGCATATGGAAGACTGTGAAGCATAACAACATACGAGTACAACCCTCGTCTGTTGTAGGGCCGTTTTTGAATAAATAGTACAGTAGCATTCTATTTGGGATTTTGATCTCTGCGCATTCGTGCCCGATTTTTTAAATTCTGTTTGTACTTTGCACTTGTGTATCACAATATTTAAGAGTCCAGGATGAGTTATAACACATACACTACTCTTTAAAGTGCATTGGTTCACTCTGGTCGGATAATTAGTCTCTGACAAATCATCCTGCTTATGGACAAGTATCAAATCCGGAAAGTCGAAAACCTTGGGTTGTCTTTGTACTTTAACCTTCCTCTTTAAAATGAGACTAAGATGGCGGCGCTATATTAATTTTTAGCTGGGCAATTTAAGTTTCTTCGACCGATGCTATAGCTTATTTGAGCGCGATTGCCACCTCACAACCGGCATCATTTTAATAGACGTTTTCACGTCGAAAAAATCCTGAAGATTGTTGACGACTTTCTTAGTATAAAAAAATGGCTAGCTATAAATAATTATAGCTAATCAGTAACCCAATCGCAGTTGTGTTACACACCAATACATATCGAATCATTTGTTGGATGAAACGGACTCTTGAGATATCTGTAGAATCTCTATATTACTATAGAATCACAGTACAACTACATATATCGATCGTCTACTGCTCGCGGCGCTGAAGTATCCTATCAATTGACATCTTAGGTTATCTATCTTGTCAATCCACGCGGAAGTTATTTTTCTCATGCCGTCATCGCGTCGATGCGGTGTCAATCACCTCAGCTGCGTTTTCTTTCGACGCTCTTTTGAGCTTCTCTAAGACATTATAGAGTCCACGGTTGCATGTACTAGTTTCGTACGTACATAAGTCCAATATTGCGAATTTCCATGAATAATCGTTATTGTAATTTTTGACGGTCTGGTCTAGTAACGCAGCCTATAGAAGCGCATAGTATACACAGGCTTACAAGCTAATGCTTAGTGCATGCTGTTTGCAAACATACTGATTTAGCATGTTTGTGCTCAGTATTAGTAAAAGTGCTAGTGCAAGTAAATAGAGGCCGACCCTATTTACTAAGCGACAAGCGACTACCTCCACCACAAATTACTAAGCACTTGTCGTTTGGTGACTCGTGTAACAGCTGCGGCAAGGGTTAGCGACAAATTGAAACGGCAAGTGACGTCCGTCTCTATTTATGTGACATTTGCTAGGTTTATTTTGTGATTATAGCGGCAGAAAGGGTGAATTCCAAAACCACTATAAAATTCAACCAGGAATTTAAATACCATGAAAAATAAGGCTGCAGTGGCATGACGTTCAGTTTCATACGGTTGTCGTGCCACTAATACCTTTCTGCTAATACCAACGTGTTAAAGTTTACTTCTCAAGATCACTAAGCAGGTTAGCGACGAAGTACTACCAAGTGATAAGTAATAAACCCGTGTAAACCTAGCATAGAAAAAGTAATATTTATATTATTAGAAACCGCACTGCATTTATGCGTATATATACACTTTTGCAATAATATTTGTGCGTTTTAATAATTTTATCAAGGCTATAAACATGTTCAGCGGCCCGATTATGCATGCATGGATGCAATCATGCATATGCATGTGTAACACTACGCCGATACTTGGCAACAAGAAAGAAACACCGAAAATGTTCTCATATTTACATATTTTGAATATCAGTAAATAAACTTTACCAATATAAATTTAAAAAACATTTTTATTAATTCCTCTCCAAAAGAAGTAAATTGCTTTTATTATAAATTGTAAATTAAATTGCTGATACTACCGGTAACACGCCACTCAATGTCGGTATTAATTTCATCCTAATTACTTTTGCAAACTTTGATACCTGCCCATCATTAGACTATAGGTACAAGGGTCGACCCGATGCTGCGATTAAAAGTAATGTACAGTGGAACCTCTCATAACGAGCATAATTCGTTCCACACTTTTACTCGTTAAGCGTAACAATTTTTCCCATACTTTTACTCTACCTTATGCGGTGCTTTTACTCTACTCTACCTACCGGTGCGAATCACTCGATATGAGGAACTACTACGAATTACTCGTTATGAGAGGTGCTTGTTAAGAGAGGTTCCACTGTATTTAAAAAAAATACCGTTTTTTCTTCAGTGATACCATTTGTTATATATGGTATAGATTGCTTAACGTTATAGTACGAATTGTCAACCCTTCTGAAACAGTAAAATTCAATAATGGTAATCAATAATAAAATTGATATTAAATGTTTTTTTATAAAGGACTGTGCATTCGATTGTGCATTCCGACTGATAAACGGGGGAGTCTGGAAACGGCTTTGTTTCCTATAAAGCAGGGGTGGTTGTAAACCTTATGACAACCGCTCTTAAAACGACTAATCGGCTACCCGATACCGGGTGAACAGCCGGGCAAAGGACGCCGTGGTCCGCGATGGATTCGGTAGACACCGAATCACTGCTACTTAAGGGAAAGAACCGCGCAAGCGACCTCGAACCCGTAACCAGTCGGGCGGCCGGAGAAATCTGGCCAAAACTGGAAGTAAGGGTGCGAGGTTGGCCAGCTTGGTGCACACCCGGTGTCTCGGCTTAAGGCGTTGGCTTCTTACGAGCGAGTGGCTGTTTCGTTCCAAAGTCTTCTACGCTCACCTCACAGGAGATCATTATCGTTCGCCCGTTGTAATTTCCTCCTGCAAGTGTGAAGTTTTGGTTGGAATATCTCAAATACAAGCTGCACAAATAATATTTAAATTCCGCCACAGAAATGTTTCGGGGAATCAAACATTTAAATTTTGCGGCGTCGACGCACGTTCTAAATTTAAATCTTCATACCTTGTGTTGCTAGTTCGATTCATTGTAATTACCGCCAAATTTACGGCGACGCGCGTTTGCAATTCGATTTTTAAATTGAATGAGATGACGTCCTTGGCTATTTTTTTTTTTTGTTGAGTGGGGCTTTTCTAGGGTCTTTATGAGCCTTGTAACACTGCGACCATTGCTGATCTAGTGTGTTCGCCACTTACTATAGTTCTGCGCTAAGCCTCATTTAAGAACCGCAGCAGGCTTTTGGCGCCAGATTGGTTTACCTCCTCAGGTTGGAGGTAATGACCACCCATGTGGGTGTATCTTTTATGCATCAGCGGGCCACACTCGCACATGAGGTGCTGGGGAGTTTCCTCTGCTCCTTGACAGAACCTGCACATTTCCTGTCCTGCACGTCCTTGGCTAATTGCCAGGAAAGTCATGGGGTGCCACAACCGATTATTTTACCTTTTAGGGGTGATTTAGATTATAGAATGCAGAAAAATTGCAATGGGTTCAAAATCCTAAAACTGCCAATATCCCTTGCGTTACTATATTAGTTTGCCCGCACCACCACCATAATAAATTCGTGCGAAGTTTGCGTGCAGTTTATCAACAGTTTTAGCACACCCTAGAGCAGTGTTCCGCAAAGCGTGTGCCGCGGCACACTGGTGTACCGTGGTCATCGGTTGGTGTGCCGCGGAAAATTGTGTAATAATAATTTAAATAAAAATAATTTAAATTGTGTTAGACCCCGTCTAACACAGCAGGCTGACAAGCTATCGCCGAACGCAGCACGCATGCGTATCGAGTAAGTACTTGTATTTACCCGTGTCATTCCATCCTCTCAGTCGTCGTTGACGCGCCCGATTGAGTGGGCGTAGCGTCGCTTTTCGCCAGTGTTATTGGCCAGTAACTAGCCGCTAGTTTGTGATTGTGTCGTCGCGAGCGTAATAGACTTTTTATTAACAAATAAATAGCCCATAATACGTGTATATAATGGATAAATTCGTTAAACGTACCGCAAGTTTGTCAAGTGATGTATTCCAAGAAGAAACAGAGTCAACAAAGAAAAAACCTAAGCTTGTTTATCGAAAATAAGATGAGAGCTATGTAAGCTATGGCTTTATATATTGCGGAGACGAATCATGTCCAAATTCCAAAATGTTTTGTTTGTGGAGAAACTTTGGGCAATAATTCAATGGTGCCCAGAAAACTTATACGACATTTAACTACTAAACACCCATCGATAGCTAAAAAAGACAAAGCCTTTTTTCAACGTTTAAAAGACCAGTCTATGAAACAGGTAACTCTCATGAGTTCGTCTTTTAAAACATCAGACAAAGCGCAAAAAGCTAGCTACGTGATCGCTAATATGCTAGTTAAATCCAAGAAGCCTCATTCTCTCGCTGAAACTTTAATTATACCTGTCTGCAAAGAAGTTGTCAAGATTATGATTAGCCAAGAAGCCGCTAAGGAAATCGAAAAAATACCAGCGTCAGCAGATACAATCTCACGTCACATTAATGATATTTCTAGCGACATTGAATCAACGTTAATTGAAAAATTAAGACTTAGTAGAGTTTTTGCGATACAAGTCGACGAGTCTACTGATATCAGCGGTCACGCGCATCTCATCTCAAATGTGAGGTACACTGACGGATGTGAAATAAAAGAGGAGTTTTTATTTTGTCTGCCACTACCTGGTTATACAACAGGAGAAGAAATATTCAAAGTAACAGACCAGTACTTCAGTGACCATAATTTGGAATGGCACAACTGCATAAGCATTTGTACAGACGGAGCAGCAGCTATGACGGGAAAAATTAAGGGATTTGTAACTAGGGCTTCTGAAAAAAACCCTAATATTAAAAATTTACATTGTTTTTTTACACAGGGAAGCACTGATGACGAAGTCTCTGCCTGATGAATTGTTGTATGTCCTACAAGAAGTTGTTAAAATTGTCAATTACATCAAGTCGCGACCGCTAAACTCTCGTCAGTTCAATGCAGTGTGTCAGGAAATGGGAGCAGATCATCAGTCACTTCTGTATCATACAGAAGTACGATGGAATTTACTAGCTAAAAATGAGACCCAGTCGTTTTTAGAGGCCCAGGGTTCAGATTTTGCTTCTGTGTTTAAAAAAGAAGAATGGGTAGCAAAACTTGCATATCTGGCGGACATATTCGCTCATTTAAATGAGCTCAACAAAAAAATGCAAGGCAGGAATTCTAATATTTTAACGTCTTCGGACAAAATTGAAAGCTTTCGCGCTAAGTTGGTGTTATGGATCAGCCACGCTGTCAATGGCAGTAATGAAATGTTTCCAAATGTCATGGCTGCCGATTCAGAAAAAAAAGTGCAGGCTTTGATAGTGAAACACTTGGAGCTATTAGCAGAAAAAATGAACTGTTATTTTCCTAAGCGTGACCTGCAACCTATGGACTGGGTACGGAATCCATTCTCGGATAACATTTCCCTTGGACACTTACCGATAAACAAGCAGGAAGAATTCATGGAGTTAAAAACTGATCGGACATTAAAACTAAAATTTTCCGAAGTAGAGGTATCACATTTTTGGTTGCATATAAAAAATGAGTATCCACTGCTTTGAAAGCGTGCTGTTGCAATTCTATTACCATTTGCCACAACCTACTTATGCGAATTGGGATTTTCAACTCTCACTACTATTAAATCGAAAAAAAGAGAGCGCCTGAGGACGATCAATGAAGAGATGAGAGCAGCCTTATCAACGATTGCTCCAAATTTTGAAATTTCTCACTAAACATCTTTTCATATTAGGTATATTGGTTTTAGTAATAAATAAATATTAAATAAACATTGCTTTTTTCTTTGGTGTACCTCTATTTTTTTTTGATTTGATAGGTGTACCTTAAACACAAAAAGTTTGCGGAACACTGCCCTAGAGTATAACAGGGGCGATGGACAGAAGAGAATTAATCCGCACGATGCGCTTGTATAGCCGCGACTGCAGCCGGCCATGCTATTTACCCATGGATCACAAACACGCACACCGACGCGCAAACTACGGGAACCGGCCACAATGTGAAAGAGACAATCATATCAGAGGGGCATCAATCAAAGTGTTATTGTTTGGACGGCCCTGCGGGGATACTAGAAGGAACGAGCTGCGGTCTATTAATACGATGGCTGACGACAAATTACCTGTTATAAATGAGATTCACAATTCGCGAACACATTAGTTTTATTAGCAAGTCTGCACTATTTTATAGCAAGATAAATATAGTGGCTTACGACTAAAACGGATGATGTATGGTACTGTTCTATTGGTAGCGAACGGTTTCTTGCAGCTTGGGCTATACGATTCATTGTGTTCTCGGATCGGTCCATAACTCACGATTTATTTCCTATTCAGAAGCCTCCTCGTGTGGAAGGCTACCCCGGGTAAGGCTCTCGCGTCACAGGCTTCACGGCTGGTGGATCGGTTCCCCTGGGGATTGCCTCCCGGCGCTACTGGACGATTTGCGCACCGTGCGGCAAAGCCAATAGCTGATATGTGCGTGCATGTGGATGTTGACCTATCGTCAACCACTCTTGAAATGACCAATTGGCTACCTGATCCTGAATTCAGAGCCGGGCAAAAGATGCCAATGGTCCGCGATAGATTCAAACTGAATCACCGCTGAATATACGACAGGTAGAGGTCGCATAAGCGACTTCGAACTCAGAACCAGTCGGGAAGCCTGAATTATCCTGATGGTTAATTCCAGACGGAGATATTCTACCAAAACTGGTAGTCAGGTGGCGAGGCTGCCCACTTTACCTTTCCCGGTGCCTCGCCGTAAGGCGTTGGCCTCTGACGGGCATGCATATTCGTATTCGTCTCTAAGTCTTCTACTCTCACCTCACGGGAGATAGAACGATCATTATCATTATCATTAAAACTTCCTGAGGTGACGGGTTCGCCCTTTGTAGTTGATACCTTTTATTAAGTACTGCTTAAGGTCGGTCATGATTATGATTTGTGTAATAGTTCATATTTTTATTGAACATATGTAAATACCTTGCATACATATGCTGATTGTCTAAACACAAAATTCCGACCTACATTTTTTTGTCGATGGGTTATAAGAGCTCCAATTGAAAGAAACGTCAAAGACGGCCAGACGGCCATTAGCCCAGTCAAATAGGAACAAATTTCGACGTTTGACGGAAATAATTGGTAATAGTTTGAAACTTGGCGTTGATGTCCTTTGATGCGTACTGTTAAACATACTAAAAGTCCCCTACTCTATCTGATAAATAAAAGTTGAGTGATTGTTGAATATTTTGTTTTTTTTTTCTATTGATAGGTTTTTTTTCTTTCGAAAATGAATTCCTCATCATTCAGTTATCCGAAAATGATATCCCACTTGCCCTAAAGCCTATAGTTTACGAGGAAAAGGGCACAAAGTAAAGCGCGGCGGAATCAAATTTCCCCCCTACACTCCCCGACACCCGCACTGTGGCAACCGATGGTTCATGGGTTAAATCCACTCAGGACCTCCTAAGGAATAGTTATACCACCACAAAAGACAGGGTTCCCATGCAAAATATTGCACCAAGTCCCCAGTTTGATTGTCAATTGTCAGTTGACTAGGCTGTTTTCATACTAATAATAGATGATATAAAAAAAAATATATGACAGTTTTGTAGAGAATTTTATAAGCTTTACTTTTACATGATGCATATTTCCGATATTGCTAAAGTTAGCGAGATATAAGCGAAAAACTGAATCGGGGCGCCATTTTTACAAGATGGCGGCTCGAGCGCAACAGATACAGTAGAGGACTTTTAGTATGCTTAACAGTACGCATTAAAGAACATCTATACCAAGTTTCAAACTATTACCAATTATTTCTCCTAAAATTTCTTATTTGACTAGGCTACATGGCCCATTTTGGTATTATTTCTTTCAATGTACAGTATAAATTAAATAGAATTTTAAACAATTCGAATTACGTTACATATATTTCAAGTAGGTAGGTACTCCTTCCGTATAATATCTTCTGTCCGGTGACTCTTTTGTATGTCAATGTTCATGATGTTCTGGCCATTGAACACAACAGAAGGAAAAGAGGCGACAGGACATGAAGGGAAACAATAAATCTTTTATGTATTGAAGTGATTCCATGGAGACCAAAATTTAGTAATGTTTACAGTTTACACTATCTTGCGGCGCATACGAACAAAATAATCAATAAGTAAATTATTAAAAGGAATAAAAAACACGACTGCCGTTACAAAAAGTGAACTACTGTATTTATAATTATTTTTATTACGGTTGTTTATGAAATATTTTGTAGTTTATCTATTTATCCATACAGATACATATATTTATTCGGAAACGTACTCAATCAGACCTTTCATTTGACACTAAACACTATATATTTAAGTGAATTTATTGACATTTGAAGATTTGAACAATTCGACGAATATTTACTTGATATTTGGACAGTTAGATGACATCACGATTCTAACATTACTATATACTTCTAAATCGGTTCGAGCGTTAAGAAGTTATGGTGAAATAAAGAAACTGAAAACATAGATAGATGAAACATATTACACTTCTTTTTTTGTTGGGCAGTTGTGTAAAAACCTCTCAAGTATTGTATATTTCAATTAAGTATTTTTGTAAAAAAAACCTTATTTTGCCCAAATTTTTTATTTTCATTACACACCGTGAATTTATGTTATTTTGACATTTCTTACTGCGAATATAAATATTTTTTCATAAAGACTACTATTAATAATAAAACTACTCTTCGCCAGTTTTATTTTTTAGTGTGTATTTTCTGTGTAAACGAAGTTTTTAGTAAAAAAGGCCACAAATTGGGCCCCACAGCTTTAACAGGACGGTAATAAATAGTAAAAGTTTATTCGCTAAGTATGAATAAAAATCGCTCTTCTGTTATATTTGGTTACTAGTATTATACCAAAATAAAGCAAAGTCTCATTTCTATCTACCGCCAATAACGTGTCACTCATCCAATTTCCGCCTCACAATGGTTGGACGATGATTGCCAGACATCGCCCGCTGTCCAAATGATTCGAATTGGAACGGCTATGGAGCGACCGCATGCGATTGTTCGAAAAAAAAGTAGATAGGTCATTTTAAACGTAGGAGCATCGGTACGGTAGCGCCTCACTGGTCCTACGTACGCAACGTACGCAATGCATTATAACATCTGGAACCTTGAATTTGCATGAAAATAAGTGACTTAAAAACACACTTATCCTACCCAGCGTTGTGTATGTATCAGTATATGAGCCCTAGATGGGCATTTCGCGCTCGAAAATTACCACTTTAAAACCACTACTGAAAGCCGGCCAGTAGTAGTTTGGTTGCAATCAATTTCGTGTGTTTCGTGTTTCAACCGACCGTTTCCGGTGTGAGCGTTCCCGCGAACAATATTGCCGTGCTATTCTCTTGCATTCTGTTCAATTTATTGCTCTCTCTGTCGTCTCTCTTTACGAGCACAGGGTATGGAGCCAACTTATTTGTATCTGAGGGCATATCCAGGGCTTATATATCGATGTGTGCAGGGTGTGTCTCTAAATCATCAGTTTTCATGCATATTTAAGGGAACAGATGTCGTAATGCGTTGCGTACGTTGCGTACGTGGGACAAGTGTGTCTCTACCTAACTAATGGGAGCTAATGGGCCCATGATGAGGTGGCCACGAAGACCCATGTGTTCAGGGTCGGTCACACTCACGGGTCAACACCCATCCGATGGCCTCCACGCATGGGGTGCGAACCTGGGTAGGACACTGGGTCAACCAGTCTCCCCTGGGAATCAAACCTCTGGCGCTCCTGGACGGTCTGCGCACCGAGCGGCGCAAGCCAATCGACTGTGCTCTCCGACTAACAATCGGGGGAGTCTGGGAACTGTATTGTTTCCTATAGAGCGGGGGTGGTTGTCTACCTTACGGCGACTGCTCTTGAAATGACCATTGGCCATCCGATCCCGGTTCAGAGTCGGGCAAAGGACGCCTTGGTCCGCGATAGATTCGGTGCACACCGTTTCACCGCTTCGTAAGGGAGAGGACCGCGCAAGCGACTTCGAACTCGGAACCAATCGAGAGACCGGAGAAATCTGGTCACAATTGGAAGTGAGGGCGCGAGTATCTCGAGCCCGCCGGGTTTATTCCTGGCTCACTCGTTGGACTCTCACGGGTTGTGACGTAGCTGGACGTAGGATTGTACTGTCCAAAGTCTTCTACGTTCACTGCAGGGCGACAGAACGACTAATCGTTAAAACGTCCTGTGGTGACGGGCTCGCCCGTTGTAGTCGACACCGCAAGATGTGTCTCTACCTTTAATACGATTGCCATAAGCAGACTTGATTCTGTCATATTTTACGTGTATTCGAGGGCTCATCATTGCGATTTTCCACTGTGAACGCTGAGCGCGGTTGTGAATGAGCCTAAATCCGGAACATGGCCGTTCGAGATATGTATTGATGTAGGACAGGATGCTCGATACGGTAAATGGACACGTAATTTTGGATTTGACCCAAATTACCCAAACCCTACGGCTAATTGCATCTGGACAGATGGACAGACAGACAGACAGAGAGGGTCCTCTTTCCGCTGCGCCACGTTGCATATATAGGAAATTACTGTAATTAAACCTATCGCTATGTGTAATACTATAATTAGCATTACGAGAGCAGATACAAGTTCCATAGTAAAGCCATCATCATTTCTGACTTGATTGAGTGGAAGTTATTCTCTGTGAATTTATGTACACAGTCGGTAATGCATGGAGCGGACACATAAATAGGCACAGCCCTAAATCGATGTTGTAAACAATAGACAAGTAGCCAGTAAGTCACGATACCTTTATTTCTGTTTTCTATTTTACTATAATGGTTGATACTACACGAGACGGTATCGCTAGAGACTTGATACCCGCCAACGAGTCCAATTTATATTAAGTCCTTACCTATGTAATTACTGTTTTTTTAACTGACCACTTTGAACTTGGATAACTTGGGTTTGGGTTGGAATTTTATATTCAAATAAATTTTAATTCAATGCCATGTTATTCTTTTTAAGGAATCAGCTGTTTATTTGTCTTTCCGTCGTGTGTTTTTGCTCAAATATTTTCGTTTGTGCAACCATGGTAATATTGAAAATTTGCATCATTTTCAAGTATGAGATCCCGTGCCGGTGTTTTTTATTCTGCTTCTTGCAGTATGGCCATACAGTTACTGTAAATGTGTACTGTTAAGAACTGCAAATAATGGATGATGGAGAAGCTCGGATTAAATAACCGAGCCTAGTCAATCGCTTATAGACACTGCTTCTGCATGACAACGTATAACCACATATTTCACTACAAACAGTCGCAAAGTTGCAGGAGTTGCGGCTGAAGACTTTTGGTCACCCACCGTACTTGCCAGACCTAGCTCCAATAGATTTTTTTTCAGAATCTAGATAACTTTTTTCAGAATCTAGAGAGTCGCGGAAAATCGCCTTCAAGGAATTTGTTGGTTCCTGTCCACGAGAGTTTTACAGCAGAGGAATTAAGCAACTGCCATTCAAATGACAAATCTGCATAATAGGAGTCAATATTTTTAATAATTAAAAATATATTTTCATGATTTTTTTTTGGCCCTAAATTTCTTCTATAGAACAGCAACTTCATAGGTAAGGACCCAATACTAACCGAATAAAGAAAGTAATTGACGAATATATTTTGAACAATTTCATAATTAACTGCAATAGTTAAGAATTGGTAACATGTGTGTTAATAGACTCCCACATTTCCGAGGTAAATTAAAAAAAAACGGTGCAAGTAATAGTTTTTATTAAATTTATTCAACGTAAATCTAATAAGGTTATTCTTGATAGGTTTTTAACCTTATATCGTCCTAATGGTATCCTTGACGGGTGATGCACATATTGAGCCGTCCCTTGAAATTTTCTTTCACTGTCATCGGCACGGTTTTGGAGGAACTCCAATCTCTCATCTGGAGGAACTCCGGCGATTTCCTCATGAATGGCCTCCTTGAGTTTTTGTAGGGTTCGAGGACGATGTTTAGAAACCTTTGCCTTGAGGTACTCCTATAACAAAAAGTCGCAGTGCTCAAATCAGGGATGAGAGGAGTCTATTGAACGGTTTCTCCCGTTTGTACTAAGCATAGATGGACCATCTACGTCTGTCCTCGACAACGGCGGATGCAACTTCGCCGAAACGTCGGATGCTACTAATTTCACGCGGCTAATTCGTTTTTGTCTTGTTTATAATGTCAAACATCCGCTTACCTATGCCGGTTTTGAAAAAGTCTTATTCGGTTTAAAATCGATACATTGTATTTAGTCGATACAATAATATTACCGAAACAACTCAAAATAATGTGAACAACTGCACAGGCACAGTTTTTGTTCCCGAACTATTTTAACCTGTCTCCCTTTATTTTCTCCTAGAAAAAACCGTGTATAAATTAATTAACGAAATTCGTTACTGCAATGCATGCATGTTAAGGCTGTTCATAGGCTCATTTCTAGGGATAGACATTGATGTCCAATGCATCGAAGACAACGATGTCCGATGCATCGAAGACATCGATGGTTAGAGATCGACGTTCGATGTTTTTTACATCGATGGTGCCGTATCGATGTTTTGGCACCATCAATGTTCCTCAGTCGATATTTCTCATCTATACATTATGTTTTCAGTTACTTTATATACGAATAATAATATTGTATCGAACTTGATATTTTATAACACTTTAAACGACAAATTATGGAATTGAATTGATATACCATTGCCATTTCCTATTTTAAAAGTAGATTTAATTACTTTTTTTAATTGTTTTGTTTTTAATATCCTATGCTGAATTTACATAATATCCCTGTGCTCATCTCAATTGTTTATTTTAATGAAAAAACTTATAGGGACTGTCAGGAAAATGAGTCTTAAGAACGATGTTTTATTTAAAAAAAATACGATGTTTAGATGATCTAAATATCGATGTTTTTCACTCACGATATTTTTTGACCATCGATGCTTGCGTGACTATGTCGTTGTTGATGGTAACATCGTTGTTTTTCCTTCGATGTCCATTCCTAGTCATTTCTAAAGCTATCCTTGATATTTGGAATGTATTAAAGTTATAGGTACTATTAGTTTACAAACAAAAAATACGTTAAATTAGCTTTCGGCGAACCGAATTTTATGCTTTGCGATGGTTGGAAGTTGTTTATTTTTAGTTTTTTAACTTAATTTGTCATGGGTTTTGTTTTAACCCCTCAAATGTGAGGCGTCCCTTAAGGGATGCCTTGGCAAAATGTATACAAAATGTATATAAATGTAAATATAAATGTAAATGTGCGCCGCTTTATAGTAATCCGCTCTATAGTAATGCTATAGCTCTATAGTAAACCCCGCTCTATGTAAATGTAAATGTAAATGTAAATATAAATTTATATACATTTTGCCGTAGGCAACCCGAGCTAATCGCCATTCATTTGAGGGGTTAAAATGACTATAGTCAGGTAGAATTATGGAAGAGTTCTAAATAACGCAAGTAAATAAAATTAGTTTCGTTGAAAGCTAATTTTTTGGACGTGTTTTTTTTGTAAACATTCCGTAACAATAACTTAAATATATTAGAAACGTAAGGAGATGGTGATAAAAACGTGATGAACATTGCTTCTTCTATGCATGCATTTCATGAGCGATACAATCGCGAACAAAAATCCGCCATTTCCGTCCGTTGCAAATCTCACCCAGACATGCAAAATTCGCGACCGTGAAATGCAATTCACCTCGGCGTGAATTACGGATGAAAGCCGCTTATTACCTTTGGCAGGTACGTCGGTAATCCCGTAATCCCGTAATAATGTAGGCCGGAACCCGATCTCGCAGAATCCGCCCTGTCTCATCTGTCCCGGTGATTATTACGTTCTCATGGCGATCAGACGACCGGACGGTCCCTTGGGGGGCGAGACGGTCATTGTGATTAGTGGTAGGTACCTAAAGATAAGGGAGAAAGGGGAAAATACGCAGGGAAAACTTAATTTGCGTTTAAATTACGCGAAATAGAAGGTGATTGTGCTAAAACTTAGCTAAACCGGCTCACCCCCATCCTCTTCAGGTCCAGACACAATTTTCGGCTAGCTATAAAACTGCCCTGTCTGCTCTATGCAAACTCCAGAATAACCAAAACTTCGATTCTGTCCAATTTAAAGTATCTGGCAATATCGAAGCAGGTAGTAAGTCGCTTTAGTGAATCAAATGATTTAAACTCGCGCAACTTCCTCAAAAAGGTTCTAAAACCAGCCAAAATGGCGCTGGACTAGGGATGACAGTGCAACCATGAGCGATGTAGACCTGAAGATGTCACTCTTGCGAGGAGATTATGACAAAAACAGTATGGCTCATGCCGTTAGCCTCAAATGTCAGAATGACTTGACATGGTGACTTTTAAATTCCCCTCCAATGCACTGGAAGATAATATTGTATGACTGGACTATGGGAGTAATGGGGGCTATGGACTATGGGAGCTAATAGCCCCTTGCTGAGTTGGCCACGAAGACCCATTCTGTTCAGGGTTGGTCACACTCACGGGTCAACACCCATCCGGCGGCCTCCACGCATGAAGTGCGAGCCCGGACAGGACTCTGGCCTTAGGGCTAGTTTCCCCTAGGAGTCAACCTTCTGGCGCCCCTGGACGGTCTGCGCATCGTGCGGCGTAAGCCAATCGATTGTGCACTCTAACTAACAGACTGGGGAGTCTGGAAGTAATACTGTTTCCTATAGAGCGGGGGTGGTTGCGGACCTTACAGCGACTGCTCTTGAAACGACCATCGGATACCCGATCCTGGTTGAACAGCCGGGCAAAGGATGTCGTGGTCCGCGATAGATTCGGTATACACCGTTTCACCGCTTCGTAAGGGAGAGGACCGCGCAAGCGACCTCGAACTCGTAACCAATTGAGAGACTGGAGTAATCTTTTTTCTTCTGCTAGATTTTAATGTACGAAATGCCTTTATAAATTTAATTTATGAGTTTATCCTTTTTTTACCGCATAACATGTTGTTCCATTAGGTTAAAGTTAGCTGTAAGATATTGCTTTCAGGCAATAAGCTCGCTTTTTTGGTTAATAAAATAAAACGTTTTATTATTACTATTATTGTATTTGTACTGAAATATACTGTGAGTTTAGTAATATGGCAAGGGACTGTCTTCTTTCATAACGCGCTCATAGTAGATTTACTGTCGGCGAACAAAGAAGTAAGCGGGCGCTCAAATATTTGCCTTGCTTACGATAAAGTTTGCCCTGAGAATGCGTCCATTTCTTCGCCTCCGAACCCTTCATTGTTACAAAATGTCGTATTTCAGACGCAAGCTAAATGTCAGCTGCTTGTTATTGCCTTTATTCCGTCTCTGGGCGGTTGGAGCTGTAAAATAAACATGTCGCTGGTTTTCTATACAACAAACTCCGTGGAAGAAGCCATAATTCAAAATGGCTCAGTGAACATACGCGTTAGCAACAGCGGGGAAGAAATACGCAGAAGCAAATTAGCGTAAACTGTTTTATTGCATTTTGATGATTACTCTGAAATCACTGACGCAAAATATAAGTGTCATTGAGGCGATTCTTATTTAATTCTCCCCAGCTTCTTTTGACAAATCTTTACAAGCATCCACGACCCTGTTGACCAGAAAGTAGACTGCTTAAAAAGCCTGTCTTCTTCAATTTGAATCAATGACCGCCCTCAATATTGAAGATGAAACTAACTCCGGTCGATGCTTGATCATTGGCTCGTGCCATTCTATCGTCGGGTCAGCAATGCTAAAGAAGTGACTAAAGCCAAGTATCCTATGGTCTTGCTTAAACAATGCTTCGAATCAAATACGTCACATCGTCACTCTCGTGCGTCGCGTCGTAACAAAACTACGTAACTTTATTGCATCGTTAAGTCTGTGAACATTACTTACTCGTAAGTTGGGCAATTTTCCACATTTTGCAAAATCTTCGAAATGATTGTCTTGGTCCTCCGAAGTCTTTGTATTTATTCCAGGGAGAAAAAAAGAAGACAGTATTCATATTTTCCTAGAGTGGCGGGTTGAGAAAACATCGGCTCTTTGCATTGAGGGAGATTTGGCGGGCCTATTTTGGCTTGATTTATTGTTATTTGGAAGGCACTACCGATGTATTACTGATTCTGGAAAATAAACCACTACGTACAACGGTCTGTGTTTACACGACTGCCTAACAAAAAAATCGGTTGTGTCACCCCAAGACTTTCCTGACTAGTATCCGGGGAGGTGCGAAAAAACAGCGACATTTTTTACTCTAGTACCCCAAATTTGTATGGCAGGTACCCCAAACGTTGGTCGTAAGTACCCCAAAAACTAATAGGTTCTTCCGATGGTTAACAGAAGCTTCTATGCCAAATTTTAACTTAGACAGATTAAGCGTCTGGGCGCTATCGCGGAAACAATTTTTTCGCCGGGAACCCCAAATTTGTATGGGAGGTACCACAACCGTAGGGCGTAGGGACTCCAAAAACTAATGGGTTCCTCCGACGGTTAACAGAAGCTTATATACCAAATTTCAGCTCAATCCGATTAAGCGTCTGGGCGCTATCGTGGAAGAATACATACATACAGACATACAGACATACAGACATACATACAGACAGAGATCGGTCTGGAAATAGTCTCAATCGTCTCAGGGAGTCTCAAAATATATATTCCCATCTTCATCTCAAAATTTTTTTTTAGCGCGATCACAATACTTTCCTTTCCGATAGGTCGTCAGGAAAGTAAAAGGAGTGTTCAAGTTTATCTATGTATTTTTTCCGTTTCTTTATTCCACCATAACTTCTAAACGCTTGAACCGATTTAGAAGTGTGTGATATTATTAGAATCGGTAGGTCATCGCGAGTGTCTTAGAGTACCTTAACTGTCCAAATATCAAGTAAGTAATTGTCTAAATGTCCAAATGTCCAAATTTCAAGAAATTAACATAAATATATCGTGTTTAGTGTCAAATTAAAGGTCTGATTGAGTAGGTACATTCCGAAAATTAACATGTATCTGTGTAGAAAATTACATAAACCACAAATATTTCATTAATAAAAGTAATAAAATAATTGTAGGTAGAGTAGTTTACTTTCTGCAACTGCAGTCGTGTTTTTATTCTTTTTTATATATTACTTGTTTCTTTGAGTGGTTAATCGACTTTCCGCGGGCGCTTGAAGAATGCATGCCCATGTTTGGCGAACTCATACCCTGAGAAAGAAAGTAACATTTAGGTCTAATTGTAATAATTTCTAGTTTTCCTTGAAAAGCGAGTGATGCTTAAAACCGGAATTGTAGTTTTTTTATCAGAATTCCCCGACGTCAAGCATTACAATTTGCTTAAGCAATGCTTCGTTAAGTAATGCTCAAGTAATCCACTATAAATTCGGGTGTCAGACAAGTAATCGTCGATAATTCTTAAATCCTTTTTGACCCTGTTTTATCAAATCAAATAATTGCCCTATGTACAAAAAGGATTTTTAAAACAAGCTTTAATTTCCAACAAGGAGTTCAAGTGGCAATCTTCCGGCTCCATATTCAAACCCTCGCTATCATGTGTAACGGAAGTAGTCATGACAACAAAACAAAAGAATCTTAGCACTTTCCATCAGGGAGTTCCAGTGGCAATCTCCCGGCTCCATCTTCAGATCCTCGTCATCAAGTGTAATATAAAGTAGGTACTCAATACAACAAAACAAACGAGCCCAAACTCGACTATCTTAGCACTTTTCATCGGGGAGTTCCTGTGGCAATCTTCCGGCTCCATCTTCAGATACTCGTCATCATGTGTAATGGAAAGTACTTATGATAACAAAACATACTAGCTCAAATTCGACTGTCCTACCATTTGCCATGAGGTAGTTTGTCTCTACATCGCGGCTCCATCATCAAATCAGCTCGATGGTACCATAATATTGCCTTGTCACCGAACTTACATAAGTTTGCAGCTCAATCGGATATCAGAAAGTGTTTAAAAAATGGTTTTCAAATTTTGAAACAGACAACTTACATACGAGCATTGCAAGTTAGTACTCGTATAAAGCTTGTAATAACCTACATTGTGGTTAAGTTGAATATCACCGCTGCGGGCTTATCGCCAAAGGCATTGCATGCCTTAGCTGTTTAATTTCATTTTCGTTTTACCTTATCTAAATACTTTTTTCCCTTCTACGTTTCCGTGGGGGTAGCATTTCGATATACACCCTTGATAAGACTATCTGGGGGCTGCGTTCAATCTTCCTTTTTACACAGATTTGTTTTCTTTTTTGTTGCAGGTACGTTTCGATAATTCGTTGCTACATCAGAAAATATATAAATATGTAAGTACTCTCTGTTCAAAAAATATTCATCTTTTTTCTCGTCAATAAATGTAGCGCGAGAAGAGTGCTGCAGGGAGATGTGTAGGGAATATTCGTATTCGTGATTTTGCTTTCCCGGCCCACCAACCTACGAGGAGGGAAAGTATTGTGAACGCAAATTTTTTTTCGAGATGAAGACGGAAATATTAATTTTGAGCCCCTATTAAGACCGGAAACTAATGGGCCCTTGTTGAGTTTGCCACGAAGACACATTTAGTTCAGGGTTGGTCACACTCACGGGTCAACACCCATCCGGCGGCCTCCACGCATGAAGTGCGAGCCCGGGTAGGACTCTGGCCTTAGGGCTAGTTTCCCCTAGGAGTCAACCTTCTCCTGGACGGTCTGCGCACCGTGGGGCTTAAGCCAATCGATTGTGCATTCTGACTAACAGTCGGGGGAGTCTGGAAGCAGTACTGTTTCCTATAGAGCGGGGGCGGTCGCTGACCTTACGGCGACTGCTTTTGAAACGACCATCGGCTACCCGATCCCGGGTGAACAGCCGGGCAAAGGACGCCGTGTTCCGCGATAGATTCAGTTTGCATAGATTCACCGCTTCGTAAGGGAGAGGACCGCGCAAGCGACCTCGAACTCGTAACCAGTCGAGAGACCGGAGTAATCTGGTCGCAAATGGAAGTAAGGGCGTGAGTGTAAACCCGCTGGGTAACATACCTGGTATATATAACCTCGCGGATAAGGCATTGGCCTCTTACGGGCATGTGGCGGAACTTGACGGTGGACTGTTTTGTCCAAGTCTTCTGCGTTCACTTCACAGGAGATAGAACGACCAATCGTTAAAACTTCCTGAGGTAACGGGTTCGCCCGTTGTAGTTGACAGCTCTATTTGACGATTAAGACCATTTACAGATGGAAGTCTGTCTGTGTGTCTGTAAAATCAGTCCTTGGTTACTTGTCGGGAAAGTATTGGGGTGACATAACTGATTTGTTTACACACCTGCTGAAAGCGTCAGTCGCTGACACTCGGTCAATGAGCAAGGAAGTGTAATTAGTGTCCGTCGGATTATCAAGGATTACAGGACTTTAGAAATTAGAAATTGTATCAAATTTTACCAACATTTTGGCAATACCCAAGTGGAAATCATTCATAAGATACAACAGGCTTTCGGGTACGAGACCTTGAGCACCTCATGGGTAGAAGAGGGTTATAACCGCTTTGAAGATGGCCGCACGTCAGTGGACAGCGAATCACGTCCTGGTAGGCCCGTAACAAACAGAAATGACGATATCATTATCAAAGTGTGGACTTGGTAGTCATGCAGGATAGGCAGAGGTACGTTTAAATAGGATTAAACGAATTTACCACTTGAAGTTTGTAGAACCTGACTTTTCGGCGATGTTGCAGCCGCATTTGTCCAGAAATGCAGTCTACCGTGGACAATGGCGGTTGCAACATCGCTGAAACGTTGTGTTCTATAAACTTCAGGCGGTAAAAACGTTTTCATCCTATTTATAATGTCAATCAACCGCGATAGTCTTCGATTTCATATAGGTACGTGTGATATTAGGCCTTAAGTTGAAAATGCCGCTGAAAATGACCGATTCAAACCGAGAAAAGACATTATACGGAATGTGATGGCCCTGTTGCAAACCATTCCAGAAGATTCGTTGTGCATTCCAGCAATGTGTGCCTTTTAAGGAAGAAGATTAGAGTAACCTTATTTTGTATAAATAAGTGTTTTATCAGACCTACTATCATTGCTGTATTGCTAGAATGCTAGTATTGCTAGTTGCTAGACCTAGAATTTATTGGATATTTTTTGAATACTGTAATTTTTTTATTATGTCGATGCGGAGTACAGCGAAGGTCAAAAGTGTCACCTTTTTTAACATTATACGTTTAGTCCTGGACAGTCTTCATGATGGCATCGATGAGTCTTTGTCTACAATGAGGACTATCGTCATTGCGGAGTGAAAACCTCGTACATCAGTTTCGTCGGTTGTTCCTTTTATTTGATCATTGAAAATAAAACACCGTTAAGCTGGTCCTCAGCGAAGCAAAAAAATATTTGTATTTTGGCACCTTCTAGAGGCAGGATGAAAACCACGTATGACAGCAGTTCTACGATGATTCCGCCGTTAAGAGAGAAAACCTCGTATTTTATTTTTTAAATTCTTAAAGTTGCATTAATTACTTTATTAGTATTTTTCGGAAATTCGAGCTATTCATAAACAAACAATTAGAGGTTTAGGGTTTTCTTGTAGGTATACTGAGTGTATTTTTGTATCTATGCATGTATGGATCCACACATATGAAAATACACTAGGGTGGCCTAGGATATCTCACGAACCTAATCAATTTAGTAATCTTTAGTTGTCTTTAGTCCAGCCTATACCATTCATGGACTATGTCTTTAGTCCAGATTATACCATTCATGTCTAATTAGTATTATTACCTTTCAAGCCGCTTATGGACGTTTTTTTGGAACTCTATTTATCGTACTCAGTTTAAATGTCTATTTCAATTCAAGTTTAAAAATAATTAAAAGAGCACTGTGGTTTTTTTATGAAAAACTTTTAAGTGTATATACGTTGTATAAAGCTGCGTACAGATATTCGAAACACAACGTGAAATGCAACAAAGGTTGCAAAAAAATCCATAGTCAGTATTTACTTTTCCGCTCGCACGAACATCCACGCTCCGAGCACTTTCTGCGCTCTCGCAGGGATCCGTGGCTTCATTTTTTTAGATTGATTCTTTTTTGGTGATTTCTGTCAGGTTTACTTAGTTGACATCACAATACTGAAATAAATTAAACATACCGACTAGAAGGATAAAATTAATTAAAATAATATAACCACATGGAGGAATATTACAACATTATTTATTACATGTACATGTTATCGAGTCTAATTTTGGACAGGATTTTGTAAATGTTATGGGAGTTAAGAAATTATAGAAAATCTGTACTTAAGTAGATAAATTCTGAGGTCCAAGAGGTAATTACTTACAACGAAGTGGTATAATAAAATATGGTGTAAAGTCCGAATCGCATTGTGGAAACGGGAGGACATGGATTTCGTTGAGATGAGCAGGAGTGCGGGATCCGTGCTTTGTCTGTTTTTTAAACTTGCATTGTGCGCGGAGCGTAGTCTAGGCGGTTATTCGTAGTAAAAAGTGAACGGAAGTCAAAGAATATAAATTACATATACATGCACATTTTTTTAAAACACTTCGAAATATTAGACTTGATGTGAATATGCTGACTTAATTAATGGCGAGAGCTTGATCGGACTCCATATTGCAACGAGCAATCAAGATAAATTGGCGCAAAGCATGCGCGCAGCATGTTCGCAATAGATGTTTCGTTCGCGCGATCCTTGCACATGTGCGATCGTTGCATTGCATGTGGTGTCACTGCAAGCTGCTTAACATTATTAAATGAAAACCTCGTATGTCTATTTTCAACGATTTTTAAATAATTTATTCTATGATGTTAAATAAGAAATACCTTTATTGGAAAGGTTTTTACCAATATGAAACTTTTTGTAGCCTTTTGAGTGTGAGTTTTCGTATCTTCTCCCTCTCGCACGCCTTGACTTTTCACACACGTCGCGCCGTTGTTTGTTTCAACGTCTTCTCTTTTTCGTACGCCTTGACTTCTCACAACTCGGCTATTTTTCAGACGGTCTCTCTTACTCGCTGACGCACAGTGGGACCAGAGAGCTTCAAAACTGTCATCAACATCCCCACCCGCAAGATCTCCTTTGCTCGCCGGCGTCCACAACAATGAGTCTTCAAGAAAAGTGTTTTAATCGTCTGCTTAAAAAAATATTTAAAAAAGTGTTCACTCTGAAACGACGCTATGTCATCTACATCAAATCTGATGTCGTTGAACAGGGTAATATTGCATTCGGCCATTCTTTGAAATCCGCTTGAATTATGTTGTTAAAAAAACCTGTTTCCTGTATCGAAATACAACTCGGCCCCCAACATTCCAAATGACCGCCCAAGTGTCCAAATAACCGTAATATATTTCCCCTTCTGAAATTGCCTGCCCGTGAAACAATAACATTTTTCAGGCAGCGGCAGCCCGCCCTTTTTCCGTCTGTCGCTTTATTTCGGCGACCCTTTCAAGAGACCGCTTTATAATTTTTGCGATATCGCTTCAAGCGAGGGTTATAACGAGATGACCGTTGACGTTTTTCAGCCTGCTCTTTCCTGAAATACGTAGGGGGCGTTGAGGAAATAATTATTTTGTCGCCCCTGTTATTATGACTTATTTTGCACGAATGGGACTTAGATAAAAGGGTAAATTCGACGTTATATGCGACTAATCTATCGTCTAAATTCCAGCACCATCATATTATTTATTTGAAAATCGTTTAATGCTAACAACATATTTTTAAACTTATATGTTAAGTATTTTTTAACATTGAACTAACTACCAAAAAATATTTGACTTTGACAATGAATTATACTTTTAGACTAGGTATTTTTATATTAAATCTTATATTACTTAAAACATAATATTAAATAATAATGACTGTTTCTTTCTTTTTTCACATATAACTTTATTTATATTATTTAATCGAATTTTATATTATATTTATTGCCGATTTAATAATGGAATTGCATTTTATTTATTATATATTTTTATTATTTTTTTTATTATTTTTTATTTTTTTTTTATTCTGAAGACCACATTTTAGGGCAATTTAGTGTCATTAGCTTTTTACTAAAACTTGTGCATTTGTAGGCAACCAAGCAATCAAGCAAACTTGATTGTAATATTGGAGTCCTGTCCACCCTAGAACGGGCTAGTCCCAGTTGGGTGACAGAAACAAATAAGCAAAAGGTTAAGGTTTTGCCATTCGGTTCCTGTTATTTTTGTAAGCTAATCAATGTTTTATAGTAATTAATTCTTAAATAAATAAATAAATAAATAAATAAATATTAGAAATGCAACTTCTAGGATATTTTGCAACGTATGATGTAACTTCTACGTATATTTTCTTTCAAAGCATCATTGTAGAACCACAACCCTATCTTTCAAAACGTAAACAGTCACCTCCTTCCGTTCACCTCTCTTTCCATCTCCCTCATATCTTTCGAACCTTCTTTGGGCATGTTTTTGTAGTATTTTAGCTTCCTTTTTTAAATTATTGTACATATTTTCTTCTTTTTCATTTATTACTATTTTGATAATACACATAGCTAAAAACTGATTGAGTAGCTAAGAGATTGTAGGGAAGCTTAGTTAATAGGTCCGCCCATTGTACTAATAATATTTATTTTGTGATTTATATCTCAAATATTATAAACATTTTTTATAATTTGTGCTGGAAAAAATCTGTATTAATCACTCAAAGCCTTATGCTTTTGTGTCGTGATCGTAGCTAATATTTTCCACGTGATAAAACTTACAGTCCCCTCATAATATGTCAGTGCATTTGTGGTATTTTTATTGCCCCATTTATTACTATTTTGAGAATACACATAGCTAAAAACTGATTGGGTAGCTAAGAGATTGTAGGGAAGCTTAGTTAATAGGTCCGCCCATTGTACTAATAATATTTTTGTGATTTAAATCTCAAATAATATAAACATTTTTTATAATGTGTGCTGGAAAAAATCTGTATTAATCACTCAAAGCCTTATGCTTTTGTGTCGTCATTGTAGCAAATATTTTCCACGTGATAAAACTTGCAATCCCCTCATAATATGTCAGTGCATTTGTGGTATTTTTATCGCCCCTTTTATCAAGGCGCGAGGAGAAAGGGAGGCAGTTTCCTGGGGCCAATTTCGATAACTAACTTCAATTTCGATAATATATCGCTAAGTACTTTCACTGATTTATTATCCTGATTGAACGATACTTCCGGTTTATAGGCGAGGCTGATTTAAGAATCACGAGAACGAAGTTTTCTGTGTTATTCTAATAAGCAGGCTTTATTCTAATAAGCAAATGAGCTTATCGATCGATTCAGATTAAGGACAAATTGTTGTAGTCGTCAGGCAGCAGTGCGAGTCGGTCGATCGCTAAGCTTGAAAATTATACGTTTGTAGTTGTTGGTCGCCGTGTCGGGACGGTTTATGGCTTGTGGACCGCGTCAGTCGGGCGCCCGGCGCAGCATAATTGGATTACTTTCAACACACGAAATTGCCCAACACGCAAACGGCAGCTTTCAAACTAAAATGCAAGCGACGATGCCGTGATGGAATCTCTATAATCAATATTTAGCTTTCCGTATGAATATTTAAGCAAGCGAAGCACCGGAGCACGCCAAATGTATAATTTTAAAGGCGCGGTTTAATAAACGAAGTCGTTATGATGTCGCTAAGAATTTGGGTGCTACGCGACATTATGTTTTAATTTGTCATCTTCAAAAATAAGTAACACATGTGGTCCCCCAAAATCTACAGGTATTGCGTGAAATATTATTTTATTAGTCTTTGTATTGTTCATGTCATTGATCGCAAATTGATAACTGCCAGGCTAAAAATAATCTAATTTCAAATTTATTTATTTATTTTCAATTTTACATTAGTCGAAGCTTAACTAGGCTGCCGCCTGTTCTAAGGTAGACAGTTTATTATAGACATTATCATCTTGAGAAAGCTATTAAACAATATCGTTACTAATTGTAATAAAATTACATAACTTAACTAATTAACTTAATTGTAATAAATTACGTATCTACATAAAATTCCAAACAAAATGTCTTAAAAAATATCACCTAACTGCTGCAAGTATTTTAAAATAAATTAGAAATTTTATAAAATTATCAATTACTCAAAAAAGACTTAAAAAATAAAATTATTATTTAAAAAATTTATAAAGTGGATCCTTAAAATTCGATAACTCGTTACTGGGTTTGATGACCACATTTCTTTAAAACGTGAAACAAGGAAGCAAAATATTAGAAACTATAAATGCTGTTTTAAGAGTCCTACCAGGGTCGTGTTTTGAAAATACTATTTTTATGGTAAAGATGAATAACATAGCAGAAACCACTGAAGTGGCAGAGATTTTATTATATGCCGATGATACCTGTGCGGTAATTATATTAAGAATTATAATTATATTATATAATTATAATCATATTAAAAATTGATAATCATATTAAAAATCAGATTGACTGTGTGATAATATTATCAAACTCTGATAATATTATCAAACCAGTGTGATATTATTATTTATTTATTTATTTTTGTTTATTGATATTTAAAAAAAACCACTGACTTTACTTGCTAGTTATATTAGGTTTAAGTTATATAATTTTTTCAATGCTTCAATAATTCGAATATACAGCTTGCGTATTTATTAAATAGGTATAATACGTCTTAATCAAAATAATATTAAATGATTTAGACTCTGCAATATTAGCACATTCTCTAGCAATATAAAATGTGTTTTAAGCAGCTTAGAGTAATGATTTAAAAGAATGGACTCGTTTTGAATGTCACTAAAACCCATTTGATCCAGTTCAATTTGCGAATAATTAGTGGGTTGATGTCAGCCATAACGTCGAACAGGTACGTTCGGTAAAATCGACAAAATTCTTAGGCTTTGTAGTGGACAGCGCGTTACGGAGGAACGCTTATATTGATGCACTTTGCGTCAAGTTAGCGTGCGTGTTACGCATTGAATCGCCTGCGAACTCTCTTAAGTCTCTTAAGCCTCTCTCTCTTAAACAGTTTTTGTAATAAATCACATTTTTCCTTTTCACCTTCCTTTCCCCTTCCCCTCCATTTTGTTTTACTTATGTTAGACATTTTTTGCTCTCTTTTTATTGCCACTATTAAATATGCATAACTAACAATAAGAGTTGGCTGTAAGTGATTCAACGAGTAGTCTAAAAGTCCGCAGATTGTACTTATACTATTATGTGTAATCAAGATATTACAGGTAATAGTATAAGTAGGTACATTCATTCATTCATTCATACGTTGGATGGCTGTTCTGGACTAGAAATGACAGAGTTTTGATTTAGAGATTTAGTCGTTAGGCTCTCTTGGGCACAGCTTGTCATGGACTGACCGATTCCTCTTTGAGGCAATACGGAATTCTCTCGAGTTTTTTCTCAAATAATAAAAATATTCCGTTCAAAGACTGCTTTGGCGCTTTCTATGTTTGACGAATTTTTACCGTTGAAAACGAAACGAGACACGTGCGTTTCGGTTGCGCACTTGAAAAAGCCGAAAAGGTGAATATCGAACCGGGGGCATTTCCGCCGCTTCCGCGTTTCGTTGAAAACTCGTTTTCACCGAGTGAAAGTCGCCGCAGCGCGCTGCGCCCGATGTCGGATCCACCTGCTTCCACCCCCAGTGAAACTACCCTCCGCCCCCTGAAGGGCTGCAGGGGGCTGCGAGTAGGGGAAGGGGGGGGGGGCTGGGGCTAGACCCTCGGCCGTCTGTGTCCTTACGGAAGGCGCCGGCGGGGCTACGCCGCCTCGTGTACCTAGATCTATGTGCACAGTACGTGTGTCTGTTTCATTTCTTTTCAGCTCAGTAGGTAGACGCCAGTTGCCCCTTGCACACATGCGCGATGCGTTTACGTTCTCGGAAACACGAAACCGTCCGTAAACCACGAATAGTAGACGAAATATAATCTGACGTATTTGTGATAAAACTTCGGTACCTTTTTAAAATAAATTTTATGGTTGAACTAAATCGTCTTGATCCGAGTCGAATAATATTAAGTGTACGTGTCGTCAAATATGACACCAACACTAATAATGAAATCTTCTTCTTCTGCATTGATAGTTGCATTGATAGTAAGCCGATGTGGCGTGTTTCTTTATCTGTATCAACAGCCGAGTCGCTAGAATTCAAGTTAGATACCATAATATTCTACTAAGAAACTAACAATGAAAAAATATGTGGGTATTTGGGACGGTCGGGCATTTTTTCAAAAGGGTGATTCCTGAGTTGCGCTGACCTACCCGTGCCCGGACCATCACCGATCTCCACTGCTTTAAACGTGGTATTCCTTTCTATAGATAAATAGCGAATTTATTTATATATTGTGTAAAATAAAAAATAAATTCAGGGTGACCACAGAATGAATATCCCTGATAATTCCAAGTTTTCACATGTATTGATCAAATTGTCTGCATAAATTCAGTTGATGAAATTAATAACTTCATAGTTAGTGTTTGTTACAAATACCTTATTGTAGATTTTATATTTTTATCAAATCGCCATATAAAATAACAAATACTTATAAATCACAAAGTGAATATTTTAATATTTATGATAACTCTTACTGCGAAAAGTATTATTTTCTTTTTGATGATGAATAGGAAAGACACCAATCCTTAATTATGTAGTTTCCAAAAAATGGTCTGAAAAAAATGGTTTTTAGTAAAAAAGCAGCGCATTTATCAAGATCATGATCCAGGTTTTTGCCTCCATAGCGGGGACAAAAAAAAAACATCTGCATCTGTAATTACAAACTCCAGACTAAATTAATTCGGATATTTTTTGTTATTATCTACATTCTTTCCACCGACTTTTACTTCAGGGCTTAATATTTCTGTGGCTATATATTCTCTATTTCAAATGGTACTGCTTTTTGCATGCAAATTCTAAATTGCCTGAATACGTCCTTAAACATTCCATGATAATTCCAAGTTCTCCAGTCTGTAGCCACTGTAATGAAACGAAATCGCAATTTTGTAAATAAATATTTACCTGTAAGCCAGTCGCTACATGTAGTTCTAACATACATACTAGATACATACATACATAACATACAAGACTCTCGGATGCACATAATCGTCAGTCAGCAAACTTACACAACAGCCTTCCAGTCCCCGCCACGATCGATCAAAATATAGGTCTACAGAAGGGGAAATATGGCATTTTAAAATTTCAAGCACGTAGCTATGCGTAACCGCCCTAATTTTACCCTCCTCCATTCTCTTACGAGGTACGCCCCCCCCCCTTTATTTCAGTCTCAGATTTAAAGCCTCCTCTATAATGCTTACCAGTATCCGATGGAAGCTTCGAGTACGGAGAATGCTGGCTGTTTAGTTTATAAGATACTTGCCAAGCTGCAGGCGCTCCATAATTTAACCCAAGCAGTGGGCGGTCTCATTAGATAAATTTATGAATTTTAATTATAAACAGGTGTTCTACTGACAATTTTGTCGCTTATGTAGTTGAACGAGGGAATTTAAAAACATGCCAGTATAAATTAATATGTTACATGAGTATACAAGTTGTACCTGCGACTCCGCCTGCGACGAAGTCTCTGTATTGTTGAAATTTTGTTGTCTTTATTTTTTTTTTCTGCTGCTGAATTGCACAAAGAAGATGTTAAGTTAGGCAGAGAGTGTATAAATATATTTACACTGCCTTAAGTAACAACGAGCAGTAGATGTTCATATAGGAAGCACAGTCTTCTGAGCTCGAATAGCGCAGCAGTGGTCAGTATTGAGCATTTTGATACACATCTCTAAGAAGGTATAGAAGATGAGTACTTCGCCAGTATTTGCATAAATGAAGTAAGAAGGTAAAGATTTCTGTTGGAACTGACAAGCAAACATGCTACATACAGCTCTCCATGTGAAAAAGACGGCTGGCGGAAATCAACGCCTGCTACCTTCAGCAATCGCCCTTGTTGGGCGTTGTTAACTGTTATTGCAAGGTAAAGTTTAACGGCAAACTGTAGGCTTTTAAATTCGAAAGAAAAGTTGGATAATATAAACGATATCGTTGGAATTTGGACCTTTCATACAGTTCAACAAGCAGTCAAACATAGTCGCATCTAATACGTAATTTTTAGCTTTGTTTTCGGTAATTTTTAAAACTTTATAATTTGAGACCTGCTAAATATATATTATCGAAATTTGTCTGACATTTTGTAAATCCCGGAAACTATTCAATTGTTTTTGATCCCGGCTAGCCTATAAGCGATTAGAATAGTCAAGCTACATATGAAAAAAATCTGGCCGGAATTAGGTCAGTGGTTCGCGATATATTAACACACACACACACATACAGACAGACGTTGCATTTTATAATTTAAAGAGATTATTATGAAGTATGTATACTTATAACATAAAGATAAGCAACGAAGAAGACCATCGAAAACAGCAGTTTGCTTTCCTCCTTTCTGGTTTCTTATGAGGCCGTTCTCGTCTGACCCCTGAATAACATTTTTCATGAGAACGTGTCTGGAATGACGTAACGTACCGTGTGACCGTGTGTCAAAGAAGCGCTGTAAAACAAATAACCTTTTCGCAACCGCTTTTTTATGTGCCAGTGGCAAATGACAGTCGTTTCCATTTTTATTGTGTATATTCATTGCCATATTCAAGATGTTTCAGCAGAGGGTCATTTCTATAAATCATTCTACGCGATGATGTTATGTCGTTGCGTCTGTTTGGTTTATCAACGGCGATGATTTCATTGTGAGGCGACAATTTTTTTGGTCAAAATTACATGAACTTGAAGACTATTCACTATTCTGAAGATTATCTCTAAGGACATCGACCATACTCTTTCATGGAAGGCACAAGTCACTTAAATCAGTAATCGCATTCATTCAGGCTTTTACAGCTTGCGACGGTTGCAACAAATCCTACCAGCGGATGTAAAACAGACATTAGTCATAACCTTAGTGCAAACACAGATTGTACCCATCCTGGACTACACTGATGTTGCGTACCTCGATACCAACAAAGCAATATATGACAGGCTAGAGCGACTATACAATATATTTTTTTTAAAATAATTTATTCATTTTCAATTTACATTTTTTACAATTGTAAATAGTCAAGACCTAACTAGGCGGCCGCCTGTTTTAAGGTAGACAATTTATTGTCATCGTTAATATTTTAGAATTTCTTTTAACATCATCGTACTTTATAAAATTACCCTAATAGCCTACGTGCAATTCAAAACAAATTGCCATAAAAAAATATAAACTAAAATCTGTGTGAGGTTCGTGTTTAACCGGCGGAAATATGATCATGTTTCAGCTTAATAGTATATAATGGCTCTAGATTCCGAATCGCAGATATCTACACATCCTAATCCATGTTGCATAAAGTACTCAATAATCTCGTCTCACCACTGCTATGGAGTCATGTTCTTCAGTCCGATCAAGTCAGAATAACATTATTTACATTCTAGTCATAATAGGTCGTTTTATGCTTACTCCTACTCTATCCATGCAGCTCGACCATGGAACCAGCTCTCTCCAAATATCAGAGAAGTACAATCGTTCTCTGTTCGAGATACATACTTCTGAAAAACCATTTTTAAGGCTAAGGAAGGGTCATCTAAACCCTTCCTTAGCCCAGAACCGGCCATAGGCATATCAGACTGCTTTTTAAAACGCCACATAAAGCGACCGGTGAAAGAACAGGAAATCTACTGGAGGGACGCACCCGGAACAGACGTACTCATAAAGCCGCTCTTCGCAAATATATCTGAAGCATTGCTCGAAACAAGGCAAACCCTAAATAAGAACAGTGTCAGGACTAATGACTAATGATTGTCGTTAACAAACACCTCATATCAGACTGCCTAACGCCACCAAAAAGCGACCAGCCAGAGAGCAGCAAATCTCCTGGAAGGACGAGGCAATCATAAAGCCGCTTTTCGCAAATATATCTGAAGCATTGCTTAAACTGAGCAAACCCTAAATAAGAACAATGTCAGTACTAATGACAGGACTTATTATCCTTAACAAACACCTCACAACCATCGGAAAGATGACCGATCCTCTATACAGAAAATACCCGAGAGGGAGCTGGACTGGTAGAGTGTCACGCTTTAGCTAATTTAAGGTTAAAACTATTAAGAGATCCTTAGCCGAATGCTAACGAGCTGTTTACAGCGCTAATCTGTAGTTACAGGTTACTACTTTCTGTACTTCAAGTTACTTCACACTAAGAGGAAACTGCTCTAATAATTATAACGTTCCGCGGGTAGCACTCTAGGACGTACTCTATTGCTAATGTATATAAACGATTTTTGTGAACTGGATACTCGGTAGGGGGAGTCATGACATACACTGATGATACGGCCATCATGATGCTACGGTGATACGGCGTCAATTTTGTATTAAATCGTCCAGAAAAGGCACCGCGCGACGCTTCGAGGCCAATAGACTACGAGGCCGAGAGACTAGAATTATTGGCTCGATTAGCGCAAAAAGTCGTCTCTAAAAAGTATTGCAGAAATATCCAACGTTATCTCCCTCGCAATATTGTTGGACGCATCAAAATAATAGAACCGCTGCATAAACCCAACCCACGAAGTCCCATAACAAAAATTACCAGTCTGGCATTACAGTAAAGTTCCGTAATATGTATCAGTTACGTCGTGAACGCGGATAATGATGGTAATAATATGTTGGAAGGTATTTCCTGGCATGGTGTGTGGATGGATATACTCGTATATATAATAGATAGGTAGATATATTATAGATAAACCGGCGCTGTGGCGTCGGTCGGCGATGGTTTTCCGCTGGGAATATTCCAACTCGGCGTCTGAGTTAATGACAGCGGATTATCGGCGCACACCGCCATACCATTCATGCTTTACTGAGCGTAGGTTATTGCAGGCGACTTCATATGCAACGGCGGTATTTTCAATCTGACGACGTCATACAACTGCAGTGTAAATAAACGTGCTATCGATGTTTTAGTTCTACCATTGATTATATAGATTGCTCAACGTCGTACTACAATTTAACTACCAGGATTTTTTGCTACGAAACGCAATATGTAGATATTACTCATAGTTCCAAAAAAATATTAATCCTATTATGTTCAATATCGTGACTCTCATGGTTAAAACAGTACGTGGTTATAACAGTATAACAGTAAAATAATAATAATATAATAACAAATGAATTTTTAAAACATAGCTCTTAATATTTTATATGTTTTTACATGAAGATGTATTTAAAAAAAATCATATACAGGTTTCAATAAGTGATAGTTACGCACTTTAACGCACATATAGACTAATAGATAGCATTCTATCTCTCCGTATTATTTCTGTGATGAAATCAGCCTATATATAAAATGCGATCGATGGCGCGTATAACTGAATGTTATTATTGTTACCATTGGTTAAATTATTTGGTTTTTATAATCAGTCATTTATAAAAAAACATTCATTATCAATGTTATTTGGCCTTCAGTGTTATCAGCGCCACCTGCATTTCGCCGTTTCAGAAGGGCTGCCATATCGTACTGTGGAGTTGAGCAATCTAATAACATTATAATCAATGGTTCTACGCTTTACCTAATTCAACGTTGCCGAGATGCGTTTGGTGAGTATGCCTTTATCACTGCATCGTTTCAAGCTATGGCACGTGTTCTTCTTTTTCGACTTCCACTCTTATCGGAGGTTGGACAACATTATAGGTATTTTTACTTTAGAGGCTGCTGCTCTAAACAGCGAGGTGGTGCTGCAGCCAAACCAGTCCCGAAGGTTCTTTAGCCACGAATGCCGCCTCCTGCCGGCGCTTATTTTCCCAGCGATCTTGCCTTGGATAATGAGCTGGAGCAATTTGTATTTGTCGTTGCTTATGACGTGACCGAAGTACGACATCTTCCCGGGTTTGATGGTGTTCATAAGTTCCATCTTCTTCTTAAGTCGGATCAGTACTTTAATATTAGTGGCTCGGTCACGCCATGAGATTTTCAAGACACGGCGGTATATCCAAATTTTGAAAGCATCCAACCTTTTCGTCGTGTTTTGTCTGAGAGTCCTTGTTTCTACGCCATACAGTAGAACAGAGAAAATGTAGCAGCAGGTTAAACGTAGCTTTAGGTCGAGGCTTAGATCTCTATCACACAAAACTTTGTTCATTTTGAAATAGTTGAGCGAGCCATTTCAATTAGACCGGGGTCGATAATTTTTTAAACCAAAAAAAATAATAGTAGGATGAAACCCGTTAAAAAAGGACGAGAATATAACAAAAATGAAAGGAAAAATAATTTACGGGCGATCTGAGGTCGGGAAGTGGAAGGGGGTGAGTTTTTAAGGGTAAAAAACGGTGTATCTCAATTTCCGGCAAAACTACAAGTCCTATGAAAAAAAATTAAATGACAAGACCTACAACTTTCGTCATTACACTTTTTTCACATAACCTCAAAATTTATGTGAAAAATTCAAATAATCAAGTTTTTGGTTTTTTATTTTTCTTATGCAAAAAAAATTTTTTTTTCACGAAATTTGGTGAAAACTTACCTTTTTATGTCCTAAAGACACTGTAATATTTTTGATTTGAAATATTCATTTTTTCACCTTATTTTGACTTAATATCGAAAAAAATGAATATTTCAAATCAAAAAACGCGGACGTTTATTTATTGAGGTTCGTGTTCTGATTCATCCAACTTCCCAAATACTTGAACTTACTGATCATATCCACCAATTATGTCCCTACATATAGCTTGGAGTTATGTTGTTGCGGCTTCTTAAAGAACCCTAAATAGGTACTTGGTTTTTGTGACCTTGATGCTCAAGACATTTCTATACCTACGCAAGAAAATTTATCTCCTGAAAGCAAATGAAATCCACTCAAACGAAGCGCATCCCTACGATCGATCCCCTTTCCACCCCTCTTCGGTTAGCGTCTGCCGCTGCAACTCCTCTTAATATTTAAAAAGTAACAACCGAAACGACGAACCCCCGGAACCGGAACCACGCTCCGAAATAAAATTCAAATTTAGATTTACAAATTTATTTCGTGACTCGGTGAAATAAAACTATTGAAAATACGGCATCACATTATTTTTTTTACATACTTCGCAAAAATGATAGAAGTATCTATATTTTGTATTTCGAAAAATGCGCATCACAAACAAAAATAACAATTAAAGCAAAAAAGTTTTACAATAATTACAATTGAACTGCTAAGACAACAGTACTATTTATTTGCCACTTAAAACGTTTGGCATCAAATGCGAGAAGCAAAATTTTAATTAGATTTAAAATTTTGATATTAACATCGAATACAACAATACATTTTTATCTACGAACATCTTTTATTCACGAGAAATAAACGAGTAGCAAAGGCCTGATTTAGTTTGAAATGATTGTATATTTTCCAAAAATATTACTGAAAGTAAAACAACTAATGTCATAGAGTACAAAAATAACGCTCTCATACGATCCGCTCCGAGGTTTCATCTCTCTACCTAAATAATACGGTTTATATGTATGTTGATTTGTCGGGCGGTATTCGGTGGGTTAATCCCTTAATTACACGAAAAGGTAAAGAAATAGCGATATGTGACGCCTGGTCATTTAAAAGAAAAAAAAGTATAAAACTACTGATATATTTAACGATATACAAGTTTCATTTTCCAGTCTAAATTCTGATAGAAAAGCGAAAGCCAACTTATAAACTATGATAAATACATTTTGGACAAATATTTACATTTTTAAACTACTTTGTATATCCATCCAATTGTAGAGATCCCCCATTAAAAACGGTGCGGCATCATTTGTGCTTTTTCAATATTAAATAAGTAGATGAGAAACCACGCCTGTTTGATAGTATCCCTAGATTTAAGAAAATATTTTCTTTATCGATTTGCGATATAATACGAAAAAAAATATTTACAACGCGCGGCATATCCTTTTCGGCGCGACGCACCCTTCTCTCCATCTCTACCATAAATACTTAGGAACTACATTATATACAAAAACATTATATTTGTTTATCTTACATTCGTGGAATGGAGTTTTTAACTTTTTAAAAGAAGGAATGCAACAATGTAACAATCGCTATTTTTATTTTCGAGGGTTTTGAATAGCGCGCGGAAGCAAAGCCGCATTTGGAACATAGACCCTACAACTCTATACACAGTCACTAATATCACTCGTAACGTTGCTTCTGTCAGCTACTTTACAATAACCGTTGCCTGAATGCGACGCAGAGCAGGACGGGCGCTAACCAGCCCGCTGTCGCAACGGCGGCACGCGACGGAGCGCCGAAGCCGGCTTTCTTTATTTGCTCGTCTTTCTTTTGCAGCGATTGGGCGCCGCTGCCGTCCGACATAATGCTCTGGTTCTCGCCTTTGTCCTGTATCGATGACGGTCCGTCCTTTTCTGAGATCTTCTGCGGCGGCTGAATCATCTCCTCCGACGACTCTTCTGAAAGCGGCGCCTCTGTCGTCGTCGTTGTCGTCGTCGTCGTCGTAGTCGTCGTCGTGGTAGTCGTGGTGGTCGTCGTCGGAACCAAACTGTTATTGCTCAAAAAATAAATAGGGCCATATTCAGGAGTGACATCCATCATGTCCACCGTCAACTTATTCGCGTAAATGATTCTGGATTTCGTGTTTCCGTCAGGATATGAAGCGATCAAAGTTCCAGTGTACGGAACGTCCATTTCAGTGTAATTTCCTTTGAGCGTAACATTGCAAGCGGTTCCAGGATGTAAAAATCTCTCAACCGGTACCAATTCCTTGCGCTCCCCCTTCACTTCTATTCCCCATTTGAGGTCGTCGATGTCCGATCCGTTCGCCAGTTTCACGGTTGTGTTTAAGCCGGTGAGGATCGCGTGGCCTTGCCCCCAGAAATTGCGGAAATTCGAGGAAAAACTCAAAACAGAATCCACATTCTCCGAATCCATTCCGCCATTCGCGAGAACCGTGTTATCTAGAATGCGAGGATCGCGGCTAACTCTCTTGCGGTAGAAATTAAATTTCACCTCTCTCAACTCGTAGCGAATCGGCTCGGTTTCCACCAGCACTTCGCCTTTTTGATATTCCACTTCTTTGTCGTAGTCGTTGACGACTTTAATTTTGCCGAGTCCTTCGGTCAAGTCAAGCTTGCCGAGGAAATGAGTGAAGTCAGACAACCGGCCGTCGCCTTTGTTGTCGGGGTCCACCTTGCGCCGGGCCACGAAGGTCAAGTAGGCGTCCTGTCCGCTGGCGACAGCGCCAGTCGGAATCGTCGGCGTGTATTTGTCCCACGGAATCCAGCTGAGCAAAGCGCCTTCCTCCAAATTCTGCAGAATCTCATATTTGGCGTATTGATGGACAACGCCGTGAAGTGATACAATGCACTTCTTGTATTTCGAGCGGAGTTGTCCCGAGACCAATACGCCGTTGTGTCGGGCGCGGCATACATAGATGGCGTTGCTTTGAAGTTCGTCGGGGTTCGCCGAGTTGGAGGCTGTTGGAAATAATAATCAATACAATAACAATAATAACAAACGAAGATGAAGAATGCAGTTGGAAGCTAGAGGCAGTTGAGGGCATGGGTGTAAATGGTGAGAAAATCAATAATATTCGATATGCGGATGATACTGTCCTACTAGCAGGTAATATCGACGTTCTAGAAGCTCTACTCAACAACATTATTACAACTTGCAAAAATATCTGATTGAAAAAAAAGCAAGAGTATATGAAAATATATTATGATTTTAAATCCATAGACAGAAGCAAAGTAATGACTGCTTAATACTTGACAATGGCGTCTGGAACAACTAACATTATAAATACTTGGTATGCTACCTAAATGAGCAATGGTACCTACTGCAGTCAGGAAATAAAAATGTAATTAAATATTGAATAAAAATGGTTGGCATAAATTGTATTTTTTTATACAACCAATGTAATATTCATTAGTAATGTTTTTATAGCACAATAAAGTTATTATATTCTATTCTATTAATTTTCTCGAGCTAACTTCTTAAGATACAGAAACTTCACTGCGGCCGTAACCCTTCACTGCACCTCAGAATACGAATTGCAATGTGCTATTTATTCTTCATTTTTTATATGACATGGAAGGCTACACTCAGATATAAGAAAGAACGACTCAGACCCTGTTGTAAGAAACTAGAGGCCTTCGAAATGTGTTTACAGACAATTGCTCCGAATGTCGTGGAAGGACACAATATCTAATGCTGGAAGGATTTGAGGGCCGCAGAAGGCCGAGCAGTAAAAGAATGGCAGGAAGTTATTCGCGCCAAATGATGAGTTTACCTTCAGGTGAAGTTTCGATTCCGCCTTGCACGGCGTTGGTCAGTTGATTCGGATCGCCGGTCCCCGTTATCCAGTGCAGCGTACTAGAAGTGATGATTTGACCGTATTTGGACTGGATTCCCACTCCTTTATCGCAAACTACCGACGAGACGGCTAAGAGCGCCAGCGCCGTAACGACCAATCCCATCGTAGAGGATGTCCCCATCTGCGAACAACAAAAAAAGATATCGTCAAATCCCGTTTGCTGCAATTAACTTTCCGGATGTGTCGGTGCCGGCACGGCACGAATGCAATGTTATACTGCTGACACCTGATTACAAACGTTCACCGCTAACCGCGTAAAGAGTACTCTGCTACATGTCAAAAAACTCGTCTGCAGGGAACAATGCAAAGAGCAACGCCCGTTCATCGGAGCGGACGCTAAAAGGCCAGTCGGCGAGCGATTCCCGTTCAGTTAGATATTTTAACCGTAAGTCTAGTAAACTACATAAACAGGGTGCGAAGAATATTTCATAGATCATTGATATTTATCATGATAAATATCGTTGATATATGTGTATCATATTTGATTTGGTTATTTACAATTAATGACAATTTCGGTGACATAGTTTACGGGAAACATCCAAATTATTGCATAGTTTATACCTAAATCCAGCTATCAAAAAGCAATACAGCTATCAAAAAGTATTTGTCAATCTCCTTTATCTACCCTTTCATAAGCTATATTATTTTCTCTGTATTTGACAGCCTTCTTGCGCAGTGAAGCTAGTTATATCACTTTTGACTTTTAGTAGAATTCTGTCATTTATTTATTCAGTATTCAGTATTCAATTTATTCATTCAGAATATACAATAAAAGCAGGAATTATGAATTAAAGCTAATTATCGGATATTAGAATTCGTCAGTTTAAATGTAGATATAAAACGATTAAAGCATAAATATTAATTCGACAATAGTGTTGACTAAAGTCGGCTTTACACGGCAGACAAAAAAAATAAAAAAAAAATAGAGCTGAATCCATGTACATGAGTATACATATAAAATAGAAAATTATTATAAGAATATTAATAGTCATCAAGCACTTTATACAAAAAATAATCACACAATAGGAAGTATCAAAACAAAATTGGAAAAAACAACGTATGTATATGATCAGGTATGTTACATTACACATTGTAATCCACATATTAAATATTAAATTCATAATATTATTATTAAACAATAAGAACTAAAATGAGGTACCTGAAAGTTACATATTAATGTTATTCCCATATTTATTTATGAATATGTTATTATTTATACATTTATACATTTATTTATTTATTTATATATATTTATGAATATGCATATGATATTACATAATTTACTCTAATATAAATAACTCATATGCACGATAAATATCCGATGTAATATATGTAGGTGTATGAGATAAATACCGTTGTAAAATCGACTGTTAAATTCCTCAATTTGTGTATATATAAAAGGTATATTTTAAAATTCCTCAATTTGTCTATATCTAAAGGCTATCTATATTTAGATAAAGGACACTGAAGCAGTGAAGTTATAAGAGGATATGATTTTCTATGAACTCATTAGAAAATAGGTTATAGAGGATTTGACACAAATCCTCGTTATAATATGCATTGATAAAAAGGAAAATTCTAGGTCGTTCAGAAGGTAATGGCAAGGCAACCGCACTATTTCATATTTCACCCCTACCCTCAATGTACTTAATAAGAGACGACGAATCTAGTAACGATCCGGTTCGATATTAGTTTCATAACGTTTGTCGGCGCCTACCGGTCTATTTACCGCGAGGTTTAATGATTCTCGGTATAGCAAGCGGTTGCGTTGCGTATATTTACATAAATTATCCGTCACTTTCATATAATTTGCTGTGAGAACCGATCGGACGAGATACGTGCACTACAAAATGGTCTGCGGCCTGCGCTGGAAAAGTTATTCGCCCTCTTGGCAAAACCTTTCTCGATGCGGCGGTATCCGTTACGACATGCCTTCGGAGAATGCTCTCCGCGTCAATACAATTTCCTACACCAGGGGAGGCTTTACGGCGCTGCCGACACCCTCTTGCCGCCTTTCGGAATTTATGTAGGTTTTTTTTATGGCCGGGAGGTTTCAAGGTTTCATTTTGTAAATAGACGGATAGGCACATGGGTAGCATGAAGATTAAACGTCTCTTTAAACCATCCCCATCCAGAGTTTCATGTCTTGATTGCGTCGAAAAAAGAAACAAATTTAGGCGGCGACCGACCCGCTATTTCATTTAGGAATCAGCGCGTGTTTTTCACGCTCGACGGCCCGTTATAATGAAAAATGAACGACAACGAACTGGACCCTAAACGCCCTTTTCCGACCTTATTAAAAAAACTCTACGCAAGAGACGGAACAAGCCCGTAGTCCAATTTCAGCTCGATATTAAAACTTGATTATTAACTATGTTGTCTCGTCATATCCTCTAATATGCATTAACATATTAAACGTAAAAAGTACCATATTGAAATAATAAATAGGAGGTTGTGCATCTGTAGAGACTCCAATTAAATAGTAACATTGGAGGTTATGCATATTGCACTGCATAAAACTAAACGTAACATTTTTGTTACTAAAATGCATTATGCGGATCCTCCAATTTCGACGTTCTACTAAATTCATTCAATATATTTTTGTCTAAACGTAATTGTTCGTTCATACGTTCAGTTTTAATCGATTAAAATGAATAGATTCTCGGTGTCTCACTCCGCGACCGAATTCGAAACGAGACCATTAGAGAAAGATGCGATCTACTAACAACGATCGAAGAAGAAGTACAAAAACGTCGGCTACTATGGTTCGGCCATGATTGCCCAATGAACGATAATCGCTTGCCACATAAACTTTCTTGGCGAGACCGTCCGACAGAATGGAGAAATAAGCGATCGGCACCGAAAAAACCTGGCTAAATAACATTAAAGACGACCTTAAGAATCAACGATTATCGGCTAGGGATGCACGAGACGTGGCAAAAAATCGTCAAGAATGGAAGCGAATCGTGAATGGAGTACGAGATCCAGCGGCACCGACAGCAGCGTATTGGCTGCGAGGATGACCCCCTCCCCAATCGCCGGCTACGGAATAAATAAATAATAATAAATAATTTTAATGCAGATTTCATAATGGAATTGCGTTTTTTTTTTCGAGGACCACATTTTAAGGTAAGTTTTATTAACATTTCACTACAGCGTTTAAATAATTTATTGTATTATCAAAGCCACGTCCACCCTAGAACAAGTTAGTCACAATTACGTGACATAATGGAACAAGCATGAGGTTAAGGTTTTGCCATTCGGTTCCTGTTATTTTGCAAGCAAAATCAATGTTTTATAGAAAGTAATTCTTAATTATAGAAATCAATTTTTAAAAATCGCCAAGAGCAACTAAGGGCCACCCTATTCTATAGCAATGATTTTAGTATGAAAATGCTTTTGCATATCCTTCAATAAGGATATGCAAAAGCATTTTCATACTAAAATCATTGCGTTTAGTTGTATGCAACTTGCGGTGTCAACTACAACGGGCGAGCCCGTCACCACAGGACGTTTTAACGATTTTCTCGTTCTGTCGCCCTGCAGTGAACGTAGAAGACTTTGGACAGAACAAATCCAACGTCCAGCTACGTCACAACCCGCAAGAAGCCAACGCCTTACCGCGAGATAGCCAGTGTTACCAAACTGTAGGAAACAATACAGTTTCCAGACTCCCCCGATTGTTAGTCGGAGAGCGCAATCGATTGGCTTGCGCCGCTCGGTGCGCAGACCGTCCAGGAGCGCCAGAGGTTTGATTCCCAGGGGAGACTGGTTGACCCAGTGTCCTACCCAGGTTCGCACCCCATGCGTGGAGGCCATCGGATGGGTGTTGACCCGTGAGTGTGACCGACCCTGAACACATGGGTCATCGTGGCCACCTCATCATGGGCCAATTAGCTCCCAGGGCCATTTAGTTGTATGCAGTGCATCCAATATACATACACAAAAGTAAGTAGATTTTTTAAAGTTCGCAGCCAAGCAGCCCACACTAAAAGAAAAGTAATGCTCGCCATAGCATACCTAATTAGATGTTCATACTGAAATCCGTGACACACACAATGCTGGTAATAAAATAAATCAGTTCAATACCCCACTTGAGTGATCGAAACGAAAACATGGTTGTTAGTTACACTTCGAGAATTCATCTTAACTAAACCAGTTAAAATACCGCGTGGCCCCAGCCGTTGCCACTCTACTCAGTCACAGGTGGCTTTTGGGGGCTTTTTTTCCTTGAACGCTTCAAGGGCGACACGCGCCATGCGTCATGGCATAATAACATTAATTACAACTCGAACCCATGCGTAACCACCAACTAATATCGAAGTGGGCCGGGCCAGAACGTTGATGCTATTAGAATTGCTAAATTTGCTGTCCCCCACCCCCCCTAAAACGAACAGAAAATTAGAATACGTACGTTTTAGTTAATGGACACCCTGTTGACAAATTTCTGCTTTTAGCCGCTCCTACGTTACAATTTCCAAATACACACACCAAACAATATGACGAGAAACGGTCGATACACGCGATCCTCCCCTTTGTGTGAGGAAAAATGGTTTAATGGACTGGCTATCACTGCCTCTGTTGACATTGCTTCTGAGTGACTAGTGATTTTACGCGGTTCCCGGATGTAACATCAATAATAGGTAGTTTAGGAAACCGCCAAAGGAGGGGGGGGGGGGGCACTTTCCTCACTCATTCTTCATACAAAATACCAATCCAAACTACTTTCGAATAACAAGTATTTTAATATTAAAATATTAAAAGGAATGAAAACACTACTACCATTATAAAAATTGAACTACTGTATTTATAATTTTTGCTATGCCGGTTTTTTTATATTTGCGGTTTATGTATTGATCCATATAGATAAATATATATTTTCGGAATGTTCTCATTCACGCCTTTCATTTGACACACAAACACGATTTATTGACATTTGGAGATTTGGACATTTAGACAACTATTTACTTGAGTTAAGGTACTCTATGACACTCGAGATGACATAACGATTCTAACAATACCTCTAAATCAGTTTGGGCGTTTAGAAGTTATGGTGGAATAAAGAAACGGAAAACATACATATATGAACCTTAAACACATAAGACTCCTTTTTTGTTAGGCAGTCGTGGTAAAATCGCAGTGTCATGAAACTTATCACAAAGTTGATCATTTTTATTTTCTTTATTGGAGCACATAACGGCGATTACAAAATAGCGTTTTACAAAAATGCTTTTTGAAGAACGGCACAGTTATAATAATGTGCTCACCATATTGCATAACAAGGTTGATATATATGTATGTAGAATCTAAAACCATAATTAGGATTATAAATTTAGAAAGATAGAATTTGTATACGATATGTTGAATGCGATATAAAGAAAATAATACAGGATGTCTAGGCAACCAAGTGTTGCATTCCCAGTTGGGATCATGCACATCAAACTAAACAAGATAATTAAATAATTGACTTTCTTCGTGAAAAAACTTGTCTTTGGATATTTTTGTGAACAGCAGATTATTCTTATCATTTTATCTTAAATGGTACAGATTCAGAAAATGTTGAAAAAAGTTTTATTAGACTTTAAAATTATAATAGCTATCGTTTTAGGCATTTTTTTTCGAAAATATACTCAATCAGCACCTTGTACGATACTATTATAAATACGATACAAACGAATTCACCTCGTGAAGTTTGTAATACCCGATGTTTCGGCGATGTTGCAACCGCCGTTGTCCAGGGTAGACATGTCTAACGGCGGTTGCAACATTGCCGAAACGTCGAGTGTTACAAACTTCACGCGGTAAATTCGTTTTTATCTTATTTATAATGTCAAACAACCGCGAGAGTCTTTGATTGTACGATACTGTTGTCTAACGCTATGTTAGGTTTCATGACACTGACATTTCTTATTCGAGATCAATTTACATTGGCGTTTTGTATAAAGAACTAGCACTTTAACGGCGTCTTAAGATGTTTTATCGACGTATCTATTTCGATTTTCAGCGTGTATAAAACACTGTTTATCTGCTTATCGCTTACATCTAGCAACGTCACTCGAGGGTCTGATGGCGACAGGCTGTAATCAATTACTGGCGCCCTATTAGCATAAAACAGACGAGGCTCGGAAGTTTCTCAAACGATAAGCAAACGCAATACTCAAAGGTTAATTGACGGCTCATCATCAATTACTTTAACGCTATTTCGATAATAAATTAACAAGTCGACTTCCGAGATGTATAGTCGAGAATTCGATGCCGATTTCATAGAACATCATTTCGTTAAGAATGAAGAAGGTATGTTGAGTTAATCCTTTGGGTACATTTGACGCCTGGTACTCGCCATGCGCATGTTTTGGAGTAGCAACAATTCACGAGTCTGACTCGTCATTTCATATATAGTAAGCTTGCCTTGTAGTCTGAGAGGTAGTGAATATTTTCAGGAGTTTTTTTACCAGTTTGTGAAAGTTCTTAAATCTGGTCTATTATTGATGCTAATCAAGAAATTCTTAATCTGGCAAGGATTATGCGGTACGAGGGTGAGCAGAGGTACAATCGAATTATACTTTTTTCCAGTTATAAATCTTTTCCATTTACTAGGGTCGATCATCAAATGCCCAAAAAAGCAATCTTGCTTATTTACAGTTTAACGAAGCTAGTCTGGCGAGAATATTTCAAAACTGAAGAAAAAACCTATTTGTCTTACGGATACGTCGCCCTTAGTTTTACACGTTTAAACCTTATAATACGAATTGGTATTATCACAGATTATCATTGTTGCGCCCGTTGCCCAACATATGCAGTGCCCTGTGGCACGGACCGACCCAGCGCTGTGTGAACCCAGGACTGTAAAAAGAGGTCCACCGCTTGGTCGCCGCTTGCCCCGTAACGGGCGGCCACGACACCTGCTGCAAGCCTCGATACGCCTCAGTCTGTCTATTACCACCGTTTTACTCCCCGTCCCCTGCACCAATAAAACACGCCTTCGACTCACTAGTGCCAACACGGCCTATTATTTTTTGATAATTTTAGAGTCTAAGAATATCGTCGCTTAGATACAAGGTACATACATTTCAATTTACATACATGAATCTTACAAGGTACATAACAAAATACTATTTTACAACAGTGTACTTAACAAGTATACAGTTTTACTAATCAGACATAAGTATATAATTAACCTAGGTACATAACAACGTTATTGAAATCTTTATTGTAAAGTAAAAATCAGTATATAAAAATTAATCTTATTTTCTAAGTGTCGCTATCCTGTTCTTCCCGGGCAGCGGGTCGAACAAGATCTTTCGTGGTCGGTTGTCGAGCGGCGTCTCTGTGCGCCTGCGTGCTCCTGAGTGCGCCTGAGTGCGCCTGGGTGCGCCTGTGTGCGCCTGTGTGCGTCTGCGTGTGCCTGACTGCGCCTGGGTGCGCTTGTCTGTGCTGCGTCCGCCTGTGCTGCGTCCGCCTGTGCTGCGTCCGCCTGTGCTGCGTCCGCCTGTGCTGCGTCCGCCTGTGCTGCGTTCGCCTGTGCTGCGTCCGCCTGTGCTGCGTCCGCCTGTGTCCGACTGCGCCTGTGTGCGCCGTCTGACCGCGTGTGCGCCGCGTGTGCGCCGATGTGCACCAGACTGCGCCTTTGTGCGCCCGTCTGCGCCCGCGTGTGTCTGACTGCGCCTGTGTGCGCCGTCCGACCGCGTGTGCGCCGCGTGGACCCGGCTCTCCGAAGGTCCCAACTTGGACCGGCGCTCGAACTCCACGACTGGAGCGAGCGTCCCGTCGACCGTAAATCACGAGTCGGACCGTAATTCCCGACTCGGACCGGCACTCAACTCCCCGAATAGGAGAGAGTGTCTCGTCGACCGTAGTGTCCTTTACTTGGACGGGCTCAATACTGCACGGTGCAGTAGAGCCGCTCGCGACTGGCTTCCAGACTGCAAGGGCAGTGGAGCGGTTCCAGGTCGCGGTCCTAGTAGTCGTTGGGGGTTCCTTCCTTCCTTCCTAGTCGGTTGACTGTTTCCTGTGGAACTGAGAGAGCGAGTGATTTGGTATGGCCCAGGGGCCCATATTTGTACTCACTTCCGCGGTTCTCGCCGTGCACCTGCTGTGCACCTGCTTTCGTGTCCACCAATGACACGCCGCGGACAGCTTTCCGTGAAAGGTGGGGATCTTCCCTTTTCTATTGACCTCTCGCACTCTCCTAGGAGAAAAGCTATCTCCTCTCCTCTAAAAGCCGTTACGGTACGCTACGTATTTGTCCAGACTTCAGGGCCGACCAACAGTTTTTGGTTGGCGGCTACTGGCTCGTTAGAGCGCATTCCTGATTGGTCGGCAACCAACCAATCAGAGAATGGCTCAAAACCCATCCTTTCCTTTGGAGTGGATTCTTCGGGTTCCAAACATCATCAGAGTCTGGCCCGGTACCTCACGTATGCGTTCCCGTTGTTTTCGTGTCTGCTAGTATCTTCGAAATCGGCTGAGGGCAATTTTCCGGCAACGTAAACTTGAATCGATGATTCCTGTGTTTCTGTTTACTTGCCGGTGGTCGGTGGTGATGGTGCCTTGTTTTCTACTCCCCTATAACAGTTTTTCACTATTTTTGGGAGTAGAAAATACCACGTGTTTTCTCTCGTGTTTCACGGTTTCTTACTATAAACTCGTGAATTTTCACGGCAGGTCGTAAGAGGGGTGCTATATGCATGTACCTCCACTCTTATACAACTGTTTCGGGCAGTATTTCCCGCTTTCATTTCCGGTTTGACGAGTTCAATACTGTCCGTTTTCGGCACCAAAGTTCGTCTCCTAGCTATGTTAGAGCTGGCGGTCGTAGGGAGTCTCGCTCGCTCGGTCTCTGTGTGGGAGCGGGCGGCCGTAGGCCGTCTCGCTCGCTCGATCCGTGTGGGAGCGGGCGGCCGTAGGCCGTCTCGCTCGCTCGATCCGCTCTAAGCGGCGCCTGTGATGTCTATAAAGGTAACCCGAGACAATTTTGCCATTTTTCTCGAAAAAATGAGTTTTCTGCAAATTTCTTATGTTTCCTCGGGCACCCTTATAGCGGCCGTAAATCATCTATTTTACGGCCGGCGACGTCGCTACTGACGGCGTCGCAACATCCTCCCCCTCGACACGTCCCGTGTCTTCATTTTCGGCCTCTAGAATTACGGCCACTTTGGTGATGGGTCTTCGGCTGACCCGTCCTGTTGCGGTGCGGAGGTCGACCACTCGTACCAACCCGTCTGCGCCCGGGTGTACAGCGGTTACGACACCTCTAGTCCACGTCCCGCGAGTCGTGTTTGGTTCCGCCATGAACACGACGTCATTGATGGCTATGTCGCGGTTGCGCTCGTGCCATTTTGTTCGTTTGGCTAGAGTGGGAAGGTATTCCTTCACCCATCTCTTCCAAAACTGGTTCGCCAAGGCTTGGCTGTACCGCCACTGCTTCCGAAGGTCCACCCTTTCGTCTGGGGGGCATAACGGTAGCACTGGCTGCGGTGACCCAATGAGAAAGTGATTTGGTGTCAGACTTTCTTCATCACTGGGGTCACCAGATACGCGTGTGAGCGGACGACTGTTTACTATGAATTCCGCCTCAGCCAGCGCTGTCAGCAGTGTCTCCTCCTTCGGCGATTGCTCCTTGAGTATCGCGTAGAGGGCGGTTTTAACGGATCGCACCATCCTCTCCCAGCTCCCACCCATGTGAGGTGCTGACGCTGGAATGAAGTTCCACTGTACTCCTTTGGCTGATAGTCCGTTGGCCAGCTTGTCCTTGTCGACGTCTGCCCATGCCTCTCTGAGCTCTCTTTCAGCCCCGTGGAAGTTGGTTCCATTGTCTGAAAAGAGAACCCTGGGCCATCCCCGTCTCGCGGCCATCCTGACGATCGCTTGTATAGCGGAATCCGCTGTTAACGAGGCCGCGAGTTCCAGGTGTACCGCTCTGGTGGTGAGGCAGGTCATCAACACGCCGTATCTTTTTTCTCGGCGTCTGCCGATGCATACGTTGATGGGCCCGAAATAATCGATGGCACACTGCGTGAATGGTCTGCAGTGGTGTGCCAATCGTGCGGCCGGTAGTCGCCCCATCAGTTGGGTGCCGGGCTGTGTCTTCTTCAACCGGCACGTTCGACACTCCCTTGTTTCTCGACGTACTGCGGTGCGGCCGCACAATACCCAGTATCGCTGGCGTATGTTGTTTAGCACCGTTTCTTGTCCTTGGTGAGCGGCCTGTTGGTGGTGATGCTTAATGAGCAGCCGAGTGAAGTGGTGCTTCGGGCAGAGCACAACTGGCTCCTTTTTGATGGTGGCTGCTAATCGACTTCCGATCACTGCGGCCATTAATTCCATTCTTGGAATTGTCATTGGTTTAAGAGGTGCCACTTTTGCCTTGCTGGCGACAAAGGCCACACTCCTAACCGTGTCCGATTTGCTCACTAAGTAGGCTACCGCAGCGTAGGCGGATTCGGATGCGTCGCAAAAGACGTGCAGCGTGAGGTTGGCTGTATCTGCCGGTCTGTACCATCTTGGCACCCTGCACTCCTTGATGCAATCCAGTTCTGCCAGCCAGCGTAGCCATTTTTGGTATGTGTCTTCAGACAGCACCTGATCCCAGTCAATCTGTGACCTCCAGACCTCTTGTAGTAAGATCTTCGCCTTGATGGTAAATGGAGACAGCAGTCCCATAGGGTCGAAGATGCTCATTGCCAAGCTTAGCATTTGCCGTTTCGTGGGCCGTTCTTCGCCGGCCAGGATTGCTGCGTCGACGCGGGGAAACTTGCAGCTGAATGATAGCTTGTCGTCCCCCGGGTCCCATTCCAGGCCGAGGACCCGTTCCGATGCTCCTGCCTTACCCAGGTTAAGGCTGATTTTTCCAGTCGGTTTGGCTGCCATTGCAGTCAATACGGCCGCGGCATTGCTGCTCCAATCGCATAACTCGAATCCTCCTCTTCGGTGGACTTCAGTGACGCTGCGAGCTAGCTGTATGGCTTCTTCCTCGCTGTCCGCACAATCAATGTAGTCATCCATGTAGTGCTTATGAATGATCGGCGCCACAGCCTCCGGGAACTCCCCCGCGTGGGCCTGTGCATTCATATTCTTTACATGCTGGGCTGAGCAAGGAGATGACGAGGCGCCGAATATCATTGATCGCATCTTGTATGTTCGTGGCTCCTGATCCGTGCGTAGATTCCGCCACAGGAACCGCTGTGAGTCCTGATCAGCCTCTCGGATCTGGACTCGCAGGAACATTTCTTTTATATCCGCGGTGAATGCAACGGCTTTTTCACGGAATTTCAGCAGGATCCCCAGCAGAGCGTTCAGGAGATCCGGCCCTGTTTCCAGAGCGTCGTTGAGACACCGTCCGCTTACTTTGGAAGCGGCGTCGAAGACGATTCTTATCTTGGCAGGCTTGTTTGGGTTCACGACGCAAAAGTGTGGCAAGTAGAATGTACGTGGTCCGTGCCGACGTATTTCCTCCTCAGGAAGCTCCACGGCGTATCCCTTTGTCACGTACTCGCTCATCTTGGCGCAGTACGCCTCGGCGACGGCGGGCTCCTTCCTGAGTCTTGTCTCCAGACTTTTTAGTCGGCTGACGGCATGAAAGCGGCTCGGGGGGAGCCTCTCCCCCTCGTGGCGCCAGAGCAGGCCCGTTTCCCAACGGCCGTTCTGACAATGCGTTGTGGCAGCCATTGCCGCCTCCGCATGCTCATGTCGTTTTTGTTGCGGTCGCCGCACGGCCACGCCTGACTCTTCCGTCTGCAGATAGTCGTTGACGAGTTGGTCCAGCGACTCCATGCCTGTGTGGTAAACTGCCGCTTGGTCCGAGTTCTTCTGGACCTGTCCGCTGATCGTCCACCCGAGCAAGCTCCGGGTGGCGGTGGGCAACCCTGGTGGTCCCCAGACGATACTTCGTGGCGCTATGAGGCGGTAATTGTCCATGCCGATAATCATTTGTGCCTTGCCCCGATATTCCGGTATCTGTATGCCATTAAGATGGGGCCATTTGTCCCATTTGCTTCCCAAAGATTCTTGCTCGGGTCCATTGAGCCTTTCAATGGTGTGGACGGACGTCATCTGATGCCATTCTGAGTTCAGGGCGTCCCTCACCTCAAGGTCCACCAGTCGGGATTTTTCCTTGCGTGGTCCCGCTACGCTCTTAAGGACAATCGCGCTCTGCTTCCCGCAGACGCCGATTTCCCTCGCCACGCTGTCCTCAATCAGCGTGACGCTTGCCCCTTCGTCAAGTAGAGCTAATATCGGGATGCTGCTTTTGGGACCCCTTAATACTATTGAGGCGACGCGCAGCAACACATCTGGCTTGGCGACGCATGTGAAGGTCTGCCCTTCTGTTGCCCGCTCCGCTTTGACATGGTAGTTGTTGCCGGCGACATCCTTCTGGTCTTCATCTGTTTCTTCCTGGCGCGGTGGTGAGCGCGCCGCCCTTTTGCTGTCGACGAGCAGTGGGTGTGTCTCTTGGGCGGTGCGGCAGTTCCGTGCGTAGTGCCCCGTCCTGAGGCACCGGAAGCAGGCTCCGGAACTCTGCACCCATCTTGAGCGCTGGATTTCCGTCAACTTCAGAAATTTCTTACACCGCGCGAGGATGTGTCCTCGCGTGAGGCACATCTCGCACTTCGGGCCGCCTTCCTGTGGACCGGAAGCTGCGGGCGGCGTGTTCTTCGTGTATTTCGTGAAGTTCTTCGGTTTCGGCTGCGCTTGCTTTGAAGCGGATGTCGACTGCTCTGTATCGGCGTGCGTCGTGTACACCCGCTTCGGTGCAGGCTTCGACTCGTACCCCTTCGGTTTGGACGGCTTAACTCCCCAGTTGGCTCGATTCACCGCCGTGGCCTGTCGCCCGAGTTTGTCCATGTACTCTGAGAAATCAAATAATGACGGATTGCCTCCGTGTTTCTCTATAATGGCTTCACTCCAGCCCGACAGGTGATGGCCCGACAGTTTGGCTTCCAGTTCGCGCAGCATCTCCAGGTTATACGCGTACTCTGGCCGCTTCAGGGACCTCAGTGAAGCTATGAGGTTGCCAACTGTCACCGTGAAATCGATCACTTCTTCGCTTGTTGTTGAAGTGCTGGTCAATGGCCGCAAGCCGCGCACGTGGTTGATAAGGCGCCCGATGAGAAGGTCTGGTCTCCCGAATCGTCGCTCTAGTATCTCTCTTATCCGTGGTAGTTGCTCTGGATCGGAGAGGAGAGCGGACACAGTTTGATACGCCTTTCCCTTCAGGCACCGCTGTAGTCTCATTATTACTTCAGCTCGCGTCAAGATCTGGGTCTGCTGCTCCAGCTGTGACGCGAAGACCAACCACCGTTCTGGGTCACCGTCGAACACCGGCAATTCCCGCGGCAGTGTATGCCGCAAGAGAATCCCTTCGCACGCAGTGGTCGCGTGCGGTGTCGGTGATTGTGGCGGGCCTGGTGCTTGCGGGAAAGCGCCTTCGAAGTTGTCCATATCCCCCGCTCGTTGCCGCTGCGCCGTGTCCCCTACCGCCTGGTTTGAGTGGTCGATCCACTGCGGTATGGGAGTTTTCTCGAGGGGAATCCGTGTGCGTGCCATCGAACGTCCAAGGCTTGGAGCGTCCTCGGCCTCTTCTTCCTCAGCGACGATGATGTCTTGCTCGAGTTCCGTGGCTCGGCGCAGGTCGGCGAGTCTCGCCTGCAGCGTCTCCGTTCGGTTACGGAGCATCGTTCGTTCGGAAGCATCGCGCAGCTCGGATATCTCGTCCTCAATCCGCTGTTTCTCGCGAAATGCTCGCTGTGCTGCCTCGGCGAAGCGACGCTTGCACCTACTGTGCGGCGTCATGCCGCTTTCACGGCTGCATAGACTCGCTGTCCAGTCGGCGGGCCTTCCTGTCGCACCCCCTTGAGTTATAGCGGCTGCATTGTCCACGACGTACGGCGTGCCGCGCTCCGGGTATGCGCCTGCTACCCGAGCTGCTGGCGTTAGTGGCTGCGCGGTCGGTGGGCCCATTGCCCCCTGAGGCGAGTTGCCAACTCGTGTTACCGTGACGCTCGTGGTTGCTAGGTCGCTCATCTGTGAATCTTGGATTGTGACCTCTGTCACGGTGTCGCCGTCCCTCGCAGCGCTGCGGTCAGCTGCTTGTGGGTCGCGACGACTTTTTCCACTACGAAGGCTCATCGTGATTTATTGGTGCACGACGGGAGAGTAACGGTATTTTACTGATGGCTATCCGGCTCGAAGGACCAGCTTCTATGTTGCGCCCGTTGCCCAACATATGCAGTGCCCTGTGGCACGGACCGACCCAGCGCTGTGTGAACCCAGGACTGTAAAAAGAGGTCCACCGCTTGGTCGCCGCTTGCCCCGTAACGGGCGGCCACGACACCTGCTGCAAGCCTCGATACGCCTCAGTCTGTCTATTACCACCGTTTTACTCCCCGTCCCCTGCACCAATAAAACACGCCTTCGACTCACTAGTGCCAACACGGCCTATTATTTTTTGATAATTTTAGAGTCTAAGAATATCGTCGCTTAGATACAAGGTACATACATTTCAATTTACATACATGAATCTTACAAGGTACATAACAAAATACTATTTTACAACAGTGTACTTAACAAGTATACAGTTTTACTAATCAGACATAAGTATATAATTAACCTAGGTACATAACAACGTTATTGAAATCTTTATTGTAAAGTAAAAATCAGTATATAAAAATTAATCTTATTTTCTAAGTGTCGCTATCCTGTTCTTCCCGGGCAGCGGGTCGAACAAGATCTTTCGTGGTCGGTTGTCGAGCGGCGTCTCTGTGCGCCTGCGTGCTCCTGAGTGCGCCTGAGTGCGCCTGGGTGCGCCTGTGTGCGCCTGTGTGCGTCTGCGTGTGCCTGACTGCGCCTGGGTGCGCTTGTCTGTGCTGCGTCCGCCTGTGCTGCGTCCGCCTGTGCTGCGTCCGCCTGTGCTGCGTCCGCCTGTGCTGCGTCCGCCTGTGCTGCGTTCGCCTGTGCTGCGTCCGCCTGTGCTGCGTCCGCCTGTGTCCGACTGCGCCTGTGTGCGCCGTCTGACCGCGTGTGCGCCGCGTGTGCGCCGATGTGCACCAGACTGCGCCTTTGTGCGCCCGTCTGCGCCCGCGTGTGTCTGACTGCGCCTGTGTGCGCCGTCCGACCGCGTGTGCGCCGCGTGGACCCGGCTCTCCGAAGGTCCCAACTTGGACCGGCGCTCGAACTCCACGACTGGAGCGAGCGTCCCGTCGACCGTAAATCACGAGTCGGACCGTAATTCCCGACTCGGACCGGCACTCAACTCCCCGAATAGGAGAGAGTGTCTCGTCGACCGTAGTGTCCTTTACTTGGACGGGCTCAATACTGCACGGTGCAGTAGAGCCGCTCGCGACTGGCTTCCAGACTGCAAGGGCAGTGGAGCGGTTCCAGGTCGCGGTCCTAGTAGTCGTTGGGGGTTCCTTCCTTCCTTCCTAGTCGGTTGACTGTTTCCTGTGGAACTGAGAGAGCGAGTGATTTGGTATGGCCCAGGGGCCCATATTTGTACTCACTTCCGCGGTTCTCGCCGTGCACCTGCTGTGCACCTGCTTTCGTGTCCACCAATGACACGCCGCGGACAGCTTTCCGTGAAAGGTGGGGATCTTCCCTTTTCTATTGACCTCTCGCACTCTCCTAGGAGAAAAGCTATCTCCTCTCCTCTAAAAGCCGTTACGGTACGCTACGTATTTGTCCAGACTTCAGGGCCGACCAACAGTTTTTGGTTGGCGGCTACTGGCTCGTTAGAGCGCATTCCTGATTGGTCGGCAACCAACCAATCAGAGAATGGCTCAAAACCCATCCTTTCCTTTGGAGTGGATTCTTCGGGTTCCAAACATCATCAGAGTCTGGCCCGGTACCTCACGTATGCGTTCCCGTTGTTTTCGTGTCTGCTAGTATCTTCGAAATCGGCTGAGGGCAATTTTCCGGCAACGTAAACTTGAATCGATGATTCCTGTGTTTCTGTTTACTTGCCGGTGGTCGGTGGTGATGGTGCCTTGTTTTCTACTCCCCTATAACAGTTTTTCACTATTTTTGGGAGTAGAAAATACCACGTGTTTTCTCTCGTGTTTCACGGTTTCTTACTATAAACTCGTGAATTTTCACGGCAGGTCGTAAGAGGGGTGCTATATGCATGTACCTCCACTCTTATACAACTGTTTCGGGCAGTATTTCCCGCTTTCATTTCCGGTTTGACGAGTTCAATACTGTCCGTTTTCGGCACCAAAGTTCGTCTCCTAGCTATGTTAGAGCTGGCGGTCGTAGGGAGTCTCGCTCGCTCGGTCTCTGTGTGGGAGCGGGCGGCCGTAGGCCGTCTCGCTCGCTCGATCCGTGTGGGAGCGGGCGGCCGTAGGCCGTCTCGCTCGCTCGATCCGCTCTAAGCGGCGCCTGTGATGTCTATAAAGGTAACCCGAGACAATTTTGCCATTTTTCTCGAAAAAATGAGTTTTCTGCAAATTTCTTATGTTTCCTCGGGCACCCTTATAGCGGCCGTAAATCATCTATTTTACGGCCGGCGACGTCGCTACTGACGGCGTCGCAACAATCATTTAAATAAAGTCTGGATACTTTTAGAAACTCATCCTTTAATAAATCGGTACCCAAAGGGTCAAGGGTCCCCGAAACGATCATTTGCGATTGTCAATGTTTACGTGATTAGATGTTTCAAATGATGGCAATTAAACTATAATTGAAGGTTATAATTCACCTTCATACCATTCGCGCACGACTCAAGCGATTGCTGAATTGTGTTGAGAAAAGTCTCGTCGCTTATATAGGTACTTTATATCATGATTTAAAACGCGAATGCGGCATTTCTTGCAATAAATCTTGCGGTTTCTATTAGGAAATAAAAAAAGAGCCGGACATTGGTCCAAGGAATTGTACAAATTGAGATATCGATTTACTACTGAACATTTGCAAAGACCTATATAAGAAACTGAGCTGGATGGATAGACGAGAATTCATTTAAAACATTATTAGGATTAATCCGGCCGAATAGTTAGAAAAATGATATTAATCAGGTAGTCAAAAGCTAGTCAAAGGCTCTCTATAACACTGAGATACTTAGTCACTGGTATAGACCCAGAACACAAAGTGTATGTGTGTACTTGCTCCTCGAACCTTGCAAATGATAATAATGGAAACGTGTGAAGCTATAATCCAAAATTTAAAAAAATAACTGACAGCAAATAATTAAATAATATATATTTTGCTGTCAATGCCGTAGTTAATATTGACAATCGCTTCAATTGCCTAAAGTAAACGATAATTTTTCGCATCAATGAGTGTCAATCACGTAAACATTGACGATCGCAATTGACCGTCTCGGGGATACTTTTTCTCTCTCGACTCTCATTATATACTTTTCTCGACTCTCATTATTTTTCCATATGGACCAACAATATCGAATCAGAGCTCCGTGCAATGACTCGTAGTTATTCTAATCATTGCAACTTAATTTCCAGCCACTAATCACGCGTATTCAATCGCATTCATTGCAGTCGCGCAATCGTCAACGTAACCTTTTTAGGAGTGGCTGACCCCTCGACCATGAGTCGTATTTTTAGGGTTACGTACCAGACCGTTACAGATGGAACCGTATTGCTGAGATTTCGCTGAAATTTAGCATAATTATAAAACATGCTTCCCCGAACTTAGCTCCATGAATCAAAGTGGAAAATATGTTTTTCTAGCTATTATAGGGGGGGGGGGGGTCGAGTTGGATATTACTTAAAAGGGCTCATTTCGCTATCGCTTTGGTTTTCTTATCGGCGTTTACGAGAAATCATCAAAAACGTAGGTATGTGAAAAAGTATCGATTGAATTGGATTTTTTTAAACGTCAACTTTTAAAATTGAGGAAGAAAACACCTCTTGGTTGGTCAAACAATCCGTTATCAAATGATTTTGACGTTTAGACACACGGCTCCATCACGGTTAGTTAAGTTATTCGGACGGCTATAACCCTGACACTTGACAAACAAAATGTTCGTGTCCTAGCCATCATTCTGCCAAATTTGGACAAGGATGATGTAACAGGCAAGCGAGTTACTGAAAATCAATACAACTGTTTGAGTTACTGAAAATCAATACAACTGTTTGCAAGTCAAAACACTCAAATTTACCGTTTTATGACAGAATTTCACAGCCGTTTTGTAAGTTTCAAGTGTTGTTTATAAGAATGTATTTTCTCTACAAATGTACCCTATATTTTTTTGACAAAAGGCCAAAATTGCCAGAAAGCTGGAAACATTCGGCAATTCAACATTCTAAACGGAATGTTTCACTATTACATTCAGGAATTTAATTAATGAAAATAAATTGTTTTTAATGGGGGTGTATGGCAAAAAAAAATGTAGGTGGGCGCTAGCAGCAGTCCAAGGAGGAATATGTGTAAAAAAATATTAGATTATTAGGCTAGAAGATTTAAGTAAAGTTGTTCCTATAGAAGAGTGTGCATGTGCGAAGTCATACTGTGGAATTTGTTTATTAAAAGATATCAATATAAATGTTCTACAAAGCTTCTTTTCTAGTCGAAGTGAAAATGTTTCATAGCCAGAACCCCTTTCTTAATAAGGTAAGGAACCCTTGGCGGGCGACTCAAACTCGCACTTAAATAGTTTTATTTTCCAAACTGTTTCTCCATGGCAGTCTAAGTCGCCTAGAGACGTGGCCCGAACATCCCCTCGAGTGTCTATGCTGACAACCGCATACCGCCCGTTTGGTGGCTTTGCACCCGGGGGACTCCTCAGGGATGCCAACTTTCTCATCTGTGCCCATTACATTACCATTCCTCGTTCCGCGTGGGGCGGGAATAATTCGGAAACTTCTGTCGTTCTCGTTTGTTATTCGTTGCCTCGACCGTTGTCGGACAAGCTCGTAAATTTTCCGAGGTTGGGCATCTGCGTTTTCATGTAAATTATCATTACATATTTTCAACACACCATCATTGCGCACAACGTAGATTTACTATGATCAAGAATGCCCGCAACGTTAAAATAACAACGTCACTTGAATCGGTTGTTACTGTCACGTGTCACGTTTCTACAAAAGTGAGCAAAAAAATCCTCCTAATTTGCATTTTCGACCAAAAAATACTTTTGTGAAGACAATTTATACCAGATTATTTAAGTATAATAATTCCCTTCTTATAATGTCTAAAATGAAGTATTTTTTTAATGTCTCTTAATTTTGTTGTCTTTAATGACCTCAGAACAAAAGTTATCGCTATTAATTTACCTTTTTCTCCCTTCCTTAAAGGTAGATACTCTTTAACTTTACAGATGTGCCCATGGTTTACTGTCTCAGGGGCACTCCTGGCTGGGGCGGCACAATTTGTTTGTTCGTTTGAAAATGTAAGCGAGTCGATTTTTTTGCTCGCCAAATCTCACCAAACACGCTGTCTATGGGTGGACAGATCTAGAGGATCCTTTAGATATCAGTGTCTAATATTACACTACTTTCAATGTCTTGTTTTATTTAAGTGCTGCTCCTCAGGCTCTTATTATTATCGTTTGGTTATTAATTTTACTATTATTACTGTTGTTATTGTATTTTTTTTATTACTATCGTTAATTTTAGTATTATCGTTAATTTTATTACACGACTGCCCAACGAAAAAAGGAGTGTAATGTGTTCATGGTTCATATATGTATGTTTTCCGTTTCTTTATTCCACCGTAACTTCTAAACGCTTTAACCGATATAGAAGTGTGTGGTATGGTTAGAATCGTTTTGTCATCCCGAGTGTCATAGGGTGCATTAACTGTCTAAATAAATTATCATAAATATATCGTGTTTAGTGTCAAATGAACGCTCTGATTTAGTACATTCCTGAAATATACATCTATCTATATGGATAAATACATAAACCACATTTTTAAAAATTAATTAGTAAAAAATTACACTGTATGTAGGTACATTACAAAGATAAAACACGTATGAATGTGTTGGTTCGACAAAACTAAAAAGCTTCGTACTTCGACTTCTATGCTTTTTGCATACAGCTGTACTGTACTTCCAACTTGTTTGCGGCAGGAAGTCGTTGCTTGTGCACAAGGCCTTAAAGGATCTCTATAACTTGTCGCTACTGGGAAATTTCCGCCCTACATTCCGCCGCTGGAAGTTTCTCCATTGCAGTAGCGGCCGGGGAAGAGCGGACGCACCTCGCTAATTTACTCCGTGACTGAAATACCATATCGAACTTGAGAAACTTCATTTATATCGCGTGTCGTCTTTCCAACTAAACTATGGCGTCACTTAGTTAGATAACTACATAGTTATGCAGCAACCGGGAAATTAATAAGTAATTGTATTGGACGAGTTTATTAAACATTAATTAATATTAACTACATATATCATAATTGTCTACTCGAAAATAGCAACTTTCCAACACATTTTGAAATAACAGAAAAAACAACAAATAAATTGAGTAAACATGAATTAAATAAGCAACCGTCAAATTAATTTTAATTAATTAAACTAAAAATCAGAAAATCTAGTCAATATATTAAAATATTGTCCAACTTTTACTGTGATGACAATAATAATAAAATTAATAATAATAATAATCAAACGATAATAATAATAATAATCAAACGAGCTTGAGGAGCAGATACATAAATAAAAGAAAATAGTGTAATTTTAGACAATGACATCTAAAGGTTCCCCTAGACCTGTCCACTTATAAAAAGCATGTTTGGTGAGCTTTCTCTTCATGCAATCTTCTAATGATGCCTTTTCAAGCTTCTTTATTGTAAATGGAAGCTTGGTTTACGCATTTTGAGTCTTTGATATAAACATGATCGTTGATATTTGGTGAATATCACTTTTGGCAATTAAATGTTGTGTTGGTGCTATGACTATCCCGTCTGGAGTGAAACATATAATTTCCAACATTTCGCTTAGCGTACATTAAGCTTAGCGCTTAGTGCCAATATACCGGATTTTGTGAAAAAAATCCTCTCTTGAGTCCGTAAATGATCCAGTGTTTTTGCAAAACAAATACACTGGCATAAGTTATCCTGAAATATAAGAATCAGTAATATACACAATTACTAGGAGCAGGTGATAAGCGATAAATGCCAATGTTCTACTATTGAATTTTATAATCGTGGGAACATTATTAGATGCAAAAGACAAAACTGCTCGACTACCAGGTAATGTCGCGACCGCATCGACGAGTTCTCACGCTTAGACCAGGCTGCAAAATTTATGTTTCGTTCTGCCTTTGCAAATTAAATATCGAATCGATTTCGCAATCAGCCGCTTTCTACAAAGTATGAAGGCATTTATAAATTGCTTTCCGATCACGTATCGCGTTTCGCGATTGCGGGTAGATGAGATATGTTTTTCTGACATTGATTCAAATGGCAGTCGATCGTGTTTTCTCATTCTCTGGGACTTGACAGTGGTCGTGGTTAGATTCAGATGTTGCTAGCGCTCTAACGTTTAACCAGCCTGAACTATCGAAACACATCCTCCGCGATAACATCCTGTTGTTTAATAACAATGACAATGCAGCCGACAAACCAGGTTTTAATCCGTCACGTTTGGAAAGTCGCAGCCGCGCCGCGAACCGCGGGAATCCGCCGAGCGTACAGCACCGGCACGTAACAAGATACCGCACAGCGGCGCGGTGCATCAACCGTGACCATCTCGCCCAAGGATCTTCTGGAATTTATTGCGCCTCAGGTGTACAATTCACTTTTCTTTCCGACCCCGCCGCTTGTGGTGCCCTATTGTATGGAGCAGACTACATATACCGGTGCATAATGTATGCCAGACAGCACCTAACATAAAGTGCAACTAATTCTGACATTCACTCTCAGCATAACCGCAGTAGATCCCTTTTATGTGTACCCGGAATAAGACTGGGAAAAGTATAGAAAAGCTACTTATACCTTAGTATTAAGTTCTATAATCTACTCCCTACCACTATTAAACAGCTGGTGGAATACAATTCAATAAAATACTTAAGAGATGCTGATGCTGCCGCCGTTTCTATGATTTAACCGAACTCGAGGGCCATGACTTTAAAAACATTGCAGTTTTATATAAGTGTACATGGATTAATTGTCTGATTATATTGCTTTCATATTGCATAAAGCAACAGCAGTTGAAAAACAGCAACTATGAAAGTATCTATAAAACCTATTAATTATATTAAATTTTTCTGTTCATTTTTCGATTACATTTTTTGGATTTTATTCTTAGTATTTTAATTATATATTTTTTTATATTTTGACTGTTTATATGATCCGATTCTATCAATTCCTAGTCATCCAATTATGATACTGAACCCATTAGATTTTCTATTTGTCTTTAAAATAGGTAAGTAAAATATTTGATTCTTATTATTTTAGTTATGATTTTTAAATATTTTGACTGTTTATATGATCGGATTCTAACAATTCACGATTATTTTTAATTATTTTATTCGACTATGACACTGAACCCATTAGATTTTCCATTTGTCTATAAAATAGGTAAGATACTTAAACTAGCATAATGCAAAAAGCTTATAATATATAAAGTAACTTGTAAACCTATAGTAAATTGTGACATTTCAATGAGCGGTAAATTTGCCAATTTGATACGAATGTAATCTAATGTAATGTATAGCAAAGACTGGTGCATATCAAATAATAGCCATGCTTAGAGGACTCTTTGCCATGGGTGATTTTCGTTAGGCACTGTGCCAGTAGTTTGTGTCAGCGTGCCCTTAGGTAGTTGCTAGGTGCAAAATTGCTCATCTCGGCATGGAAGGCATTTAGCTTGCACTTGCTTTAGATTACGTTTCGATTTAGTAGTCTGCTAAGACGAGGAAATGTAGAAACACTTAAAACTCGAAATCAAAGCCCCCTAATGAAACGTCTGCATATTCTCGAGACCACACTTTTATCTTTTACCTTTTTTTATGTGTAGTTTCCTCCCCCTGCAGCTTTGTTTATTTAACCGAGCGTTACAGGCACTTCCTCCTCATTTAGCCAGACGGCGGCGGGCGTCGAAGGGAGGATTTACACAACAAAAGAGTACTTAGCAACGAATACGAGGCGCCTACCGGCAAAGCGCTTCAGCCTCGTCGCGTCAACACATCCACATCCAACATAAGCACGGATAAATTCAAGCGATATACGTTGTATAGTCGTACACTGAGAAAAATATAACGATATAATACACGTAAACACGCATGTTTCAACAGGGATAACGTATACAACTCGGAATGTCATCCATACGTATGAATTAACATGAGGCGTAACGGTGTTGGCGTGACGGTAGATACCGTGCCGTTATGTTAAAACATAATATTATTTAATTACGTCAAGACCTTGGAATCTCGCTTCTAACATGACAGCATGTAGAAATTACAATATACTGTTATTTCCGTATTAACCGTACGAAAAATGTTGATACATATAATCGAGTAATGGAGTTTTTACCGAATTCCATTGAAACATCGATCCAAAATACGACTGAAACATCGTCATTCTGTATAAAACCGTAATAACAAAATGGTAATGTAAGAATCAATCCGATATTTTTCTCAGACTATTTTCTTGTTGTAGGTAAATGATGATAAATAAAATAAATATCCCAGTCAATTAAAATCATAGTTAAAAATTAAATTTTTACGATTTAAGCCTAAACGGAGCACCGTATGTATGTCCAGAAGTTTCCGACATTCTTCGAAAATTGGCAATATTGACGCTGTATCCCCCAGATCACCAAGTGACCCCACGAATCTCCAAAGATTTTTTTTTGTTTGTTGTGAAGAAAAAACCCTTTTTGGAAAACATTGCCAATTTTCAAAGAGCTGTATCTCGGAAACTTGTAGACATCGGTGCTAGGTTTAGGCTAAAATTGTAGTAAATTTAATCTACTGAGAAAAGTAAAAGTATAACTATTTCTGTAAGACGCACCTATTAGGAGCAAAATGCAACCTATTAGGAGCAAAAACCGAATACAGTGCAAACATTTTGCCGTTTTTTTAGTATTGCGCAGTTTGTACAGGTCGTTCAAAGCTGAAAACTTGGTATCATTATTGGCACAGTTAGCAATATATATATATATATATATATATATATATATATATATATATATATATATATATATATATATATATATATATATATATATAGAAATATTTGATAGTTTTGTGTATATATTCTTTTTAGAATTGATCAATAAGATGATTATAAAGTAAATAATTATAAAAGCCACTTACATCGTGACGAAGGATTCCCTTGATCGGATTCGGGAATGCTTTAGGTGTTAACGAGAATGATGAATGCCTCTCACTTGCGGAAAGAGGAGTAGGTTTAAGTTGGGCCCATTTTTTATCGCGATGAATTGATAATAAAATTTACCATTTTTAGATAATTGGATGAAGGGTGAGCGTTTACTAGTTGAAAAATGGGCCCAACTTAAACCTACTCCTCTTTCCGCAAGTGAGAGGCATTCATCATTCTCGTTAACACCTAAAGCATTCCCGAATCCGATCAAGGGAATCCTTCGTCACGATGTAAGTGGCTTTTATAATTATTTACTTTATAATCATCTTATTGATCAATTCTAAAAAGAATATATATATATATATATATATATATATATATATATATATATATATATATATATATATATATATATATATATATATATATATATATATATATATATATATATATATATATATATATATATATATATATATATATATATATATATATATATATATATATATATATATATATATATATATATATATATATATATATATATATATATATATATATATATATATATATATATATATATATATATATATATATATATATAAAAACAATAGAACCACATGACCTTTTGCAAGATCGAGGTCTTTTTCATGTATAAATCAACTGGCCTAAAAGTAGAAACGACAGAGGATATCATTTCCTCGCACGCTTGGTGCGTCACCTTTAAAACCTCAGGAAACATGGCTTTGAAATTCAAGTTAAAGATTATTCTTCAAAATTAAGCAATAAAAACATGCCACAATTCTCTATTGCCTAATACTAAGTGTTCCTTATAATATTGAATCAGTAAAACCTGGTGAGCAAAAGACTTCCAACGATTATTGCATATCCCAGTATCGAGCCGAGGTTCATCTGTAAAGAGCAGTCAGAACACCAATAGCAACACAGAGAAGATACAACCGATGAGAGGGCGACGAGACGAGATAGGCAGCCATCTAATAAGTAAATATCCCACTAAATTCATAATCGATCTTCTATACCCACGCTAAGAGGCAGATTATTAAGTTCAAAGATGTAATCCGATAGTCATCTATCTGAATTTTGATCGGATATTAAAATAAATATTAAACGCTAGAGTAACGGTAGAGTTACTAGAGACGCGACTTAAGATATATTGTACTAATCAATGATGGCATCTTTTGAATCTCTCTAAATTTCGCCGTCTCTTATTCCGGACAACTTCGATAGTTTTACTACTGCAATTTCTTTAAGTGACCTGATTTCTTCGACAATTTTCTAACCTTGACAAAAGTATTTACGCGTTCGAAGCTCGGAGCAACTTCTAATTTATCTGTATGTTTTACCCTTTTGTTTATTGCTATTAGATCATGCAGAGAGATGCATACATATTAATATCATTTTATTGCAATACGCCGGTTATATATAAAATATATCAGACACGCTTTTTCTCAAGATGTTTTAAATATATTTTTAATGCGTAATATTAATTAGAGAGACATATAGTCGGCTCACGCAACATTACCAAGAGCGATAGGAAAGCATCATCGTAGCGTATCTATGCAATTATACGACAATTAGGTGCCGCTAATGATGGCTTTGGAACATTTTCCATATGCGTATACAACAATAAAATGAGCCACGCGTTGAGTTAATGTGCTAGATATGTCGCTTTATAGTCAGCGCATAGCACAAACTGCGAAGACACTGCATGAGCCGTCCTTGGCTTAAAAACCCATTTCCATAGCAAGGAATTAAACGCTAGTCCATTCATATTAATGAACAATGGTGCGATCTGAGCAAGTGCGCGCGGGTCGCTCGATATATGCGGCGTCGCATTGTCTTCAATCGTTGTTCTGCAGGCGGCAGTATTCGCTTCCGATGTGGCGCGGTGCAATAAGATTCGCTTACGATGTGGATTATTGCTATTTCGTCGAAAGAACGTGATTGCGAGAAAGTTTCGCAGTTATGAATGTTTTATTTCGATGACAAGCTTTTGTTCAATTCCCTCTGGAGTTTCGCAAGGGTCCCACCTAGGACATTTGGAGATGTCGACTACAACAGGTGAACCCGTCACCTCCCGTGAGGTGATCGTAGAAGACTTTGGAACGATACAAATCCACCGTCCAGCAAGATCTTTGGGATATTTGATTCCTATGGAACATTTAATTCTACAAATAGGGGCCGTTCTACAATAATCTTTCAGGTAATGTATACTGCTTAGAGATCGAATCGACCTCCAAAATCCAACCTGAAGCTTTCTCGATTATTGAGAAAGGCTTTGTAGTGAAATGGTTTTTGTCTTTGGAGCCGTTACGCACAAACTGTATTGAGGGTTTTGAGGGTACTGTCATACCCTTGTTACCTCTCGAATAACAGCAAGGACTTAGTCGTTGCGGTAAATGTACCGTCGTTGATCTAAGGCCACCTTGCAGCCAGCTAGAATATGTCCAGCTGGGCAATAAGTATTGCTACAAATGGGACATGAACTATTCTCAGAATAACTCCAACGAGCGAGGTTACTGGGGTCTGGAAGCGTATGCTGAAAAAAAGACATCTCTGGCGCCCAGCGATAGAGCATTACCTCTCAGTGCATTGGAGGAGGAATGCAAAGTCTCCAATTGTTGTCCAATAATGCTGGCCAATATTGTACTACACGGCCCCATATTTTTTCCAAATAAATTGAATTGGATGAATCGTCTCTGCTTCAATTGATGTTTGCGATTCAGCGCGTTTCCGTGACTTTTTGCCATTGTTTTAGTTTACCTAATCGTTTAGTAATCAACATTCTCAGAAAGGTGAATAATTCAGCGGTGAGCCAGTCCGGTCTTTCATCGTGGCTAGCGCTCTACAACCGTCGATCTAATCAATTATAAATGATCGGACATAGGAAATGCCTAATTGGCCACACCGCGTCGCTTTTTTCTGAGGAGATTCTCGAGCGGTCCATTGGTTCTGCGTAACGTAGGCTACTGCACCGGAACAGCAATTATTTGCGCGTTCGCTCGGTCGGTTTTCCCGTTGCAGCGAACTATTTTCGCGTGATTGAGTTGTAGGCGAGGTAAAAACTCGCACTACGACCGGTGACAAGTTCGCGATTGGAGATAGCATGGCCGCTTCTTATGGGCTTGGTATGAATAAGCACCGGTGAAACGGTCTACTGCGGCCGCGTCGGGTGACAAGACAGACGGCCAGAGCTGAATTTATACGTCTCAAACGGACCGGCTAATTTCACATTTTAACATCCTATTTTAGGAAGTGATTCAATACCGTGTTTTGACGCGATAACGTCCATATTATTTACGAATAAATTACCTAAATGTTAACATATCAGTTTCAGTGCCGCCGTATCTAGAAAGGTCATCAATAAAATTTACGCAACGACCCAAGAGAGTTAAGTGAGTCACAAACGGACAATCGTTTTGCCGTGATGCGATGCTGCGAACGACAACTTTTTAAGGCCGGTAAACACGCGCAACAAAATTTAAATGTTTAGTCCTTATTGATGTTTAGTCCAAAATTTGTTCCTAAGACTTATGCTGCAAGCACATAGGTTCATCAACTCCTTAAGAGTGGACGAAGCGACTTTAAACTTCTGTTAGAGAGAGATTTCCAGCAAAGGAGTGTAGCCGACCCTCTCATTGATGTTGCCGATTTGCGGGATTTTACCCAAAAAGCAGGGATTTTGGCGCAAATGCGGGATAATTAGGCGCATGGGAGAAATCACAATATACTATTGGCATGTTCTGTCTTGATCATGAGAAACTTTTGATCAAACTTTCACATTATGGAGTGAGAGAACACGCTATGGCACTAATTGTTTCATATTCAAAAGGTGGTTACAAAAAGTAGATATTAAAGGAGTACAATCATCACAATCTTTTGTCAAAATTGGTATTCCACAGGAACCAATATTAGGTTATTTCTTTTCCTTGTATACTTGTTCCGTATATATGTATACCTGTCTTGTAAAACATGCCTTACACGTTACAAAACATATCAGACATAGGTCTATTTGCGGACGACACACCTCTAATATTTAATCTTTTACGCGAAGCAAATACAGTCCTGTCTTGTATAAAACTGACACTGCCAAACGTTAGAAAGGTTGATACATATTTGATATTAAGAAAATATAGACTGGAATTTGTAGATAAAAGCATTTTTGGGGATAGCCGTAAGACTATAAACCGCAATGGGGCTCGAATATATCAAGAGTTAGCTGGTAAACTAGCTCTTCAGCGTTTGCTGTTAAAACAATCAGGCAGCTGACTGACGCCGAAACGGAGCGACTGGTCTACTCCAGCTATATTTCCTTAGAATTTAAGCTATGTATCTTCAACATATTTATGTTCAACACGTTTAAAATATTACAATAGTTTGTGTTTTCAAAATCTTGCCATTTTGAAAATCTGCAACAATTACTTATTTATGACAGCGTAACATTGACCTAAACAAATGAAAATATTTTAAAAAACACTAAAAAAACTTAAAAAATACAATGATGAAATTTATATGGAACGAAATTAAATAGAAAAGTGTTAGCATATAGATGTCATTAAGTTTTAGTTTTTTAATCCAAAAATATCCAGGCCAAAAACAGTGACGTCCAACAAAGAGAATCAAATGTATCTACAGAGCGCATAGAGACAATGAAAGACAGCGGAGAGATAAGAAATTGGCTGCATTGTGTGTAAATGTCGTGTATTCGAACTGGTATTTCCATCGGGGCAGCCTTGTCAGAAAGAGTTGTCTCGTTTTAGTTCTCAGTTAGAGGAACCGCACAATGTGAAACGGTGACATTTTTGTCGTTCTCCGTTCTCGTGAGAGAGAGTCGTGATGCACCGTACATTATGTGGCGCCTCTTCTCAGCGTCGCGTCGCAGACAAAGTCTCTTAGTCAATTACATAAATATTTATTGGATTGGTAACAGAGAGAGGGTGAGGAGCGAGAAAGGGAGAGCAGACGGCTGCCCAATGAGTGTGAATTTTAATTGGTGCTTATAAAGCACTCGTCTGAGAATGTCACCCAGACCCAAGACAGCAGAATAGTGTTGATCGTCTTGGGCATTGCTATTGCATATTTGATCACTCGAAGTTTAACCGAATGATAACATTCTTAACATTTGATCGTATGTATATCGAAACGCTTGTCATGTAACACAGCTGCCGTTTGAGGCGTGATATACGCATCATGTGCATCTAGATACAGGCCTGAGATCGTTAGGTGTGCGTCAGGTTAGATCGTTAGGTGTGCATAGCGCAATTTGTTACATAAGCTGTATCTATTTTAAGGTGTTCTTTACCATGTATGCATTCTTTTCTTCTGTAACAATGTAACTATTTGTACAAGTATTTAATAAATAAATAAATAAAATACATAAATATTTATGGAGACTACTCAAGATTATTTATGGGATGCATGTATAAACGCCAAAACAGCGCATGGCATAACCAAAACAAAAGGTACACACAAATCCTTTAACTATAAATGTTATGGATCCCTGTGTGCGATGCGGTGATGAAAAACTCTTCAGATTGTTGAATTCTTTTATTCCTCGATAGAGTTTACATGAGTACAATGGTTGATTACTTGACGTTGTCGTTTAGATGTACTTCGAATGCTGCAATTCATGTCCAGCCCTTCTTTTATACTAATTAATCTATTGATTTATTGATTTATCTCGGATCTCTGAACGAGCAATGTGCATGTTGACGAATTTATCCTGTTGAACGGTTTCGTGCAGCTTGGGCCACAAGATCAATTTTGTACTCGGATCGGCTCAACTCACGATTCAGCTCCTATTCAGAAGCCTCCTCGAGTGGAAGGCTACCTCAGATAAGACTCCATGTCTCAGGCCTCAGAGCTGGTGGACCGGTTTATCCTGCGGGATTGCATCCCGGCGCCACTGGACAGTTTGCGCACTGGTCGGCGAAGCCAATCGGTTGTGCATTATGACTAATTGCTGAAGGGGTCTAGAGACTATGGAAATACACTGTTTCCTAGGCACCAGGGGTGGATGTTGACCTGTTGTCATACCACTCTTGAAATGACCTTGGGCCACTCGATCCCGTGTGGCACTACGGGCAAAGAACGCCCAGGTCCGCCATAAATTCTAACTGAATTACCGCTGTAATACAACAGGTAGAGGTCGCGTAAGCGACTTCGAACCCGTAACCAGTCGGGAGGTCGGAGGTATCCTGAAGGCTAATTCCAGACGGAGATATACTGCTAAAACTGGTAGTCAGGGAGCGAGGCTGCCCGCTGGATACCTTTTCCGGTGCATCGCCATAAGGCGTTGGTCTCTGACGGGCAGGTGGTGGAGCTTGATGGTGGACTGTTTTGTCCTAAGTCTTCTGCGCTCACCTCACGGAAGACAGAACGATACATTTCGTTAAATCTTCCTGAGGTGACGGGTTCGCCTGTTGTAGTTGACAACTCTAGTTGTTGTTACATTAAACAATTCAATATACTTAGATGCTAAACTAAGATATCATGTCGTTTGCTATGTTGGGATGGTAAATATATTGTTCTGAAAGGGATCCTCGATCTATAACATGTGTCAATTTCTTAGCTTCATGAAGTTTGATGTTCTCCTGATTTCGATTACTTCCCTGATTATTCGCGGGAATTACCTAAAATTGTTCTTTTGATTGTACAATTGGAATGAAACTGCAACCAATGGTGTGTTCCACTGTCTAGTATGCGCTCGCAGATTGCCGGTTTTAATCGTCTTAATGTGTTCGATTACTCGAGTCATAGTGGTGCGTTTCGTCTGTCCGACAAGACAGCCCACAGCTGCTCTTAGTTTTGTAAACAGTCGGGGTTTTCAGTAGCAGTACATCTTTCACCGGCTTCAGGAATTGAGCTATGTGAAAACGGCAAATGTAACTTTGCCGAAACGTCGGTAAAAACTATCGGCAAGTTCTACGCGGTAGAATTCGTTTTTAAATGACAGTAGTCAAAAAATGACTACTCTCATTTTGGTAAAAAATAAAAAAAAAATTTTTTTTTTGAAGGGTGTGTTATCTAGTCATTTTCCCACCCTTCAATAAAGATCGATTACATTAAACGCCTGTTCGCGCGTTCGATCGTTTAATTGCTTAATTACCCCCCGCTGTTGGACATATATTTGTAGATCACGATATCGATTAACCAATAAGTTCCAGTATCTTGCGGTAAAGCATCTCCTGACCGCCGCCGGCGTCGGGTTGAATATTAATGGCAGCCAGCAGCGCCACAGACCGGTCTAACAAACAAGGGAATACTGGAGGAGATAGCATTTCCAATGATCATGCACTTTAATTAAGAAATCGAAGCACAATAACGGTGGTTTAATTGTGAAGAACGAGCAGCGTCTACTTCCTGGGTTGTAAACGCATTGGTGTTGAACTCGCTAAGACAACTAGGAATGCATTGACAAGAATACTATCCAACACAAATCGACAAATGGATCTAAAGTTTTACGGTGATTCTCGATTATAGTACAGCTTTATCATTCTCTCCTACCTTCTAAGCTTGCTCTCACATGCCTCGTTAGTTCGCCAGCTATCTTACCGGTCGACGGCGATGGAATCTTATCGTGCTCAACTAGAGAATCAATCACGTGGGTCAACTAGAGAAACTGAGAGAAAAACATTTAACAGTCGGAAAGGTGAAACGGAAAATGCCGGACTAATTGTATTACACTTTTACATGACTGCCCAACGACAAGAAAGTTTAATGTGTTCAGGGTTCATCTATGTACGTTTTCCGTTTCTTTATTCCACCATAACTTCTAAACACTTAAGCAGGTTTAGAACTGTGTTGTATTGTTAGAATTGATATGTCATAGGGTACATAAACTGTCCGAATAGCAAGTAACTAGTTGAATAGTCTGAATGTCAAATATCAATAAATAAACATAAATATATCGTGTTTAGTGCCAAATGAAAGGTCTGATTGAGTATATTCTGAAAATATACATGTATCTGTGGATGGATAAATACATAAACCAGAAATATTTCATAAACAACCGTAAGAAAAATAATTATAAACACAATAGTTCACTTTCTGTAACGGCAGTTGTGTTTTTTATTATTTTAAATATATTTACTTGTTAATCTGTATGCACGCCATAAAACGCCGGAAAGACACGTATAGTCAATTTTCGATTAGAGATAACACAATTAATAACTAATATCCCCCCCCCCCCCTCTCCCCTTTTCATAGCTTCTCCTTATAATTTATATCCTATTCCTCCCTTCGATATTGAGTCGACATGTTATTAATTTCTAGTAATTGTACTCATTTATTACGACCACTACTTTACAAAAAATATACTTGTTAATATTAATTCGCCAACATAAACATTTAGTCACAATAACCCAGGCGGTATGATTGTAAACTATGGTTAAAATATTTTTACATGATTTCCCAACAAAATAGGAGTGTTAAGTGTTCACGGTTCATTTATGTATGTTTTCCGTTTCTTTATTCCACCATAACTTCTAAACGCTTGAACCGATTTAAAAGTGTGTAGTACTGTTAGAATCGTTATGTTATCCCGGGTGTCACAGGGTACTTGCGACGACCCCTTGCTTTCATATAAGGAGAAAGCAGCGGTTCGATATAATTCGCTGTGTTACGTGTTGTTTACATGACAGTCAACTTTTGACAGTTTCTTTTTTTCGTTCATCTTTGCGGCGGCCAGGAATAATAATAAAATATAATTTTGTATACTCGGCGATTAAAGTCCCAGTTACATAAATCATAATTCACACAATCGTACATCCGTTGATCGGATCACACCATTGATTAGTGATAGCATAAAACCGCCAATAAAGTATCCTACTACACAGGTGACCGCAATCCTCTCGCATCCCGTCACTCGCTCATTATCTCAGCGGTCATTACACGCAATAAACGGTCAATTAATATCCAAGGCCCAGCATTCATATGCTTCGGATCCTGACGGAGTGACAAGAGGGGTGATTTTGACAGTGATACTGCGCTACATTACGACTTCAATTACACCGCGACTCGTGCTACTCGTTACTGAACCGGTTCTGTCTAATTTATAATCTGTGCCTTGCTTAACATGACTTTTTTATCGTGGTTAATTAGTTAAACAATGCTGGGAGCAGTAAGTCGCGTTGTATTTTGGTGAAATGTTCAGAGAGCGAATTATTCAAACTGGATCAGTTCACATTTGTATGTGTCACCTTCTTTCGTTTTATTCTTTTTTATGTCTCCTGCGGGCAGCGGGTGGTTTAGTCGCCCCCTGATAACATCGGTGTATGTAGAGATGCACTGTACCACAGTATTCTCCAACGTTGGTATACTGACTGTGACTGTACCATCCTAGGTATCCGGGCTGTTTGACACTATTATTATTTGGGGTTGACCCACTGTTTCGGATATATTTGCGAAGGGCAGCTGTTTCAGGGCTTGGCTTGCCTCTTTCCAGCTACTTTTTGGTGGCAAGTTTTAGGAGGCGGTCATATATGTCTATGACCGATTCTAGGCCCATGAGGGGTTTAGACGAGCATTTCTTCTTCTTCATTTCCTTGTATATTACTGTGCCCCGGTACCCAGCTAACGGTTCTGTGCAGCTTGGGCCATATGACCTGTTTGTTATCTTACGTCGGCTCAACTTACGGCTCAACCCATTCGGTAACCAACTCGAAGAGTGACTAACCTGGAAAGGACTCTGTGAAACCTTTCACGGTTGTGTCGTAGTTAGGTGTGATCAGATCCAATCTGGGGGAACACCTACGGGCTCTGCTGGGCGGCTTGCGCATCGTACGACGTTAGCCAATTGACTGAGCACTCATGTAACATGGAAACATACGCTTCCTAAGCAGCGGTTGATCTGATGTCAGCTACCTTTGTAATGACGCGTTGGCCACCCAACACGGTGTGAGCTTGATGGGCAAAGGTGCCACGGTCCACTAAAAATTCAAACTGAATTACCGCTAACATGCGGCAGAGGCCGCGCAAGCGACTTCGAATTCGTCACCAGACTGGAGGACGGAAAAATCCGGTCATATATGATAGCGCGGGCGTGACGTCGGCCCGCTGGGTTCACTTCCCAGTGCCTCGCGGTATGGCGTTGGACTCTCATGTGTTTGTCGGTGGATTTAGACAATGGACTGGCCTTGTCCGTTAAGTTTTCACGTTAACTCCATGGGTGATAAAACGACCTAATGTCGTTAAAATACGCCCGTTGTGTTTAAACCCCCAAATGTCCCGGTACCCACGCGAGGGTGACCATGTTCATGAAAGACAATCAATAAGGATTTTGAGGTTATACCAGACTAGTTTGGATGTCTGTCTTCGAAGTTAGTACTTTCAGAGCCGCTTGGCTGATTGCTGATATGCAATAAGTCTGATTGCTGTATTTCATATTTAGGTGTTTGTGCACGCACACGTCAGTTCTTCTTTACTATGAATCTTGATTTTATAATTACGTCCCAAGCGAATCATCGGCTCGTCGCGATACTTCATAAGCCAGCAGACGACCTGTTCGCCATTTGACCCCGCGCCGCGCATCAAGTACGATTTCTCAGCGGCAGCGGTCTCTGTGGCAGTCATCGATCGCGTTCGGGGCGTGGGCGATATCCAATCGGGCGCGCGTGGGACGCTCGGATCACGATCGCAATCCTCCCAATTTACAGTAGCATCGCGCCGGGCAATCGTAAATCTCTATTATGAGCATATTCGACTGCACCGTCGTCAATTGGCCGGACAATACGTGTTGCAATCGTGGGAAGCGGCAACGTACTGATTGATGTAAATTCGGGGCTATTCATGCCACTCCGCTTACATAGTAAAAGCCTCATATTACGCGTATCTTCGGAGCCAGAAACAGCGATTAGTTCGGCCCTTTGTTCGCCTTTTTATTGCTTTCGCCCCAACAATCTAATGCTGATTACGCCGACCTCTTATTGCAGACATGGCGGGAATTTCACTGCCTCGCAAGTACAATCGCGTCTGTTTCCGGTGTACCTTGCTCCCCCTCGGTTTGAATGCTGATGTCATCTTTATGATCCGATCGTCGCGAAATTAGGGTGGCGGAAAGGAAAGAGACAACACAGTCGCTTCAGTCGTTGTGTATATGTAATATATTTCATTTTATTTATAATATCCACTCATGGATAAAATAACTAAATGTTTTTATCATAATTACAGTGCAAGTAAAAACTTATTTCTAAGCTTAAACACCAATCAAATCAATCATTTATAGTGAATTGCATGTGTGTCATACATGTGTCATACATGTGTAAGTACAAGGAGTTCAATGCAGTTTACTATTAAGGTTCATTGTATATAAGGCATAGAATTATAATCAACTAGAATATATGGGCTTGCTATTATTGCATGCCGCTAAGTTTTTTTCGATATCGCTATCGAAAGACAATATGAATGTAATAAAAAAAAGTATTTTTTGTAAAAATTCAAATAACCGCAATAATAGATTATAGAAATTGTAACAAACGTTAGGAAAGACAAGAAAAATTAAACATAGTTATAGGTAGAGGTTAAATATTTTAGCCTAAAATTTAGGTTGTTCAAACGCATAGTCCTTTACTAAACTATTCTTTGGTTTGTCAGATGAAAAAAACCAATGAACATACTAATATATTGCGTCAACTGTATCCATATTAAATCAGTTTTCCATTATCAGTAAGAAATTATTTGATTTTATAATATCATTTAGTTTAGTTTCTTTGATGTTAGAATTAGCAATTTTTAATGTGCGAATTCAGATTACTTCATTGACAATAAGAGACTGACTTCATTGACATGAAGAGTAAAAAAATTGCATGCACCAGAACCCTGGTTCTTTTTTACATAGTTCAGTGCGCACTGAAGGGCTATTTAGGAGATGCACACTTGTGTATACCTCACTTCGCAGTATATGAATGTCCGCACACACGATAATCCTAGATAAATTAGAGAAACTATGTAACTTAGATATTCAGGATAATTCCTATTAGTGAGCCCACGTCTCGTAGGTGATTATGTAGTTAAAACTATTCCAGAAAATTACAGAACAAAATACTTAAAAGATTTTTTGGATTAGGTTTATTTGTAGAATTACTCACTTGTATAGTGCTCACCAATAAAAACTAATCCTATATATACAAATCATGCTAACAAGTAACGTTAGTTATGACAAAGTATTTAGGATGAACTAGAAAAATAGCAAAGCAACTACACAGAGGAAGGTTAATAAATTTTACAAACATAGATTTGTTTTACTTACACACAAACTTTTATTTTTTACCACAAAAATGTAATATATTTTTAAACAGAACTAATGTGAGTATATAGATACTACTAATACTATTTATATGGTAGCTGTCCTATGTAGTCCTTTTAAAGCTTTGCAGTGATTTCGTTTTTTTTTGTCTAATGGAAGGTCGTTCTATAGACGAGTCCTACCATTAAATGGGATGGATTAATTCGATTGATATGACATTTTTTAACAGATCGAGTGTGTCATCTTGTGTATAGACGACATAAAGTTGAGGAAGCTATATAAATAATATGGAAGGCTGATATATAAAGAGTTATATAAACGAGCGAATATACATCAAGCGATTCATTTTTAAATATCCGTATCAGAATAGTTTGAAGCCTCTTCGGCCGCTGAGTTTTTTTTTTTAATAATATAAAGATACGGTGAATTCATAAAGCGGAATTCAGAATTCATCAAGCAGGAAGGGGTTCGTAAGGTGAAAAATGAAAGCACATTAATTATACCATAATAATTATACAAAATTACTATAATTATAGGCAGAAATATAATATAAATTTAGTGTCAGATGAACGCTAGCCATAAATATCTGTACATAGTATTACCTCGCAATCAAACCCTTATTGTAGGTAGAGGAATCATCTAGAATCTAGCTAGACAAAACCATTCGTGAATTTAAAGCTTTACGTGAATTCGCCTTATTTACGATTTAAGCGTGTTTTCGCAACGCAACGGGACGTAAATTAATAAGCGCGATGCTCACTTAGCATTTTCTTTGATCATTCAGGTGCCGGATAGGATCGTAAACAGGGTCCGCGCCACCCCGCGCCGCCGCATGTGAGTTCAAATGAGGCACGCACTCGAGGGTTAAGTGGCCGCCGCAAGCTGGCCCGGGTTTAATGCCATTTATTCGGTACGCGTAACGTGTCTGAAGTTACACGTGCACTCATTCGAGGTGAGACCATATCATGTCAACTATGACAGAAAACTAGCTTTTTGTCACTCGCGTTGTTAGTTAATACAACCCGTCTTATACTACTTTGTCATAGTTATTAAATACATTTACATAAGTGTCCATTATAATATTATGTTTAAGTATCCATTAGTATAGTTGTATCCATTATTACAATTTAATATCCATGGAGATTATAAATCGTGCACCACCCCAGCCGCGAGATTTCTCCTGATTCGAGAGCATCTGCTTCATGGAGAAAGGAAGGCATTAGAATAATTCACCGATATTGATCGATCTAGTGGCCGAGTTATATTTTGAAAGGGGATTCCGACGATAACAATGTTATCCAATATCACCGATAAGTCTTTTAGTCATTACGATTCGAGGGAAATGATAAAGCCGACGAACTTGCTAAGACGGGAGCAAAGGGAACGTTATACGGCCCTGAACCTTGCTGTGGCATACCAAAAAGCCTTGCAAACCTAATGCCCAAACAAATATGTTTAGAACAATCCGTCAACCACTGGAACAAAAAGGCAGGGTTGAATCATTCCAAAACGCTAATTAAGGCTTACGACCGTAAGACGGCTCGTGAGGCCTTATCGCTAAATAGGAACAATCTACGCATACTGGTGAGGGCGCTCACGGGGCATTGTGGCCTGAACAAACACATGTACAACCTCAAGCTCCGAGACACAAAAATGTGCAAGTTCTGCCAAGAGGGCAGAGGAAACTCCCCTGCACCTCATGTGCGCGTGTGGCCCGCTGATGCGTAAAAGATACACCCACTTAGGTGGTCATTACCTCCAACCTGAGGAGGTAAAACAATCTGGCGCCAAAAGCCTGTTCGGTTCTTAAATGACACCATACTTAGCGCATAACTATAGTAGGTGGCGAACACAATAGATCAGCAAAGATCGCAGTATCACAAGGCTCATAGAGACCTTAGAAAAGCCCCACACAACAAAAAATAATAATAATACATTACGATACATTTTAGGGACCTAAAAGGCATTTTAGATTCAGCCTCACTTAAAATAATATTCCGTGCTCTGTATGAATCACTTATGTATTATGATAATTTAAGATAGGGAGGTTGTGCTAAACCATCGTGCAGTTACTGTTCCTAGCACAAAAATGCGCCATAAAAAGAAAGTAATTTAAGAAAATAATTTTAAAGAAACCCCAGCGACAGCTTGAGAGACCCCAGCGACCTCATTTCTATGTAGAATCCAGGGGTCTTAGAGATAAGGACCTAATAATACCTATAACAGAAGTAATCAAGAGCAGTGACGTAGCTGTTTGAATCCTCCCTCATCCCCTCCCACAACTCTCGCAATATTCTAACAGAGGCCACATGTAGCTAAGTTTTTCCTTCATCGGGATTTGTACACCTCTTCTTCTTTGAATTTACTATAAAACTTCGGGACGGCTAGAGGAATAGCAGTAATTTTTCATAAACGCTATGAATTTGCCATAGCCATTTTTTAAAAACTTGTTTCATCGGGATGGTTTGGGGAAAATTGAGGAATTTTTGAAAGCGCCGCAGGCAAGGTTAAAAAAAACTGTTTTTTAATTTGCCCTACCCCTGGGTTTCCCCCCCCCCCCCTTCCCCCACGTGCCAGGCCACAGTTACGTCACTAAATAGTATACGCCATATTTACTATTATAATTTGCTTTGCATTAGAACGATCGTGACACCATTGAATCGTGTAACCAAAAAAATATGTATTAGCTGCACTTGAACGCGCCTCAAGTGAAATTTGAAACCTAGCAGCTGGGAAAATCGCGCGTGTATTTCCGCAGCAGAAAGCTTGCTCGTTGCCAAGGCAACGCGACCCCAACTGTATCCCGCCGAAACGCCGGATGCCGACGACGCGGACGCTCTCGCCCGAGGGCGCCGTTTTCTTGGCACGCAGTCCTAGTGACGTCATAGATCAATCGAAGAAAAGTGTATTCACAACAGATACGACACACGTCAATACTCGATCGATTGTCGCGCTCTTTGAATCTCTGCGATCAGACATCGGAAAATACTTGGCGCAAGAAAAGGAGAGTAGAAGGAAACGAAACACCGGGGCGACAAAACACACGAATCGTCCTGCGATGAGATACACGAAAGGCTAATGAATAGGCTTAATTTAACCATTTATTATATAGCGTATTAGATTGATCAACGTCGTACTACAATTTGACAACCAGAATTTACTACAAAACGCAACGTGTAGATAGCACTCGTAGTTTAATAAGTTAATAGTAAAACCACATTTTTGAAAACATTTGCAAGTTGGTAAATGACTAGAAATATAAGTTACGGTATTTCTTAGGAAATCGAAGTTTTCAATGCAAGGTCCTAATAGAAAAACGCGAATTGGCTACTTAAGAGTATGCTAAATGGGTACTTCTTTATACAAAACGCCTGCTGATGCAGATGAGTAGATTCTTGAGAAAAATGCCTGATACGAAGGGAATTATGATTTCAAGATTTTCATGAAAATATTAAAATCATAATAATTTTCTAGTTTTTCAATAATCAACTCTATAAGCACACTGTACGATACTATGATCTAAGGTTTTGCTAAGTTTCTTGACTTTGAGATTTAAATTATGTAACCTTATACTAAGTTTCATGACCCTCAGATTTTAATGATCTAACGTTATGCTATGTTTCATGATTCTGCGATGTGAATGATCTAAAGTTATGCTAAGTTCTATGACCCTCGGATTTAAATGATCTAACGTTTTGTTAAGTTCCATCAACCTGCGATTTAAATGATATAAAATTTTGCTAAGTTTCATGAACCTGCGATTTAAATGATCTAACGTTAAGCTAAGTTGCATGACCCTGCGATTTAAATGATCTAACGTTAAGCTAAGTTTCATGATTGCGATTTAAATTGCGAGAGTAATTTGCATTAGCGTTTTGTATGACTAGCTACCACTTTACCGGCCCCGTAAGTCGCATCTGGTGTTTCAGTATACTGTCATTTTACTAACCTGTGCAGCGTCCGCCATCCAGCCTCGACGTCAGCGTTCTACTCCACGCTAATGTGATACCATTTTCAGTGAAAATGTAGGGCGCAATTAGTGGCCACCTTTACTGGGCCCATTTAGTTTAATAGGGGCGAATTTTGTCTCTGGGGCGTCGAAAATATGCCAATGAGTTTTCTGGAGGATGCCAGTAGGTACAGCAGCGTAGCTTACGACCCATTCTGCACAAATATTCCCTTGTAGGCCTCGTATTATAGGTTGTTATACTGACAAGCAATTCAGTAATGCCTGTTCTTTGTTACTGCGGAGCGCCTATATGCTAGTCTCGGCGTTATTGCTCAGTAAAAACGTGCGACCGTACTCCGACTTCAAAAAACAAAGGAGAATTTACGAGAGTGGAGGCTGCGTTCGTGCCAAATTACAAAACAGAAACGCACGAGTGGCATTTGTTCCCGTCTGACCCGTCTCAGACGTAAATACAACGCTGCCAGACGACTTCCAGTCGCGACACATAAACTATTCCACAGCGCTGAGTCTATATTGTACTATATACATAATGTCGCTTGGCTGCAGTAATTAGACTACTTTAGCGACATCTTAATTGTGGAGAAACACATAGATTATTTTATACATTTTTATACGAAGGTACAATCCTTTGAGGTTGCGAAATACAAAGGTAAAAGTTACGTTTCTTTTATTTAAAAAAAAAATATATCCACTCAATGTATTCGACTCAATACAGATAATTCATCGATCAGTAGATTGTACGTTAAGTACCTTGACCCTGAAACCACAACATCCATATCTTAGGATGTAAACCACTACACGGGTCACGGGCGCCCCGAAAATTATATATTTTTTATTATCAATTGGAAAATTACTTATGAATAAAAAACAATTATATCTGTCATTTATCCTTGTGTTTAGAAATTAAAATTGCTATTTTAACAATTTAATATTTTATTTATGCACAGAAATTGCAGATCGACAAACGATGCCTAGAAATCCTAACGCTTCCATAGACTTACAAAATACAATACATACGTCAAAAATGTCGCTCGTTATTCTGGAAGAATTATATAGGGGGGGGGGGGGGTATCACTAAGTCGATTTAGTTCGTTTATGCGGATATTCATATAATACAGCGCAGACATGACCATTCAGCTAGAAATCATTTAGTCGACGCCGTTTTTAGAATATTCCCAAAAAGTACAGTGAAATTTGTATCGATCGCGCCGCGACTTGTCGAGATACTATTAGTGTCCGACGCTAGGTGCCGTCCGGCATTAGGGGACTTCCCCCTATATCATATATCCTTCTAGCCGCGTGTTTGGCTATAGCGACTGCATTGTAGATTCTAGTGACTTCTTTAGTCTTCTCAGAGTCCATTGTTCAGAAGCAGTCAAGTGCGCAGGCTATATTATAGTGCACAGGTGGGCGCGCGACCACGGGTGCACTCTCTCTTCCTCCCTCTTCTGAACCCGATGGAACGGAGACCGTTACGACCAAATTAAAAAATATATATTTATATAGATATAAGTATAAGTATAATAAATTTCATCTATTTTCTCTGTTCCTTTCAACTCAGTTCCCATCCCGACTCCCCCCATTCTCAAGCGGAAACAATATAAAATATCATATTGCATTCATTTTCTCCACTATTGGAAGTTGGCCGTCAGCTCTCCGCGTGCGTTTCGGTTCTGTGCCAAGCTAAATAGTTCATTTACGTTGGCTATTCCAGTCCATTCCCTGATATTCCTCAGCCACGACTTTCTTCTTCTTCTTCCAGCGCGTCTCTTCCCCTCAATCTTGCCTATCATAATAAATATACAGAATCGCATCAATTGATGTTTCTAAATGTTAAAATGTATTATAATGTATTTGTAATATCTGTTTAGTTCCAGAATAGAAAAAATATATAAAAAACAAACAAAGGCGTCGAAGAAGCCTCATTTCACTATATCCAGTCATTTTTCATATAAAAAATATTCATGACGTACCTAAAGTAAATAAGGGTCGCCCGCGGCTCCAAAGTACCGTAACTCGTAGTATCGTAACTCCATATCGTAGTATCGTAGTACCGTACTCGTTTCGTAGTACCGTAACTTGTAGTATCGTAACTCCAAACACAGTGGACATGCGCATGCATCCTTATGCCACAAAATACGGGATACTAATCTAGAAATGTAACTGGATGAAAAGCCGCATGAATGCAATACACGAAGAAATAATTCATATTTCATGTATGTTAGGTCACGGGTAGAGAATACAATCCCGGGATCCCGGTATCACGGGATCCCGAACGTTTTCTGACCCCAAAATCCCGGGACTGTACTTAGCTAATCTCGGGATTTTTGGGATTGCCACAACAGGTCTAGTTTGCATTCCGTAGTCCGTTGCGCCTTGACAATGACCTTGTCTAGGTTATATTAATAGCATTTATTACAAAAGGACAAAAAAACAACTCTTAATGGCTCTCTAGACGATTAAGCATGCTTGTCAAGCATCGCGTCGCGGGCTGGGAGGGGATCTTAAACCGCAGGAAATATGCATTTTTTTTTTATATTTACGAAAAATGCATAATTTTGTAGTTTTATACCAGGGAGTCACGTCATTCATCATTCAATTACGTCTAATTAACGTGACTCCCTGGTATAAACTACAAAATTAGGCATTTTTGGGAAAAAATACAAAAAAATATTTGTATATTTCCTGCGGTTTACGATCCTCTCCCTGCCCGCGACGCGAAGCTTGTCAAGCATTCTTGATCGTCTGGAGAGTCCCTTAGATACGCCGTACGATACGTACTACACAGGTATCCCTACGACATCCCTAATAACATGTTTGTCGTAGAACTTAGAAGGGACTTCCCCGCTCGGAATACTTCAATATAATAGTCTTAAACCAATTCCCCAATGGGCCAACAGGTTTTTACCAACTTTTCTTACTATATTGTGATTTGTGTTGTGCAACAACTTGGGTTGTCGACTACAGCGGGCGAGCCCGTCACCTCAGGAAGTTTTAACGATTAGTCGTTCTATCTCCCTGGAGTGAGCGTAGAAGACTTGGGGACAAAACAGTCCACCATCTAGCTACGTCACAAGCCCGTAAGAGGCCAACGCCTTAACCGCGAGATAGCCAGGAATGTTACCTGGCGAGCCGACACTCACGCCCTTACTTCCAATTGTGACCAGATTACACCGAAACGGTGTATACCGAAGATTCGGTATACACCGTTTCACCGCTTCGTAAGGGAGAGGACCGCGCAGCGACCTCGAACTCGTAACCAATCGAGTGTTGTGCAACAAAACAATGTAAAAAACATTTTTTAAAAGTTTTTTTTTCATTTGAGCCCAATTAGAAACCATATAGTACTTAGATCCCGGGATTACGCATCAAAAATCCCGTAATGCCGGGATTAAAAAACATGCTCGGGATTGTGTTCGCTAAACTCACAGGCGACCCCAACTTGTGGTTCTATGGTTGATTCATTTAGTAATCTATTGTAATCTATTCCGTGATCGAAACACCGAGAACATGACGGTCGCTGCATAATATTGTGCATTGTCGACATATTTCGCTACTACATCCTACGTGCAAGATACAAATACGTACGTAATTGATTATACACGCTCTTCCGTGTAGGGACACGTAGGTACGCCACGCACGTCACGCACGTTTCTCTCCAATTGGGAATCAATACGGCATGCTCGCCACTCGTGAATTCAAGGGGAAGTTTATGGCCCAAAATATTTTAGCATCTCTCACCGTTACGTACATGCGTAGTATTACAATGTTTGTGTACCTACCATCGATGCACATAGCATGCAAAGCTTTGCTGAACTTGGAATAATAACAAAATCGGATTGCTGTGAAAGACTGGGAATAACCAGCAAAGGATAAATAGAAGGCCAAAGAAACAAGTACCTAAATGAAGAAAAAAAACGGTTTTGTCACCCCCAAGACTTTCCCGGCAAGTGACTCTGCATATTAATTTCAGAAATAAAATCGATCGCTCGGTCGGCGGACGAACCCTTTTGCGTTCCGTTACACAACCTCAGCGGCGCGGGTGGCGCGGTTTGTTTCTCGGCTAACCTCGGCGGCCGCGCGGCCCGGCATTAACACAGTATACCAGACAGTAGCTTCTCTTAAAACAAAATTGAAATTGAAGCGAATACGTCACGAGTTGTAAGGGCTCGGATATCGCCGCCAGATGTATCGCTACTCGGCCCACGCAGATATCCAGACATTCGAAAACGTCGCCAGCCTTTACCTGCGCGTAATGCTAACTAAGGGCGTTCGTCGGGACGTACCCCTCTGCCCATATTCCTCGCACCCTATTTTTCGCAATGCCCTGTAGCTCGAGAGTAAAGCTACTGGTTGGTATACTGTGGCGTTAATATGTGAAAAAAATGTATTGCGGAATTGAAATATTACTAGTGCAGCTTGTATATGAAATATTCCACTTTTTACAATGTGCTTTCGTCCCAACAAGGCATCTGTCTACCAAATTTGAAGTCTCTAAGTCGAATATTTCGAGGATGATATATGACTAGTTCGCCCCCTGGTGGGCCGATATCAACCGAAATCTTTTCCACTCGTGCTATAACCAAATGATGTCTGCATATCAAATTTCAGCTCAATCGGATTAAGCGTTTGGGCGTTATCATGAAGGAATACATACATACAGACAGACAGACACATACACAGACTTCAATCTGTAAATGATATTTCCGTCGTCATCTCGAGAAAAAAAAATGCGCGTTCACAATACTTTCCCCGCTTCGGTTGGTGGGCCGGGAAAGTAAAATTGATGGATAGACAACGACTGCACGAAGTAGAAAATGAAACTAGAAAACTAAATACCATCACTGCGCTGCAGAGTTAAAATTAGGGCAAAAACATTCTTCATTATTAGAGGCTCCAAAAACTTTGCAAAGAAATAGAACTATAATGAAACCCGGTGGTCTTACTTAGCTGACCTAGAACTTTTTATGTTACTCTTTGCATGATGACATTTATATTTTTTCGCAGCCTTAACCAACATTGCATCACGCTCAATATTCGTATTCTTCCCAGACTAAAATGCGATTTAGGTCATATCTCTGGCCATTAATTTGAGTTATGCGCGCAATAATCGTCCCGCAAACACCTAACACCACACTTCCTCGTTTGGTACTTCGTCCCGTCCTTGAACGAGGCGAAGCGCACGGATCTCACGCTTGCGGGTCAAAAGGTCGCAAAGAATTCGGCCGCAGTAATTAGTTCTAGGTCGCAATGCTCTACTTTTGATGGATGTTTACCGATGTTTCAATTGGTTGTAATGGATCCGGGCTGGTATTAATTATTGTGGTCGCAATTTTCGGAGTCCTACAAGAACACAAAACAATACTGGAAGCCATTAATAATTAGATCGCCGGCTACTTCATCGGTCATCATATCGGAAGTTCTTGAACGCGTCCAGCAGTAGGTACCTACAAATATCTCGGTGTTTGGGTAAATGAAATATGGGACTCCGATCAAGAAATTAAGACCCGGATAGAAATCGCCCGTGCATCATTCAATAAAATGAGAAAAGTATCGTGTTGCCGGAAAATCAACCTAAGACTCAGAACTCGGATCCTGCATTGATACATCTGGCCAGTGGTTATGTACGGCAGCGAATCGTGGACCATAAAAGAAGACACCAGACGGCGGCTAGAAGCTTTTAAGATGTGGTGCTACCGTCGAATGCTTCGTATAAGCTGGAGCCATAAAGTTATCAACGAAAAAGTGCTTCAGCGTGCTGGTACGACCCAAAAATTGTTGCACACCGTCAAAAAGCGCAAGATTGAATATCTGGGGCACGTGCTGCGGCATGATAGATAAATAACAATAAGACTAAATAACGATAGTAAATAACAATAGTGTTTATTATTCTGAATATCCTACTTGTGGACCTTGTTTGCTGAACGCTAAACTTATAACTTCAATAACGAAACTAAATAAGTCGGACGAAAATAGCGACATTGTAACGGCTTGTATTTAACATCATCAGCGCTCTAGCGTTCTGTTTACGAAACCCTTATTTCGCTGGGCGTGTTCCATCACGACCGCTGCGAATGTCGGGTATACCACATTCAGTGCGCATTCCAACAATACACGTATAATTTATGAATATTCTCGGCACGTTTGCTCTTGATAGACTTACGCATGGACAAGCGAGCCCCAGGCTCGGTAAGGAACAACCGACAGCAGCTAGTTACCAGACGACATTTACTGTTTCAACATGATGGACGTTCCAACGGAAATCATCTCAAGCTTTATGTAATATATTGAAATTACGTATCACATTGCTTTCAAGTGTCACTCATCTGACTCATCTCGACTAATAAATAGGTCGATTTGAAAATAAACAATAATGATATGCTTTATTACTTTTGTTTTACGCTGATATTCTGTTGTTTTCTAGTAATTACCTAGGTCGTTGTAAAGCTAAGAAATGTTATCAAAAAATTATGACGATGAACGATGCTGTTTTCTCGTAAACAAACCACTAGAATGTCAAGGTCTCTTTCGTCTTCTACAGCAACAGCAAGTAAAGATTAGATTACATCGTACCACCCCAGCTTGGAGGTAACCTGGCGCGGTCAGACTATGTGTAGTAGGATAGGAACACCTGCTCCACGAAAGGTGGGATCATGACAATAATCTAACGGTATTAAAAAACAAGTTAATTCTGGAAGTGCGGATAACTTTGTAAATAGTTACGGAAAAGTAGGCTGTAGAGTAAAGGTTTTCCTTTCTACGAATTGCTATATTGCACAGCTTCGCCATCTTCCAGACCACATTTGTCTCGTATTTGCCCATTCTTCCTATTCCCCCATTGTTCGGTAGTCTGTGTATTGCCACATGGGGTGTTACATAATACAACTTAAACTGGTTTTCAATCCGATCAATGTCCTGCCACATGTGGCGTCCTTATCGCTGCTATCAATAGGTGTGGTGACTTATTTATTTAACGCTTTATTAATAGTATAATAAATATTATTTAAATGACTTCTCGTAAACGTCAATAATGCAAATCACCGTCGGTCGAGTGTGTCGTTCGCCGCAATGTTTTTTGGCATTCACTAATATTTTCTTGCAGCTCGTCTTTTGTGGTAGTTCTAAATGTTACAGATTCCTTTTTTGATTACACGATAAAGAAAAGTACGCAGAAAGACTAAAAAAATAACCTCCGCGATGTAATCATGCACCGCTCATTTTCACTTTCGAAAATCTGTATTGCAAATAAAATTTTAAACAATATTTTATTGCAAATGTTCACGACACAGTGCCTACACGCCCAACCACTAACTACAACCGAACGAAACAACATCACTCCTTTCACTAGTTCTGTTCTTCTGGTTTTCAGATTAACTACTACCATCATTGATTATACTTTTGGTTTTTCCAAAGTTTTGCTTTTCTTATTACTTAGGCGTCTACTTACTTTGTTCGATGTATCTTCAATAGACTTTTCAGTGTCTGCGGTTGTATTTATAACCCGCGTTTCAAATCAAAGCAAAATGTTTTACGCAAAATCCTATACATTTAACCTGCTGTTCTTTTCTCCGCGTGTTGTGGTATACGAAAAATAATTTTTATTCCAGCGTCTGATAAGATCACGTTGCGTCTTACTATTTTCTCCTCCTTTACCCTACTTTTAGAATAGTCATACGAATTATCTCTATGCATATGGGGTTCACCGCCGTCTCGATATTTATTTATGTAATGACGTCAGAGATCGAGCGACAACCGCGGCTTGTTCAAGAGCGTGTTAAACTGTGAAAACTCGGGTGTAAACAGCGGCACCACTTGAAACCCAAATTAAGACAGGGCAAATAGAGGGTTCCGGTGATCGTTTTTTTTTTATGAACCAGAAAAAGAACCACTTATCGTGATCGGCCAGACGCCATCTCACGTGCTGTCGTCTGTCCTAACCGTACTTCTGACGATTCAAGGACTATCGAATCGCTTCCCCAAAATCGCAAATATCGTAGAGTGACGATAATCTATAGCGTATAGTCGCTTCATAATTCCAGCCCTGATTGCAAAGATTGCAGAGGCAAATCCAGCTGCTCGTCTACCGCGTATTTATAATGAGTGACCAAATAAAGCCACTCTTGTTTATGCAGTGCCACAAGTGTCGTCTGCTATTAAGCAAATAAATGCTTCAATAAAATTGTGCGACGGTGAAGTCACCGCTGCATCAACGTGTAAACATTTTTTACTCTAAAGAAAATTAGCATGCAGTCCTTGGTCGTTTACAGAACGGTGACGCAATGACATCATTATGCAATTGTCTAAAATGTCTTTGAGGTATAAAAGGTGACCTAAACGTTATCTCGACCAAACTTCGCTTTGTGTATCGTGATGCTTCTTTTCGCTAAATTTAGATGTCATCGAACTTTCGGAAGTTTCTGGAGCGTCGTCGCCCTCAATTATAATAAATACTTTACTACACAACTGTATCTGATCATATTCAATTACGCTATCCGTATATTGTGGCACTAACTCAACGCCAGTAGCTGTATTTATTCAACAATTTATTCTCCAGTTACGGGCAGCGTGACATCATACCGTGACCAATTGGAAATTATTACTGGTAATATTTTAGTTGTGCTCATAGATTTACGGCTCCCTCTTTGGTGTAGTGACTATTTTCGTACTACCCGCAAATCTTGAGTCATCATGACCAAAAATTACAATGTTCCAATCACCACCTAGGAGGACTTTCATCTATAATCATTATTATTGCGATTTTTAGGTTCGATTTTCAAATTCTTCATTTTATACCAATCATTTTAAGTTGGAGCTGTACCTACTGTCAGGCACGGGGGTGCAATAGAGTCGGTGGCGGAAAAGACCCTAAGGGTTCAACGGCAGCGCTCATAGTACTAACATCGGATTAGTGTATTGGCGTCAGGTGGCAACCGGCTGTAAAACACCACAGCCACTTTTTATTCCTTGTCTATGAAATTACACAATATGAAAATGAGCACAAATACTATGGCGTCCGCCGTAACCTGAGAGAAGCTCAACTCGACGCCGACACAGCACAAGACCGTGCTCAGTGGAGGAAAAGGACAAGGAAAGGCCGACCCCACGTAAATTAGACAGGGTCTAGGAAGAAGAAGTTTTTTTAAAAATATTAAACTCGCAAGCCACTGAAATATAAGAAAAATAACTAACAAAAAAGTTACAGGCATTACTGTCATGATTCTAAAACACTTGTTTTCCATTCCAGCATTATAAAGTTATACGGAGTTATAAAGTATTCATTTTTACTTTAAAACATTGTTAATTCAAAACCCGCTGAAGTTCGTCAGGTCGAAAACTGACGTCAGCAAGAGTTGTAGGCAATGTCCTCAGAATTCTCAAATCACATTTATTTATGTTTCCAATAACGGATTTTGTTTTTTTTTTATTTATTTTTAAAATGCCAACATTTTGAAACAAAATGTCTTATATCTTTCATCAACTTTTCGAATCTCGGAATTTAGATGAAATATTTTTGTACGTAATTCGGTCCTAATTGGTCGTGTAGTTTCAGATACACAATAGGTAACAGACACACAGACGCACATCTTCCAGAAATCGTTTTTTTGGATTTTCAGAATCTCAAAACGCGGAGATCCGGTCTAAACTCGAATTCTAAGTTTTGCTCGAAAACAAGTGTTTACCTATTTACATACTTTGTGTAACACGATGTAGTTTTTTTGGGGTAGTAAATATATTAGTCAAAAGCTTAAATAAAAAAATAATATATAACGAGATTTTGATAATGCTGGTTCTATATTCCAAAAGGAGAACACTGTAACAGCATATACATAAAAGGATATATATCATTATAGTTGACATTTGCATAAGCGCGCAATTTTTATTTTTTTAGACGAAGGCTTATTGGTGAATTTGGCATTTAATTTTGATCATTTTCTCGTTATTTTAATAGCAATTTTCACTTACATTATTTACTTAATAATACTCTGATGATTCTCATAACGATTATAAATCATTCTAACTAATTTATATACAACTATGTATCACGCTAGTTAATTTTCTATAATGTCATTATAAATAATGTGAGACGCAATAACGCATCCAAGCGTAAAAAACCTTCAGCTACTGGAATAGAATTAGATTGTCTTGTATTGAGCTCTGTCTGACTCAGCTGGATCATCTTAAAATCATTCCAGAAATCTTTGCGGGTGACGTATTGTTGCAGTCGATTTTTGGCAGCCCCAAGACTTTCCTAGCAAGCCGACAACTCCCCCCCCCCCCCCCCCGATAGTGATTGTGGCAACTTATTATGATCGCAAATGTAGTATATTTGTAGTATTTCCATGGTATTACAATGGCTATTTTACAATTTATGTAGTATTTTCTTAAATATGGCAGAATCAAAAAAATATTACAATGTGGTTTCGGCCCAACGACGCATCTGTGTACCGAATTTCAAGTCTCTCAGTCCAATATTTCGAGATTGAAGTATGACTAGTGCGTCCCTGGTTGACCCCCCGCCCCCCGATTTCATCCACAATCTTTTCTAATCTTGCCATGACCAAACGATGCCTGCTTACCAAATTTCGGCTTAATCGGATTAAGCGGTTGGGCACTATCGTGGAGGGACACATACACAGACACAAAGACAGACTTCAGTCTGGAAATGGTCTTAATCGTCTCGGGGGAGCTCACAATAGAAATTTCCGTCTTCACGTCGAAAAAAATTTTAGCGCTTTCACAAAACTTTCCCATTTTGTCGGGTGGTCGGCCGGGAAAGTAAATTAATTCGCGCAGGTGCAGTAGACATAGTAAAGAATCCTTACGAGTTACGACTGCCTCTGACGATAACCTGCTGCGCGTCTGTCGTCGCTTTTGGCCGGTAAATAAATAGTCTCATCAGCAACCGGAAGCAATTAATTAAGACCGAACGGATCGAATCCGATCTCATGACGTCACAGCACGGCTAATCGAATTCCGCTAGACCAATTAACACAGAATAGTCATCATCCTAAAATAAGTCATTTTCGCATCTACATATGTAAGTAAATTTGGCAATAAACTTTGCATAACTGGCTTTTACGATAGATTGTGTGACAAGGTCGATTGAATGTAGAAAAAATACTGTTTTTAATGTTACGTAAGTAGTAACGGAATATTTTATTATCGATTCTATCGAGATTTTAGCGACGTTGCAGGATTAAATATCATTGCAAATTTAAATTCAAAAAGTTTTTATTTTACGTTAATAAGTACATTGCGTATATATGATGGACGTCAATAGACAATAATAATACATGATCTATGCATAAAAATGGATATTGGTTTTTTCTGTCTGTCTGAGCCGGCCTGAGTTTGGCCGATCACCATGAAAGTTGGCATATGTTTGTATTTTTTCATGGAGAAGAATTGTATGCATCAGTTTTGTTGTAACTCGCCAATATATCGCGCCCGCAGCACATCAACTTCTATACCGTTCAACCAACCGCCATGAAAATTGGTAGACATAGATATTTGAGAATGATAATATTGTTGCGCTATCCGCTTTGTTGTAACTTGCCACTAGATGGCGCTGCAGCACATCAACTTATATACCGTTCAACTAATCGCCATGAAAATTGGTATACATAGATATTTGACTAATACTATCTTTGCGCTATCCGCTTTGTTTTAACCGACTCCTTAGGTCAAATGGAGCAAACATTTTTTTTCTTACTGAAAACATTTCTTTTGTGTACTTAGTTTCTTTTATGTATTCAACGTAAAAACTTAGTTAAAAATAATCAAAAACTTTTTTTTTGTTTTAGACCTCATTTACTGGGAGCATAGTTTCTGTTCAACTTTCGGATTGGTAATGTTTTTTCTTGGTAACTAAGGCCTAAATCTAAAAAAAGTTTTAGATAACTTTCGACTAAATTTTATGTCTGGAATAATCTTCTGAAATTAAAATTCTCGTATTATTGTAAAATATTTTTTCAGGAAAAAAAATTAGAAAAATATTTTTACCTATATATTTCTTGATTATTTTTTGACACAAATTATTTAAGGCAGTACTTGCAGAAGCGTTTTGAATCTGCGAATCGAGTAGGCATACTACGTTGTATTGCGTAGAAGTAGGTTATACATTTTAATTTACAATGAACAAGATGCGCTGTGCTGTGCTAGTTCGACTGCGCACGCGCCATCTGCTCGATAGCGGTCTGATTGCACCCATGCGCATTTGCGATGAGAAGAAACGCTCATTGACACTCATTGGTGGCATTTGGTAGTACCTAATTGCGTGTTGTACATTGTCGTCAGTCATCGCGGATGGAAACATGGAATTCCATTAACGTATGATTTACGGCTGCCGGGCGTGATTCGATTTTCAACAGGCGAGTGCGCGCATCTGCGCGCCCACAATGGCATTGCATATTTCAATTGAAATCTGGTCACGCGCCGCTCATTATTACACTGCGTATACCTGCGCCGTATGATAATTGGATGGATGGAATCAAATGGCATATCTCCTCTAATCGTTGGATCGCATCCGATGCAAGCCGATCACTTCCGATATGACACACAACCGATTGACGCGACACAGCTTTCTTTTTGAATGATGAAAAATCGATGTGAAAATCGAAGAATGTTCCTAAAGTTCATGATATTTTTGATTCCTTGAACTTCCTCCATCAGGGGGCCTATTCATTGACATATAAGTACGAGACCTCGTGACCAGTCTGAGAATGCGTCAGCCGAATAGAAAGAGACAGCAGCATATAGTACTCCCTCCATCCTTGTCTAGTCGCACGGGCTGCACGCACGGGCACACGTAGGTACATTATATCACTATGGCAACGCTTATATATTATTACCATGGCAACGCTTCGACGCCATAAGTCTGCTATGCTATGGATAAACACGCATGCGCAACTAGACAAGGATAGAGGAGGGCCCCACATGCAACGATCTCTTTCTATTCGGTGAACGCATTCACTCACAGCCCGCCTTCGCACTCTCGCTCTCTGTTCAATACCTCTGTGGGCCTATTCTTGAAAAAATAGAATGATACTTTGTCTATGGCTCATTTAAATAAAATGGACCATAGACACATTTTGGCATGCCGAATTTTTGTTGTTGTTGTTCATGAAGTTTGTTTGTTGATGTTTGTTGATGTTTATGTCACTGATGTTTGTTGGGAATTAGTATCTTTTTGATTTTGGACAAGTTAGACAGTCGTCTTTAGAATGACACTGAATAATTTTATCTCGAGGTTTATCCCCTCGCCGCTATATTTGGCATTTGAGCAAATCATATAATCACAGACCATATAGAAAAAATGAGAAATGCCGAATAAAGAAGTTGAAACTTAAAATTTTATACAAATTATTAAAATGACATTTTAGCAGCAAAAGAACGGTAGATGGCGCTGAAAACAATGTAAATAAAGAGGAGGAATCCGGATATGCAAATCAAAGTGTATTAACATCTTTATTATTACACGTTTTTTTAGCTTGACCTGTAACATTTTAAGAAAATCTTACAACTCACTGTCCACTCACTTCTTAATTATCGTATTTGAAACTATGCAAACTTATGCAATTCTGGATTGTTCGATGATGGATGTGGGAGGTGGTCATAGGGTCTCCTCAGTCATAGGCACTATCACCTCACGATAGGCCTATCAAATTTCAACTCTTTTGACTTGTCTCAATGAGTTCTTTGGTTACCTACATATGTTACCAGTAGGGTCTGATGATAAAGGCGGGAGGTTTTAGTTTTTCAAACTAGTTTGTCTGTTGTTAGTCTTGTTAGTCTTGTTTGTTAATCTTGTTTTAGTTTTTCAAACTATTATTTAATTATCGCATGAATTACACATCTCGAGTGTTGCAGAACCATCCAGATGACCTTAGAGAAAAGTTTGTATGTATAAAATAGCAGTGAGATGGGTCTGCAATTCCCGAAATAGACTTTTGCTATTAACAGTGACGGCTGAGGTTTACCATGAACGCGAGAGTTAAAAGTAATATTTTTTTATTTAATTACCAGGACTGCAACTATTAGGATTTCAAGGCCAGTGCGTGCATTGCTAAAAAAGAGAGCACTTAATTGTAGGTAGTTAAATCAGTTGTAACAAATATCTAAGATTCCTAAAATCTAATATTTTCGTATTTTCGGTGTTGATGAATCTTACATGGTAAAATATATCTTTTGACGAGCGACTCCTTTTTATATCTATCTCCCTTCAGAGTCATGTATGTACCTCAATCTTAACAAAGTGCTATACTACATACATTCAGGTTTTGCCAATTACAATGTTTGCCAGGATGCTCAGCCGATCAGGGGGTCGATGACCGACCCTGACCGACGACACGTAGCATCTTCCTTATCTCCGTTCTTGGAAGATGCGTCCATCATGTACGATAATAGCTCCATCCCTTATTTACACGCTGGGGAGCCGCAATTCGCGCATTCATTAAGAGATAAGCCCAAATTAAGGGGACACTAAACCCCTTCGATAACATCTGCGAACCCCGGAGGAGTGACAATGGCGCTCTGTATGCGCTTATCTTCAGTATTAGCATTGATTCTACAGTGTATAATCAATGGTAGGTATTAGCATTGATTTTATAGTGTAATAGATAGCGCCACCCCATACAAGAAAATGGCAGCATATTTCTCGCCGTCACTACGCAGATGGCACTGGTAGTGCTGACGTCGAAAAGTATAGGAATTTATTTGGATATCTATATTAACATTGATAATTAAGTTTTAATTATAAAGGATCGATTGATTCTAAAAACCCAATAATTCAAGCAGTTTCAACGAAATTAGCATTCAATTATTAGCGCTATCTATTGCATTTCCTTCTACGCTACAAATCACATGTTCAATGAAGAAAATAATAGATGGCGTGCTATTTCAGGAATCGCCTTTCCAACAATAAGATGTGGCTGGCAACTGGCAACGTCGATCTAAGTATTGTTGACAGTTCCACGACAGTTCTATGAACGGTGGACATTCTGAGTTTTTGTGGTTTTTATGTGTAATTTTAAATGTGATTTAATGTATAATACTCATCTCCCTATCTGCAACAACTATTTAAGGTAAATATACATCTTTTTATCAACAAATTTGCGTTAATATGTTGTTTTACATAGAAACATAACCTCAAATTGTCGTGTTCACTTATCCGCGAACATTAATGCATGCAACAAGATAGCTTTTTTAACATGCCTGGCCACAGGCCAACCAGGCCTCGTTTAAGATTATCACAGCAATATCGGCGTTCTATCAGTCGAGAAACAAGACGGATTGTCCAGATTAAAAGACGTTACCCATTAAATATATAATAGTTTTTGAGCACTCTAAACACACCTATTGCTTTGTTTTGCATACCTCATTATGTACCTCATCATTAATTTAACTTCAAATATATTACAGATTCCAGAAGGAGTTGTTAGTGCAATCCAGAGACAGAGCGCCGTTGAATCTGGATAAAATATAGGTACTCAACCGATTGGTTTGCCTCGTATACCTCATTATATATACCCTTTCATTAATTTTGACTTAAATTTCAAATTCCGAGAGTCATTGGTGCATTCCAGGGATATGTGTGCAGTGCATTCCTGGATAAAATACGATTTACATTAATCCGTCAATGTAATTATTTGGTTATTCGTTTTTTATCTTTAACTAGCTGACCCGTGCCCACTTTGTTGGGCTGTAAAACTTTTTACCTGTGATGGAATTATGAGTGTGGTTCGGTTAGTACTGAGTGCTATGATTTATTTCCTGACTGCCAAAAGAAGGGTTATATTTTTACTGCATATGTATGTATTTGCATGCCAATTTGACTATAATACCGTTATTTGTGAGTGTCTTCTTGTGAGTGTCTTATTTGTAAGTGTATTATTTCTTTAACTATTTATGCAGTAAAAGGGGAATTATATGCAGTAAAAGAGGAAAGCCTTTTGTTTTAAACACTTGAGACGATAAATTTACTTATTTTGATAAGAATTCATAATTGTTGATAATATGACCAATAAACATGACCTAAAGATTTAAATTATTTTTTTTCATATAAAAATACTACTTTTTGTGACCTAAATATAAAAGTTAGGCATATGCTGTCGTGGCTTTTGTGTACGCATTATCAAGCTCTACAACTTTTCTTTAGAACTTAATCATATATCTCTCATCGTTAAGGCAGCGTTAGTTATAAACGTTTTCGTTCGACCGTTTTTTCCGACTTACTTTGGAAATCCGACTATCTCGAAGAAGTCTTTTCATTTTTCGGATTAATATATAGCTTATGACACTTACAACTAACGTGGCTTAAAATGGGTAAAAGAATTTTCAAAATCGGTTCAGTAGATCTAGAGATTACTCCCTACAACCTCACAAACTCACAAACTTTACCTCTTTATAATATTAGTATAGATAAAGAAATTAACAAAAAAAATATGCAATCTACAATTAAAACATCAAACAAAATATTAAACTAAATTACGCAAACCACAGAAATAAATTAAACTCTTATGATGTTTACTGACCGATGTCGCCCAACTAAGCGAAGCTTGTGCTTCAGTAGATGTTGGATTTGGTGAGCTAAATATTTAAACATATCAAACATTTAAGCATTTTTTTGTCTATTTTCAGACGCAATGGCATAAACACAAGGCCGATAGAAACGACCCGTTGTCTTTGACCTGTTGTATGCACGTGTTGACACCCTTAATTGCTTCTATACTTGCAGCTGAGAAATTGCAATTCGTCTGACTTGATATTGGTCACTGTATAAAGGTAGGGATAGCGAAAAACCTTACTCGATACTTGGGTTTCATTATATCATAAGTATGCAACTTTTTGAATCAAAGAATAATAATATCAAAGGACTGCTAAAATTTTAGCTAGTTAATATGTAGGATTACTTTTATAGGTGGAATCTTTTTCTTAATAACTTACGGAAGGAATCCTCGGGTGCGTGTAAAAAATTGCAATAGATCGGTTTTATTTGATTTCGTATTTGTTTCTAAAGCCAAGCGATCTAACATGCGTAACATCACAACATCGGATTTTATCGGCATGTCTGACACAATAGCGAAGGCTAAACTTCGTGTTCTCGTCCCCAAAAGTTAAGGAAATTTTTCAGGGTCTGCCTCAGAGGGATCAATCGACCGGCGAAGTTTGAGTCCCCGATAGGCACAATCCTAACTTTCGTTGCCGGCCCCGGCAAAAAACCGCGTCCCGAGAATAGAAACTGAAAACTTTTTATAAAGCGTATCACGGATCATACGAGACGAGAACAAGTCAAGTCGCGTCACAGTATACTGTGTTGTCATATTAAATGAGAGAAATGATCGCTTTCGAATCGAGCGAGATTCGACGGTGGATTTCTGTCGACACTCACAAATAACGTGGCTTTCTATTGGTAAAAGAATTTTCAAAATCGGTTCAGTAGATCCAGAGATTACTTCCTACAACTTCACAAACATTACCTCTTTATAATATTAGTATAGACTAGTATAGATAACAATAATTTAATGAAGGTAGAGCGTGGAGAGATGAGTCTGTATCTGTATGCAGCTTTTGATCAAGCGAGCGATACTCAATGACGATGATCATCATCGATGCTACTATCGACTGACTGGAAACAATTTCATTATGTAGTCGAACATATCAAACGAATTCGAACCAGCTAGGGTGTAATATCACCGCTAATACTAGCTTATATTTTTTAGATGCCGAGGCGATGCTGTGTTCTCGGATACAAATCAAATTATAACTCTGCGTTGAAAACTGGAGAACTTCCCGTTTCAACATTTTCTTTCCCGAAGGAAGATAATCTTCGTAAGCGATGGACTAGGGCTATTCCACGTTCTAATTGGACGCCGAGCTCTGGTTCGTTTGTATGCAGTAATCATTTTACTTCCGAAGAGGTTGTTCGTTCTCAAGAAATGTATATTCTAAAAGTTATGTGTATATTCTAAAAGTCTAGTAGTCTAATATGTAAGTTTAATTTTCTATTATAAATTATTACTAAGGCACTTCTGTGGGTGTAGGTATGTATTATCGTATTATATTATATTGTCATATATGTTGTAAGCAATAATACTGCTGATATTACAATTCATTTAATTTACAATTTTATGTAATTAAAATACTGTTTTATTTATACATTTTATAATATTTTATCTGACATTTTTTACTACTGTTAATTTACACTGTCGACTGTATTTGAAATTTTTAAGTAATTGATGACTATAAATTTTACACAAGTCACCGTTTTTTAACCAATGATATAAAATGAAAGTAACAATGTAAAAACCTACTTAAAATAGTAATATGTTTTTGTTATATAAATTTATTTAAATTAACTCTTAATGTTACCTTAAAAAAAACTACCAAATTAAATTTTTACCATAGAACAGCTCTCGTTATTGTTCGATGTTATTGATTTTATGATAAAAATATTATTGTACATAGTTCCTAAGATTTCCTTAATAAAATTTTATATTTGCATTACTAAAATGACAACAAAAGGAAATGTTAAATTATTAATTATTAGGCTAAGACAATGTTTTTGTTATGTAATTGTTTTTTTTATGGGTTTAAATAAATAAATAAATTAATAAATAAACAGTTACGTGTAAACTTTCTTATTTACTGTAAATAACGCCAGCTGGCGACGATCGCGTTCAGTTCTGTCATATAAAATCAATGGTTCTGTGGTTTGTGATGGGGCGGTTACACTCTCGCGCGAGGCGCGAGGCGAGACGCAAAACCATGTCGTAAACAAACGGAACAGAGGCGAAGCTTCTAGCAAGTTGGTAAACATTTTGTACGCTCGTTAGAAGCTTTGCCTCTGTTCCATTTGTTTACTGATGTGGTTTTGCGTCTCGCCTGGCGCCTCGCGCGAGAGTGTAAACGCGCTATCAAATGCATCGTTGCCAAATCGTTCACTGCAGCTGCAGAAACGGCGCATTTGCTAAAGACTCCGTTTTTTGTTAGTGTGAGTTTCTAAAGCTGTTTAATGTGCGTGACTAGGGAAGCGCTTACAATAAATACTATCGATAAGATTCTTGAATAAATTAGAATAAAAGTATAAATAAAGCTGAATTAAAAAAAAATGCTTAAAAAATAGGTTTTTTATTTAAAAAAAACCTATTTTTGTCACAACTAAAGAATGACAGATTCTCGTAATATTAAATGCATTTACAAATACTATCGGTATGATTCTTGATTAAATTAGATTAAAAATAAAAGTATTATCAATATAAGGTGTAGTAAAAACTTAATAATGTAAAAATAAGTCTTTTATTTAAAATAAAACTTTATTTTTATCACAACTAAACTATGTCAGATTCTCGTTAACGCTAGTTACAAATACTATCGACATCATTCTTGATTAAATTAGATTCAAAATAAAAGTAATAAATATTAATTAATAATAAAAAAATATATTAAAAAACATGTTTTTTTATTTTAAAAAATCTCTTTTTGTCACAATTAAACAATGTAAGATTCTCGTAATATTATTTATTACTATACTAGTTTGGGTGCGCTAATGACCTTTAAATAGCACTAATTTATTATAAAAATTTCTGACGCTCTTTTCTACTACAGCGTTCTTCATTTTAAAATGGATTCTTAGCTTGAGATAATTTTCGCAGATCGATTTTATTAGAAGATATGTATGATCTTCAAAAAAACTGAATTCGAGTTGATGTTCATTTAAACAGCAAAAATAATTTGGTTATTCGATGAGTGCATATCATACAATATCACGTCCCTTATCATTGTATGCACATCTTGGTTTTTAATTTTACTATGGTGAATATATACTAAAAATTTACGCAATTTTTTTCACATACTTATGAAATATACATCATCACTCGGGTAAATTAGGCCTCCTTTGTCTTTAGTCGATGTCAATGATTTTTTCTTGGGGCTTTTTAACCCATATATGCCCGGAACTATTTTGGGATGTTGATTTTGATTATTTTCAGATATGCTTATATTGAAAAGTCCCTATAACAGTATTAACTACTTTAGGTATATATTATTTTTTGTTAACTAGATATTTTGAGGTGTTCGAAAACGAAACAATGGGCAAATATCCTACGTTCGTTACCTATAGGTAATTCAAACCAAGATGTTATAATGAATTTATTTAATGTTTATTATTAATTTCACGTGCAATCTACTAATTCTATCTACAATCGACTAATTCTATCTACAATCGACTAATTATAAAAACACGAATAAGTCAATAATTTACTACAAAACTTACCCAAATTTACTACAAAAGTATGATACTTGTACAAAGATTTACTCAACTGAATAAATACTTTCTTTTTTTCGGGAGACGTGATTTTTGCACGATGCGAACATGACACAACTGGCACTGCTTACTGTTTCAATCAAAAGTGTCAATTCAATCAAAAGGGAGTTCAAAGAGAACTCAAAGAAGTTCAATCAAAAGGGAGACAGTTCCGTACTCTTGAGAGAGCTAGCAGTTTTTTGGATTTTACTGAGCGCCCAAAGGATTTCCGATGCTTTTACGAAAGTACTACTTCTTGTTTCGTTTTCGAATCGCTGGGCATATATGGGTTACCGTTGATAAACAGTCTTCACAGACCAGATACCTTTATAAATGTTTTTCATCAAAACATTAGAGCATCTAACACCGACTGGCTGTTATCTTTTGTTGGTCATCTAACACCAACTGGGCAGCTATCTTTACTTTCATTTTTTGCGTTTCTTTCATAATTCATGCGTTTAATAATGAAAATGCACATCGCTAAAATAAGTGTCCAAGGCTATGGATACCGTCATGTTCGCCTCAAAGAGTCATAATAATAACTACATAACCATACTATATTCCAATAATAACTATATAACCGAACGTCAAACCTGTCAGCTCGCAATATGCTAAGTTAAATATCAGCATCCCTAGATACGGGCGCTCTTGCTCAGTTAGGTATGCGATGAGCCAACGGCTCTTGGTTTAACTTGTTTTTCCTGCACGTTTTATTGTACTATATACCGAATATCATAGCCATTCGTCTATAAATCATGTTGTTTAAAATAAATAAATGAATAACATAGGAAATAAAGAAACTTGGCTCTTTTTACTGTTATTATTCATTCACAAGGTAACTATGGGTCCCGTCATTGCGCTAGTCTCTCTCGTGTTAGTATTGTTATACGCGCGGTAGCTCAGTGGGGAATTAGCTTTAATTACTGTTTTTTTGACCTAGCGAATCGTGGACCTGTTTTTAAATAAATAAACTAAAAGTAAACTAACAAAACTAAAAATAATTAACTGGTTATGTAAATTAACGACACTTAAAACATACTTAATAGCGTTCTTATACAGTGTAATAGATTCTCTGATCTGATCACTAAAAACCTTTTTCTTAGCCAAATTTATTTTTAGAAAAATTGTATAAAAAGTGTTGAGGACGATGCGCTATCTAGCGGTGCGCAAAATATCGGTAATATTGTATATTAGCTATATTTTACCTATCGATAGATATTCTTATTTACAACGTGGAACGCAGCGTTGCCAAATTTATGTTTACGGGTTGAGATACCGCAAGCAGTGGTGCTCACTGCTCACAGATCACAATCGGTGCTAGTGGTGCGAAGTCCTGGATTATATATATTTATTCTGGCCTAGTTTTGAAGTTCGATCGTGAAATGCCTAATACTTGCTCATATATTTCGTGTAGGATGTCGGGGAGGTCTAATAAAAACATTAAAATGTTTAGATTTCCCATAAAAGACAAAGAGAGGCTTGAACTTTGGATGCGAAATTGTGGTATGTACCTATTATATTTATGGAATGACTGCAGTATAGGAAACTTTCTATAAAAAAAACTACACACTACACATTATTTCAATGCTAAATTTGAAAGAAAATAGTGTCGGACATTTGAAATTAGCAATATTTCCTAGCAATATAGCAATAGGAATCAGCGTGGTAAATATAGTCGGGTGACGTTAAAAAATCGACAATCTAGGAGAGGTTCCTATTCTACAGTCATAGCATATTTTTAAATAATATACCTACTAAATTACAAAGTAATACGCCAGTCAAGTATTAAAACCTCGATAAAATCTCATATTGTGTTGATTTTTCGTTTTGTCTTTTTTAGGAAACGCTTCTCTCTATAAGATCGAACGAGATCTGCTTTTTAATAGATACATTTGTCAAAACCATTTCGATAGTACGTCGTTTCGATCGGGCTATGGGGGAAGAATGCTATTAAATGCAACTGCTGTACCTCGTGATTATAAGTCGTCCTCCCAATATACAGGTTTGTACATGACATAGACAAAATAATTTATAACGACAGCATTGGCTAGCCTTGTCAGCTCGCCTGGAGGTCAGCTGTTCGCGGTTAATACGTAGGGTTGACATTTACAGATTATCTATCGATTATACTTTAGAACGTTTAGTTTTTAAAAATAAGTGGTAGTAAAAATGTAGGTAGATGAAATGTGTTTTCAGCGTTACAAATGTAAAAATATATAGATAAAAACGTATTTAACTTTCCGCAAATCTATGTAGTGCGTACACATTGATTTTTCTCTTTACAGGTAATGCAGAATTAGTGAGTTCGGCAAATGTATGCAACGAAGACGCAGTGATTTCATTGTTTCCTCCATGGTCCGATTCGAGAAAAGGTACCTTATCTCCTCCGCTGATAGTGCTAAAGCCCAACAGAGTTTATACTAATAAGACTAAGTTATTAGGATCCCGATCGTCTTGCTCGTCATTTTCCACCAAAAGTAATTTAGATGAAATAATAATAGTACCAACATCCCCTGTTAAAAATAAACCAATAACAGAAAGCAAATACAAAATTCAGAATATTAAATTAAAGACAAGGTTAAAATCGAAATATGCTCTAATTTCCAAATTGAAAAGAAAAGTAAAACTGCTAAGGAACCGCTGCGCTGCCAGCAGTGTATTCGATTCATTCCCGTTCTCCTCAGTCCAATCTAAGACTTTAGTTAAAATGCAGTTAAAAAGCAACATTCGGCCCTGGTCGGTTAACGAAAAAAATTTTTCCCTCGCTTTATTTTACAAATCTCCAGCGACTTATAACTTTTTAAGAAATAATAAAATAATATTACCCGCACTATCTACGATTAGGCGATGGATTGGCAATTCGTCATTTCTACCAGGTTTTAATAATGCATATTTAAATCAAATAAAGAAAAAATTTAGCTCTAAATCTGAAAAAGAGAAAACCTGCATAGTTTGCTTCGACGAAATGGCAATAATGGAACGAATGGAATATTCCAAAAAATATGATTTAATAGAGGGCTTTCAGGATCTAGGTGACATGGGTAGGTCAAATAAAACAGCTAAGTATGCTTTAGTTTTTATGGCTAGGGGTATTTATTCTTGCTGGAAAATAGCAATAGCTTATTTTCTCTCTAGTGCAGGAGTTACGTCCAGGAATCTTGTAGATTTAATTAAACAAACTTTATCCAGACTTTTAGAAACAGGATTAAAACCAAAAATTATAGTTTGTGATCAGGGCACCAGTAACCAGTCCGCGATGAAAGCATTGAATGTCTCTTGTGAAAATCCGTATTTTCATCATGACAACGTTAAGTTTTTTGCAATCTATGACGTTCCACATCTTCTTAAAAGTTTTAGAAATAATTTGCTAACGAAGGACTTCATTCTTGACGGGAAAATAATATCCTTTTCTGACGTAAAAAAAGTATACGAAATAGATAAAAATAGTAAAATGTGTAGAGCCATGCCCAAATTAACAGACCGTCATATATATCCAAATTCTTTTCAAAAAATGAGTGTGAAATTAGCCGCACAAATATTTAGTCATTCTGTAGCTGCCACAATTAAAACTTGTATAGAGACAAAGCAAATTCAAACAGCTTCAGCAATAAGTACCGCAGATTTTTTAGAATTAATGAATAACTTATTTGATGGCCTAAATAGTAAAACATTAGTTTCAACAAACCCATATGCTTGTGGTTTATCAGAAAAAAATAGTGTGGTTCTTCAAACATTAACTAAGTCTAAGGAAATAATTACTAATCTTTCAGCGGTAAATTATAAATCTCAAAATGTCAGGCCTCCTTGTTTTAATGGACTTTTGCAAACGATAGAAGGAATATTGCAGTTTTTTAATAGTGAAAAAGAATTAGGTGCTTTATTTCTACTAACTAATCGTTTGAACCAAGATGTGCTAGAAAATTTATTTTCTGTATTTCGTCAAAAGGGTGGATATAATCAGAACCCGACAGCTCGTCTCTTCAGGCAAATCTTTAGAAGTCACAGCATAAACTCATTGATGAGACAACCAAAATCAGCTAACTGTGAACCGGATCTTGACGTAGTAATTGACATGGAACAAACGGTGGACGAGCCAGACATAGAAAATCAACCTCATCTAGCTAATCAAAAACCCAATAGTTCAAACACTCATACCCAAAGCACTAAAATCATTAAAAACATTGAATCGATAGCTTCCAGCTCAGTAACAACTTTAGAAGATTGCTCAATCACATATTTTTCAGGATATTTAGCGAAAAGGTGTTTAGAAAAATTTCACTGTGAAAGCTGCCATAAAGTATTAATCACTGAAAACCACTTAACAGACAACAGGCAGTTACTGATATTAAGTAAAAATTATGGAGGAATAAATTTAAATAAAACGCTTTTCTTAATTTGCCCTTCTGCACATTTTATTCAATTTACTACTAGATGCTTAAATATATTCGAAAAAAACTATTACAAAATTTACCATGGTAAAAAAATAAGAAAGCAATTAACAGATCTTATTAATACAAATATTGACGAAAATCTATTAACTTTCGAAGAATCATGCAAAGAGCACATTCAATTTGTGATTCAGACTTTAGTTATTTGTAAAATATTCAAAAATTGTAAATGGAATTCTGAAAAAAACACTAACAAAAAAAAAATTAAAATAGTTCAACATAAATAATATTTAATAAATATAACATATAATTATAATTACAAAAAAGGACATTTTATGCTACATAAAAGAACTAACTTGAAAATCATAAACAACTTTTTTATTGTAGGCCTTTGTTACTGAGTAAAAATCTTAATACTTAAAATTTGAACATAAAATCGCTGTTCCTCTGCAACTAAAGCTTAAATTTAATTAAATTGTGGATATTTTTTTTAGATTGATATTAATAATATCTCTACAGTAGCAGCTAATATTAGTAAATCTCTACATCAGCATCCAATATTAATAATAACTACACCATTTTTTTTATTTGATGTACAGTTGTCCCAAAATATTCCCGTGTGCTAAAAACACGCTGTACCTTTACCTATTTTCCGAAGTTAAAGCTTGCCAAAAAAGTAAAATAAATAATTAAATACTTTATAGGCAAATATATTTATGTTTTCTTGTTTACTAATCCACATGTTCGTTCAGTTTGCGATCAAATCACATAATTAATTTAACCCTTCAGGCCTCGGTCCCTCAGCCGATTAACAAGTTGATGTCCCAAAAAATTTTAGTAAAAATTAGTAAAAAAAATGAATTATGACACTGTTTCACCGAAACATTAATTACTGCCAAACCACTGTATCCATAATTAAAATAAAACATATTAACATAATGAAACATAATAAAATAAAATAAATTAAAACGGGGCCGTCACGCTGAATCGTGTCTTGGCCGATATCAGCCAATCGGGGCTCTAGGGGTTAATAAAACAATGTCTTATTAATTTAACTATAAAGCACTTATTTTCATTATATGTTAACAAAGCATTCGATGCAAAATAGACTATTTTCATGTAGTAAATAACATAATTTGTTTATAGGAAAAAAAATCACGCACTACTCATTTATTTTTTTTTTTTTTCATGTACCTCCCTACATACTACACGAAAATGAGCGGAGTTCATGTCCGAACTAAGGTCTGACTGGGAGTATTTTTCATTGTCGTAAATCGTCACTGTTTATCCATATATTGTACATATTATTAAATTTAAGATATTTTGTTGTGTTATTTAAAGATAAGTATAATATTTCATTACGATATCATATTTAATTTTGCTTACGGTATCTCCGGTTTGTTTTAAGAGGAGTTTCCTATCCGGACTTTGACGCTCTCATTGATTGGTGGATTAATGTGAATAACCACGTTATTGTTTTTTAAATTTGTATTTTTTTAGATCCATTTCATTTAAATATAATTCTTGCGTTTAATAATATAAATGCACATCACTAAAATAAGTGTAAGCGTCCAAGGCTATGGATACCGTCATGTTCTCCTCAAAGAGTCATAATAACATAGAAAATAAAGAAAATTGGCTCATTTTACTGTTATTAATCATTCACAAGGTACCTGGTTTTCGTATTTAGAGAATTACGCAACGTCCTTTTTAATAAATCCCTAAAAATGGTTTACATGGACCTATTTCAGGGTTTATGTATATATATATATATATATATATATATATATATATATATATATATATATATATATATATATATATATATATATATATATATATATATATATATATATATATATATATATATATATATATAGAGAATTATTAATTGCAAGAGAATTATTAATCGTATCAACATACTGGGATTTTTGTGTAAAGTTTAGAATAGGTAGGTATATTCTCTAACGGAATTCAGTTTCCTTCAGCGGCTTAAATTCGGCGTGGACGAGTAATTTTGTATATGCTCCCCTAAACTGTTTTGCGGAAGGATTATTATTAAAGCCCCCCAGTGATCTAACTGCACCAAAAAATAACTCTAACAAAAAGCTTATATGTACATATTATTGCTTATATGTCAGATTGTTCATTGTGTTGATGAAATTCACTGTTGGTTGTGAGTGAGCAAAATTAAGTACCTATACGTAATTTTTTGTCGCAAAATTCAATAGCGTTCGCAACACTGGCACTTAACAGCTGTACTGCTAGCTTTACTTTCATTATTTGATTTTGAAAGTTGATGTGTTGTGTCGATAATTTATTTCCCTAGTGAAAATTTTCATTTAGTTGGAGCGTGTTTAATTCTTCAAAATATTGCCATTTGATTAGGCCGCCGTTATTATCTCTAAGAACCTTTTTACTTTGTAATGTATTTCTGACCAGTTTCACCATGTGATATGGGTCAAAAAATACAAAAACTGGTTCTTTTGTTGCAGGATGTTCGAAATAGGTTTTTAGTTGACGTTGGTAGTTAAACGAACAGCCAAGTTCTTGAGCCATGGCTATATTTGCTGGGCAACCATCAAATGTCATAGATACAACTACCACGCCTACATCGTGGCAATTAGAAAGACATATCCTTACTAGATTGGCTCTTTGCTCACCTGTTACGCCGATTACCAGAAAATATCCTACTGGAATTTTCCACTGCTCGTTAATGGCAACTAAAAGGAACACCAGAGCTTGTTTGCATGGTGCATTGAAACTCCGGTAACATCAAACCCAGCACCAAAATCTACATATCCTTGGACTGCATTACCGTCAAATTCCTTTAATTGTCGAATCGACATCTCGTCTATTACCAAATTGCATAGAATTTTCTTGTCAGAAGACTTGACCTTTTGATCAAGTGCTTTAAAAGCTTCTGCAGTGAAACCTGGCGTGGCGTATATGCATTGGTACCATTTTCTTATGGTGCTTGTATGTGGTAGACATGTTTTAAAGGTACTACGTACGTAAGAGTAGGCCTTTGGAGAATAGAAATGGAGGGTTAGCGCAAATGTACGCAGTTCAGGTGGATATTCTCTCCCTTTATGAGTCATCCTTTTCAAAAGAGCTGCTGTAGAAAGCCGGCACACTTCCAGAATATCCACTTGTTCTTGGTTGATCAGTCTTTTTTGCTTTAGTTCTTTTAATACCTTAGATAAATTGTCAACTTTCTTTTTCAAACGCCGATTAGCAGCGTGTAGTGCCTTGCACCGCATACGTCGGCGTTTTGCAATGTCTTCTAAACGGATAATTTCTGTTTTTAACTTTCGTTTCCTTGGAGTGTCGTGTACCAGTCCTGAATTGGAAAGCCCTGCAACCTCCGACTGTTGACCGGAAAATGGAGATTGTTGTAGAAAAAGCGAAGGTACAGGGTCGTTTGTTAATCTTTGGTTTCATACATGCTTGAATCCGGAAAATGTACTGAACAGATTCTACTCCAAAAGTTTGGTTCCCAATCGGTCTTCTTTACAGCATCAATCTACTTCATCATATTTGTTTTGTCTTTTGGAAACCTAAAAGTAAGGTAAGTTTCTAAGTTAATAATAATAATATTATTTAAATTTAAATTTAAATTATTTTTATGTCGGTTTTTAATATAACGTATTCGCACCACCGTATCACGTCGAATCCAACGACACCTCACACTTACGTCAAAACCCGTCAAGACGTTCGTTCTCTACGTTCAGACACTCATACATGCATAATATCAGCATATAAAGGTACGCCCTAAAAACATCTACGCTCCATCTGAAGCAATTGGATAAACCTATGTGAGTGGTCCAAAAAGGAATCCCTTATTGGCCTTATTATGCATTATTTATCATATTCCATATATACTCTATACTTATATTAACATAAGATTTTTTTACCATTACTACCTATAATTAAAAAAAGTGATTTGTCAATTTTTATAAAAAAATATTATCGATTATCGATTTCGCTTTTAAAATATCTCGATTCTCGATTAGTGAACACCCTCCCTACTTGCGGTCGAGCAAGACGAAGGGTGGGGCAGTGTGTTCCTCATCCGCTTACGTCGCGCTCCTCGCTTCACCCCCGTAATGGATAACTTTTATTTGGCTGAAAAGTAATTCAAAATTGCTTATCGATGATATGTGACACTAGATTTGTGTTTTGTGTGTTTTCTAGTATCATTTTTACAATGATCGATTGCACATTTAACCATCTTTCTTCTTAAAAACAATAAAAATGCTCTACAAATTCCCAACTATATCACTTCACAAGCGCTCGCGAACGACTGCGGGCCTTAGCCGGGCGGTCGCTGCATTGTTCACACCCGTGTCTACTGTTCACACTCGCGCGCTCGCGCTCTATTTTAATATTAATCTCTGACGGCATACGCTTAGGGGCAAACACATTATTGGACGCGTCCGTAGCCGCGGCTTATGCCTGTGGCTTATGCACGCGATCTGTGTAATGAATTTCTATGGAGCCTGCAGGGCGATTTTGTAACTTTAGCGTTCTCAATTGGTTTCGCTATCGCGCTGATTTAGCGAACTATAACTGGCGGCCGATTTTATAACTTCGTTTTCACATCGAAATACGTCACTATCCGAACCGAAACTGAATCCCGAAATAGTATACATCGCATTGTTGCATTATGATGTCGACAGCAAAATAACGGGATTCGCGATAACGTGTGGGAATGGCGAAATAATAGGCGAAGGAATCGTATATCGATGGCGAAATTGCGTTCCTTTTTGAGTTTCAACACATCGCACCGCGCAGTTGACAGTTTGACCACAGTTTGACGTTTAACAAATGAAAACCAATGCGATGTTGCCAATTTTATCTCGTAAAATTAGCGAAACGAAGTGTCTTTTTTACAAAATCGGCCGATACGATATGTTATGTTTCGTTTCGCTAAAATCGTTTTCGAACCGTAACGTTTGAGTTCGTTTCGAGTTTTTAGCGATGGAGATATAAAATCGCCCTGCTGCACATTATAGGACGTCAGTCGCGGACGACTAGGCACACGTTCGTAAGCCGCGGCTTACGGACGCGTCCGATAATATGTTTGAACGCCATCTATCGGCCAAATATTAGTTTAATGAAGATGGAAGCGCATTAAATCGAGTTTGAAAACTACGATGGCCATCTACCTGCCGTTTTTTGTATTAAATTGCGACTTCCACTTTGCAGTATGGAATGGCGTTATCTATTACACTATAAAATCAATGGTATTAGTAAGCCATCTATAAAGATAACCAAGTAACAAAGAGCAAACACCGGTTGAAGTTATTTCAATTTCCACGAAATGTGGCAAAACGCCTGCTTCTGTTCTCATTTTTTTACACGACTGCCCAACAAAAGAGGAGTGTTTTGTGTTCAGGGTTCATCTAAGTATGTTTACCGTTTCTTTATTCCACTATAACTTCCAAACGCTCGAACTGATTTACACGTATGTGGTATTGTTAGAATCGTTATGTTATCTCGAGTGTCATAGGGTCACTATCATAATATCAAGTAAATTGACTTAACTATCCAAATATCAAGTACATACTTTTCTAAATGTCCAAATCTCCAAATGTCAATAAATAACCATAAATATATCGTCATATATCATCATATAGTCATAATATCATAAATATAGTGTCAAATGAAAGGCCTGATTGAGTACGTTCCGAAAATATATATGTATCTATATAGACAATACATAAACCAAAATATTTGTTAAAGAAAAACGTAAAAAAATTATTATAAATACAGTAGTTCACTTTTTGTACCGGCAGTCTTGTTTTTTATTCCATTTAACATATTAATTTGTTTTTTTTTGTCATTTCATTTTTTAGGAAAAAAAAATATAAGAATGATTTAAACACAATGATTCTGAGTTACCATTTTATATGATGTGTAATTTTTGACAATGTAATTTTATTAAAAAGATGTTTTCTAATCTATTAGTTATTGTTATTGTAAAAAAACAAAAACAATTTCATCATTAAATAATCTACATAATCATTAAATAACAAAAGTAATCGAAAATAATTATAAAATAGATCCAAATACACAATATTACGTAATCAAAATCTGAATCTGTGTGACCAAAGCACATTTTATATTTGGGTGTGGAACCCCAAAATTCGTGCAAAAGCACACGGTGCACAAAACGGCAGCTGCATCCGCATAATGAAAAGGTAGCGGATTCAATAACAAGATTCATTCGGCGGTGGCGCGTGCGCGGCGATCCAGCGATCTTGTTCGACGCAGGGGGATCTATGCAACAAAATGCACCGCCAGCCATCATCAAAGACAAGCTGTTTTGCCAGTCTGACCAGCTGTCAAAATAAGGCGGGAGCGAAATTGCCATTTTGAACCAATTGAAATGTCGAATACTCTGCATTTTCAAAATCCAGGGATGCTAATGCCAATATAGAAGATAACCAGTAAAAAGTAGAAATTTGTGCCTGTTTTATATTTTTATATAATACAACGTGGTTCAAAAAGATTGGTATTTATGCAGTTTAGCAAACTATTCTACATTGACGATGTTTTAATGTCACCTCACTATATTCACCACGAATCTGTAAAAATGCTCTATCTCACTTTGGTTTGATCTATATCTCGAGATAAATAATCGAGATATAGGCGTTTAAAGAAGCGTCAACCCCCTAATTTCGGTAGGTTTGGTTTTATTTAAAGAATATCGGCACATTTTTCATTTATCAAAAAAAAACACTACTAGATTCCACCATTTTATTGCTAAATCTAATAGGAAATAGCGGCGGATACGCAATATTTGGAAGACATACAATTTTCAAATTTACATACCATGTGTGGAAAAATATTCGATTCGGTACACTAGGTGTTTATGATATTTAAAAAAAACAACTAACCTAACCTACCGCCCTATATGTGTTTGTGAATTGTTTAAAAATAAACAAACTTCACCAACCGAAATGTAGGTGTTTGACGCTTCTTTAAATGCTTATATCTGGCTCATTTATTGAGGCCGTGGTGATCAATGTGGTGAATATAGTCGAGTGACGTTAAAACATCAACAATGTAGAAATAGGTCCCAACTGTACATTAATACCGAGAGCTAATGGGCCCTGTTGGAGTTTGCCACGAAGACCCATTCGTTCAGGGTCGGTCACACTCACGGGTCAACAGCCATCCGGCGGCCTCCACGCAGAAGGGAGGGCCAGGGTAGGACGCTGGCCTGCGGGCCAGTCTCCCCTAGGAGTCAATCTTCGGGCGTTCCTGGACGGTTTGCGCGCTGTGCGGCATCAGCCAATCGATTGTGCACTCCGACTAACAGTCGGGGGAGTCTGGGAACAGTAATGTTTCCTATAGAGCGGGGGCGGTTGTTAACCTTATGGGAACTGCTCTTGAAACGACCATTCGGCCACCGGATCCCGGGTGCAGCTAGGCAAAGGATGCTGTGGTCCGCGATATATTCGGTTGACACTGTATCCCCGCGACACAAGGGGGAGGTCTGCGCAAGCGACCTCGATCCTTTAACCAGTCAGGAGGTTGGAGGTATCCTGAATGAGATATCCTTCCAAACTGGTAGTCAGGGGGCGAGGCTGCCCGCTTGTTACCTTTCCCGGTGCCTCGCCGTAAGGCGTTGGCCTCTGACAGGCAAGTGGCGTAGCTAGACTTAGGATTGTTTTCGTCCCAAGTTTTCTGCGCTCACCTCACGGGAGACAGAACCATAAATTTCGGCAAAACTTCCTGAGGTGACGGGTTCGCCCGTTGTAATTGACAGCTCTAGTTGTACATTAATACCAAATTAGACTCCATTTCATATTGTTGTTGACTTACGAACACCTATATTATTATCCTATATTATGATTTACGAACACCTATATTATTATCCTATATTATGATTTACGAACACCTATATTATTATCCTATATTATGACTTTCGTAGCTTCTTCTGCAAGGACCGATTTTTTCTATTTTGCAATCAAAATTCTGTCTGCATCAAACGCGGTTCAAATTGGTAACCTAACCAAGGACGATTTTACGATGACCCGAAACCGCTCTAATAGGGTTCGAGGGGGCTTACCAGCTGCGCGTAGAAGGTCTCGGCCAGGTATCCAATGCCGCCAAAACAACACCTATGATTTGACAGTTCGACAGGTAGGTATTTGTCATTTCCTGGCTGACATAAAAAAATAAACAACAGTAAAAACACGCTTCGTTAATCACCAACCGATTTTTAATCAAATTATTTTAAAAATCCCGCGGAAATAGACCTTTTGCTTTGAATAAAAAAAACCGCCAAAATTGAGCCTACCTTTGTGTTAAAACATCCAATGACAAACGGCAAAACACCACAACCCACTCCTCCGAGCACTCAGCACAGATATATCGTTTGGATTCCGCACTGATTATTTCTTTTAACACATAACAAAAAAGCACTTCACCGCACCAGCAGAATGACAATTGAACATGAACGAAGAACTCGACGAACGGGACGCTCGAGACGCACGACCGCAACCGACCACAACGCTAATTCAAATGATGAAGAAGAACCGAACGAATGCGCCGATTCGAATCGCTGACCGAATGAACCGCGCGCATGTCGCGGCGCCGGTGAACGAATCACTCCCGTTTGTTTATTTTTTTATTTTTTTTCGCAGGTATGGAAGCCCTTGAGACGAGTATAAATTACTGGGAGGACGCGCTGGCGGCTTTTTCGACGGATGCCGGAGGACATGGATTCCTAGCGCTTACGGGTCCTGAAGAAGCAGAATTCTCGAGAGAGATCCAAGAACTCATCGAAGCTGCTTATTTACTTCAAGTAAGTTTTAGTAACAAACTCACCCATATCTTTTACTTTCCCAAAATCATCTTACACGAAGTAAACAGGGAAAGCAGTGGCGTATACAAATAAAAAAAAGGGCCCCAGTGCAAAATTGAATAAAAGTCATCTCACCCTACTTACTTACATTCATTAAGGCATATAGGATGTAATAACTGTATACCTACCTAGGTATACCTATTATATATTTATATTGTAGCTACATTATATATCGGCGTATTTATTTGGGGGAATTACCTCGATCATGTTGCGGAACAAGGTCTTAAGAAGTTTAGCGGGACACGAGGGATCACATAAAAACTTTGTTGCGAGAAAATGTACGAATCATTTGTTCTTACATTAACCCCTCAAATGTGAGGCGTCCCTTAAGGGATGCCTTGGCAAAATGTATACAAAATGTATATAAATTTATATAAATGTAAATATAAATGTAAATGTGCGCCGCTTTATAGTAATCCGCTCTATAGTAATGCTATAGCTCTATAGTAAACCCCGCTCTATGTAAATGTAAATGTAAATATAAATTTATATACATTTTGCCGTAGGCAACCCGAGCTAATCGCCATTCATTTGAGGGGTTAACTACCTACTTAACGTATTTTAAAATATATAATCCAATACATTTCTAAAGTAGCTTTCGTCTTGATTTGCACTCTGCAAAATCATCGATCAGTTTTGAGACATCCATTGTTTCGGCTTCCTTAGCTTCCTAGCATTTAGAAGGAACGTTGATCCTAGATATACAGATTCTGGGCCCCTGAACTACCGTAGGCCCCGGTGCGCCGCACCGGCTGAACCGGCTTAGTTACGCCACTGAGGGAAAGCCTTGTTTTCGAGAAAATTTTAGAATTCGAGTTTGCACCAGATCTTCGACTTTTGAGATCCTGAGAATCTTAAAAAAAGGATTTTCGGAAATTGTCTGCGTGCGTGTGTGCGTGCGTACGTGCGTGCGTATGTGCTTGCGTGCGTGTGCGTGCGTGCGTGCTTGCGTGCGGGCACGTGCGTGCGTGCGTACATGTGTGCTTGCGTGCGCGTGCGTGCGTGCGTGCGTGCGAGCGTGCGTGCATGCGTGTGTGTGTGTGTGTGTGTGTGTGTGCGTGTGTGTAAGTGTGTGACTTCTATATCCACTGTATATTAGAAACTACCCAACCAATCACAACTAAATTACGTGCAAAAATAGTTCATCCTAATGCCGAGATTTAAAAGCTGATCAGAGATATCCGCCATTTTGTTTCAAAATCCGTTAATACTGGTACTACAAAAATAAATAAGTGTTACTTAGAATTCTGTTATAATCTGGCTATTGTATACTTTGTAACTTCTTTATTATTATTGCTAGAATAGAAACAAAGGTGTCATTTCACGGCAACAAATTTTAAAATTATGAATAAAAACTGAAGAACTTACAAATCTAACCTAAAAATTGCGTATTGTAAGAATCAGTTAAATCGAAGAGAAGAAAACAAAGGCGTTTGGAAATCGATTGCAAATAAATCATCATGCTTATTAAAGCCGATACCTAGAACAACGACTCATTGTATGTCGCTTCATCAAGACGAAAGGAGAATGAGCATTTTTGTGTGAAAAGTGTACTACCCAGGACCCAGAGTGTAACAACTAGGGGCTTATAATAATTGATTGTGGTCGTGTAAAGAAGCGATAATATCAAAATTCAACTCATTAATCCATGTCGTATTAGAATTATACACATTTGAAGTTTTGTATATCTGGATATTTTAGTGAACAAAGTATTTATTAAATCTTGTTAAATATAGAGTTCATTGTGTAAATAGGGTTTAATATAAGTAGTTATTTGAATCAGTAGTTCCACTAAAATCCAATTGTAGAGCAAAAATTAATTAATTTATCACAGCCAGAAAGAACAAAAGAATTCACATGAAAACAGAAAACACTCAGAACCCTTCCAATGTAAAACGAAGGAAATACAAAGGCGCCGGCGCAAAATTTTACCTCCCACCCATACATTGAGTATCCATCGCTGTCTTGCTTATTTACTGTGTCTCTTTCATCCACAAACTTGTTGAGATAACCCCAACCTAAGACAAAATAGGCGCAAAATCTTACCCGACACCCGCACACTGATCATCTATTTTTATCTTACTTATTTGCTGTTTCCATTTCATTTATAAACGTATTTACCGCTTTAGCTTTCGAGATAAAATAAAAGAAGGACTCACTCGGTACTACGCAGTTATCTTGATTATTAATGGTTATAAGTTTAAAGTTTGTGTTATTTTCTATATATTTTATTTATATAATTTCTGTATAAATAACATAAACAACTTATTGTATAACACGAGGTAAAAATGATATCTTAGTAAAAAATGTGTACAATGTGTGTGTACATATTGTGTATGTACATGTGTATGTACATAAATAAAAATTAAACGCTGCTGTTTGTTGGTAACCGCACATTAGGTCGAACGGCTGAACCGATTTGGCTTTTTAATGTTTGCAATAGTCCAAATAAGGTCATAACAAAAAGGATAATTGGAAAAATTGCCTGGAAAATTGGAAAATTCGGGAAAAACTGAAAGTGCTATTTTCTACTCACGATTGAAACGTTGGATATCCGTAATAATTTTTTTAAATAAGAACGACATATTATGTTGTTTTTTTTTATCGCAATGCTCTCGGGATGGAAATATTTCAATCGAATGTATTCAATTAAAAACAATCTAGAAGATCTTGAGAAAAATCTGGATAAACGCATTCCAGCCTAAATAAATTTAAGGCTGGGTTTGGGGGGTTGAGAGGTGTGGCGCAGGGGGGGGGGTTGTTTGATTGCCGGGAAAGTCTTGGGATGACACAACCCATTTTTTACTTTGTTTTCATATTTCAAAAGATTTTCACAAATTCACAAAACGATCACAAACACATTTATTGAAATTTGGACAGGACAACGTCTGTCTGGTCAGCTAGTTATTGGAATAAAATATTTTGCGATATATTTCAACATTCTCTAATTTTTCAACCAGGTATTTTAGCTTAGCTGCTGTAGAATGAAATGTTAAACTTTTAATAAGCTTCGTTTGGGATATGTTCCTTTGTTTGTTGGTGATATTTTCTAAATAACATATCTATCTACCTTGTATGTATACAAACAATATAAACAGTGGCATAACTACAAAAAATAGGCCCCGGTGCAAAACTTTACAAAAGGCCCCTCCCCTTTCTTATCTTTATTCAGAAAAACTGGGTCTCATAGCAATGTCTTTTATAATAACTGATTCAGCAATCCCAAAAATAGTTGAAAGTTAAGGATTTAACACGAAGTGTAATGCGTGTGACTCCGAAAGGTCGCTTCAAAATTGTTTCTGTACTTTGTTGCATGTGTCGCAATTATGGTTTCGCTCATTTTGGACCCCCGAACTACCGTGGGCCCCGGTGCGCCGCACCGGCTGCACCGGCTTAGTTGCGCCACTGAATATAAACAACTGTATTGTTTTAATAAAACGATTATTGAAGTAAATATTTTACAATTTCAATACTACAACGAACTTCGCAGTGGGTACGAAATTACCCATTCTTTTGGGAATGTGCCGTGTATCATAAATAGGATAACAACGAATTTACCGCGTTACGTTTGTAACACCCGATGTTTCGGCGATGTTGCGACCGCCGTTGTCTAGGGTAGACTGAAAGAGCTGTCAATCCGTTGCTCCGCGGGTAGGTTGCATACCGCTACCGCCATTGCGTAGATTATAATGGCTGTGGGGGGGGGGGGGTGGGCTCGGTAAATTCGTTTTTAACTTATTTATAATGTCAAACAACCGCGATAGTCTTCGATTCAATACGATGCCGTGTAATCACCTAGATTATTTTAACAGTGTTTTTTTTTTATTTTAGGAAAGGAGTGAGCTGCTGTTCCTCGATCAACGGTCGGTGCTTTTCCGTGCGGAAAGTACAGCCGGGAGCGGAGCCGCCGCTCCGGCCAGCCTGGCCAGGAATTCTGACGCGACCAGAGCCCGCACCGTCTCTCATCATTCCCACCGTGACGTCGCCCTCGACTGCAATCATTCTTCCGCTGAGTCTTTCGCGTCCGCGCAGGACGAAGTCGCCGACCTCCGCGAATTCGACGAGTTCTCCGACTACTTCCCCGACGTGGACAGTCTCACCCTCTACCAATCCGCCTTGAAGCAACTGGAAAGCGGGATCCCGTACAGGACGCTGCGCACCGAAGTCGTGCACTGCGGTTCCGACGCTGAATACTTATGCAAACTGCACTGCGTCCGGTTGGCATTTCAACTCATGTTCAAAGACCCGAACGTTTGGTCGAGATTCGCCGATACCGGACGACAGATGCTGACAGATCTGCTGCTCTTCGCCGACAAAGATCCTAAAGAATTCTTAGTAGCCTATGAAGAAATGCTCACCTGGGTAAGCGAAGACAAGAACTTGCAAACGATGGAATCCGAACTTTCGGCAAAAGGAGTAAAAGCGATGACTTTTTACGATGTAGTCCTAGACTATATATTATTAGACGCATTTGAAGATTTGAATTCTCCGCCATCCACGGTTACGGCCGTTGTGCAAAATAGATGGCTATCGAATGGTTTCAAAGAAACGGTAAGACATCGTATTTTTATTTTAATATTATATTTTTACAACCTAGGTAAATGTACGCCAAACTTCGTCTCGATTTTTTCCATATCATCGCCAAGCGGTTGCAACGGAAGAACAGGAGTAAAATTGTACGGCGAAAAAAAATCTAAACAAAAGTCGCCAAAAAACATGTTTTATTGCCCGATATTTTTCGGAAAGCATATTGTTCTGAAAGTACGATAATTTTTAAAAGTACGACATCTTATGAAAGGTTATTTTAAAAGTACGGCATTTTATGAAAGTTAATTTCGAAAGTAGGATGTTTTAGGCTGTTGTCTTTTTCTATATTAAAAGTACAATATCTTTAAATAAATCGATATTTTTTTAAAGTACCTACGTTGTTTTTGTTGAATTGCGTCGTTTATTGGAAATTACGATGTTTTCTGAAAGTGCAATATTTTAAAAAGTAGATACGGTTTAAAAAATGCAATATTTTTAGAAAATACGATATTTATTGGGAAGGATGATATTTTCCGAAAGTGACATTTTCCAAAATTTCTGAAATCACTGCTCGGACTTGCCCCATCTTACCCTACTCCGCCCGGACTTGCCAGACACACACAACAAAGAGGTTTGTGTTATGGCAGCTCCTATTTCTATCATAGATACGGAGCTCCAAAAGTAATCACTTTTTCCCATTGACGAATAAAAACTATTGGCGAAAGAATTTTTTAAATCGGACAACGCGTTCTCAAGCTATCGTGGGCCTTGATAAACGCACAATGATTTTTTTCCCACCATCTGGGGTTTGCCTTTGCAAAACTCTTTTTTTGCTCCGCCAAAAAATACTAAAATACATTTCTTTTTCAGGCTTTGACGACAGCTGTGTGGTCTGTTCTGAAGGCAAAACGAAGAAATCTGCGAGGACAGTATCCAGACGGATTCATGGCGCACTTCTACGCAATTTCAGAACAAATGTCTCCACTCCTCGCATGGGGATTCCTCGGTCCAGACGACACCCTGCGAGAGACCTGCCTACATTTCAAGGATCAAATAATAGCATGCTTAGTCGACACTTTCAATTTCCAAAAAACTAGATACACTCTCGTCGAAGAGCTTTCAGAAGATATTCAAAAACATTTTAATTACAGAATCGGAAACATCACCCAAAAATTGTGTTCTCAAGGTTAGGATAATATTTATAGGTTGACTTATTTATATGTAAATCTCGCATGTGGATTATTGTACCGCTTTTATTTTTTAATTTGTTTTATCTTTTGATCGTAATAGTGTATCTTCGAAAGTGATTCTATCTGATTTCCATGTATTACTTTTGCTAGAGTTTTATATTTTTTGAAATCTTTTAGTTCTTGGTCGGTATATACAGCAAACTTGTATCACCTTTCGATTTACTCAGCACTATAATTTATGATAGGTATCTAAGATAGAAAAAGCCTAGGACCAATTACTTATTGGTCCTAGGAGCATAGCTCTTAATGTGATGGCCAAAATATGTATTTATGCTCTTATGTAAATAAAAGTTACCTACTAATATGTGGTAGTTTTTTTTAGTTCCATCTTTCATATTCCTGCGACAGTTGTACTTGGTTTATTTTGAATTTTGCCGCTTGTGATTCGGTTTGCCTTTTTTTAAGCGCTTTTGCTTTCTTATCTATGACAACGCTCATGCCTGCGTTCCACGCCGAAATTTTGGAAAATGTTCTTCATTCGATTGGCGGCGAGCCACTCATTTGAAATTTTAAATTAAGGCACTCCGCCAATCAAATCAGATGCGCAGTTTACAGTCATAGACTATTTGGAGCGATGGTGAGCGATCTAAATCCGCCGAACGCAGGTTTTTCCTAATGGCGTTTGAAGTGGGGACGTCTACGCACGAATAGGTGAGTGTTTGTTTATTAGAAATAGAAAAAATACCATTTAAAATATTTGAAAAACCCCGTGTCTTCGCGTATTCATGCGGGGAACCAGGTTCTGTGTTTTTAAAACAGGATATTTATTTCTATTGCCTGACTAAGCTCTTTTTACGGTTGGATACTTTTCGTGTTATCACGTTTGTGAGGTCGAAAACGCTTTGTGTGCAGTAGTAACTTTCACCGTCGCTTTTTGTTCGACGATTTCAACAGCGTCTTCATCGCTAGCATGATTAATTGCCGTAACAACCGATTGTTTTCAGTCTGTAAGTTAAATTAAGAAAAATGTCGAGCGTCAACATGGCTCGTTCCATGAAAAAGATCGAACTGCCACGGCCGCTTAAAACGAGTACTGGGGGCTCGATACACACGAGAAATTCCATCCTGGATATCAAGATAAATTCGAGTAAGTAAGACAATATATAACAAGTGGTTTTGTTGTGATTTACGGTAAAAAGGAGTCTTGAAATTTCAGTTGAAGATTTGGTGGGTTTGACGGAGGCGGTCGCTTGTCAGATATCGCAAGGGACGTTCGACAGATGTCTGCAAGCTAACGTAACGACGATGTACCAGCATCTGAAGAATTACGGCGCTCAGTTGGAGTCGACTTACAAAGACTTACTGAATCGGTCGTTTGCAGTCTTCCGAAACGGGTGCCAGGACGAAAAATTGGACAAGAGATCGCGGATCCACCTGCTGGAGCTGGTGGAGCTGAGGGCGCGGCAGTGGCAGAGCTCTGACAACATGAGCCACTATTACAAAAACAGGGTAATGCAAGAGGTTCGCATTTTTACGCCCGTAGATAGGTTAAATTGACGAATTTCGCTTGATCGCTTGATCGTTTTTCGACAGCCGCAAGCGCCGACCGAGACGATTCTAATCAACGATGCAACTGTGGTACTTTCTCCGCAAGCGGTGGAACCGCCCACCTTACTAGGTCCCGGCGAAATTATAAAAGCGTCTGGTAAATTCACGAAGCCAACGAAGATAGTCGGAAAGAACTATTCGAAGGATGAGGTTGTGATTAGGAATTCTGATTCCGGAAAAGGTGCGTACTCTATAAATATTGAAGGAAGGGCAATAGGACAATATAAAACAAAACTGGAACTGCGTTTATAAGATATATAGATTTAAATTGGTTAACTGACCCATTCTATACACAATACTCGCTAAACATATATGAAAGGTTTCAGAAATAACCAACTTAAAATTATAAATAAAATTTACCAATTAAAAAAAATATATTTTAGTAAGAAAAAATATATTTGGTCTAAACAAATATATTTGAGTTAAAAAAAAATACATTTTTCTTGAATTACACCTCAGGGAAAAAAAGCAAAAACCTTTAAAATATTTGAGTTTCAAAAAAAAAAACCCTAATTATACCTCAAAAAAAAGCCAAAACGTGGAAAAGTCATTGGCCTTGATCAGTATTTCCCATCAAAGTTCCTCCTTAGTGTCGAGCGGAGAGCCACCGAGGTACCTCACCTCTGGACCTGACTGGAAAGAATGATCAAGGGCCACCTTCATCATTCTTAATCATCACACATTTTCTTCTCTCTTCATTTCAATAAAGGGAGAAGAAAATGTGTCTGAAAAATATCATAGTCTGCTCTTAAGAGCAGACTGGGAAATATACTGATGCCGAGGATTTCACTGGCGCGGGAAGACTTGTCGTGCATATTCTAATGAAACGTTTTGTCAACATTTCATTTTGCTATAAAAACTCGCACATAGTCGATTGCAACATTGTTTTAAAATGTCATGTCAATCGACCTGCTTGTTTTCGGGTTTTGCAAGCACAAACACACGCAGGTTGAATTTTATATATAAATATTATCTAAGTATTGGACATTAGTGTGCAAGCATGACCCACAGTCATGATTTATCTAATAATATTACCTAATTACAGTGACCGAAAAATGAGAATATTTTTGCCATAAAATGTTGATATGTTTTTGCGAACAAACTATGTATTTTAATCGAAAAAAGGGGTTAGATGTATCACTTCACTAAGTTCAAATATTTTATCTATTTAAATCAAAACTGAAGCGCCGGTCTATAAATCGACAGCCAGTGCATGAGTGCGCCAGCACTGAAGGTATTAATAGGGACGGTGTCGACTACAGCGGGCAACCCGTCACCCCAGGCTGGTATAACGATATGTGATCGTTCTTTCAGCCATGGGATGAACGTAGAAGACTTAGGGATGGCAATCTACTGTCTAGTTCCACCAAAAAGCCCGAGAGGCCAACGCCTTACGGCGAGGCAACGGGAAAGGTAAACAGAGGGCAGCCTCGCCCCCTAACTACCAGTAGAATATCTCCGTCTAGAGTTAACTTTCAGGATACCTCCGTCCTCCCGATGTTACGGGTCCAAACTCGCTTACGCGGCCTCTACCTGCTGTATTATAGCGGTAATTCAGTTTGAATTTATCGCGGACCTGGACGTCCTTTGCCACACGGGATCGGGTGGCTCAAGGTCATTTCAAGAGTGGCATGACAGCAGGTCAACATCCACCCCCACTGCTTAGGAGACAGTATTTTTTCATAGTCTCCAGACTCCTTCAGCAATTAGTCAGAGTGCACAACCGATTGGCATCGCCGAACGGTGCACAAACTGTCCAGTAGTGCGGGGATGCAATCTCACCAGGAGAAACTGGTCCACCAGCTTGTGAGGCCTGAGATGCGAGAGTCTTACCTGGGATAGCCTTCCGCACGAGGAGGCTTCTGAATAGGAGCTGAATCGTGAGTGAGCCGATCTGAGAACAAAATGGATCTTTTGGCCCAAGCTGCATGAAACCGTTCGCTACCTGCCACCGAAGGCACTGCCAATTTTTTCCCATTCAAAATGTTGTATGCGTCGTGATCAAGACTGGTCTTGCCCTATATTTTAAAACTGCAGGAAAATGTTGGCGATGCATTTAAAAATTTTGTTTCCAGTTATGGGAATCAAAGGTCGACGGGTCCACATGATTGAGGAACTGAGCGACACTGTTATTTCGTTTCAGAGAGGTAAACAAACGCGCGAATCCGCATTAACGCATGTGTCTGCGGTGATGTCCGAAATGCTGTTGACTTTTTCTTTCCATTTTAACAACCGCTTTAACAGTATTTTTTCTTAATCTCAATGACACCCTATTTGCGAATGCCAACCTTGTCACAAAAACAGTACTAACTGTCTCTTTTGTTATGCAGCTTGCTTTATTTCAGGGGAACACATTCATCGTTGTCCGATTCGTTTTAAACGTATCAATAATTCAACTAATTATGATTGTGTTCTGTTTCGTCCAAGCCATAAAATAATGTGTCCGCATCTTAATCTTTTTAATGTGCTTTCTTCATGCGGTGTTTGTTTTATTGTAAATATTAACGTCCGGATTTCTAAACAGTATTTTCTAGTGTACTGAGTTGTTAATTATCACTTTTTCAGTTACTCCGGGGGCTAAGGAACGCCTTGTGCAAATCACCGGACCAAACGAAGAGAACGTGAAGTAAGATTATTTTATGAATTGAAATACAACCTTAAAGATTTTATTTAACGCAGTTAAATTTCAGCCACGCGAAACATTTAATCGGAGACACGATACGGCGCAACGCATCTCCCGTGCGTTTATCCCACGGGAATCTGTCGGGCGGGCCAAATGCCGGTTTCAGAGGTTCAGCCAATTCTCTCAATTCATCGAATTCCGACGAGAGCTCCAATCCGATTATCGCACGTGATGTGGGTATTTTATTTTATTTAAAAGATTCGCTGTTCTTCTATTTTTTTAAATTTGGTTTGTTTGTTTTAATAGAATTCGACATCTTCGCAGAGAATGTTACTACACAGTATGTCGACAAATGATGCAGCTTTGAGAGAATATCGCCACACGGTTTATTACGGGGAAAACTGCCTTAAAATTACGGGAGCCCATCCTGATATCGTACGGGTATGTGCCTCAAACTTAAACTGACATTACCCACAACTCCCTGCACATTTTACAACCCAAATACAGATTAATAAGGGGAGTTTGTGATTGTGTGAAAAATCGATTTGAGAGTTTAATAGATCTTTACGTTTTGAGGTCTCTGGTGTGCAAAAAACCATACCCAACACCTTGCTACATTTTTTTTTAATTATAACTAGAAAAAGCCCATTCGTAATGGCCTGATTGCTATACATACATGCATATATATGCACTTACGTACATATACTAATAGAATGCCTGTACTGGTTATCCCAGGAAAGTTTACCAAAGTAAATATCTACGCATATTTATATAGCGCTATCGGCAACATTCGTGTCTTATCTGGTGGCGAGTTGGTTAAAGTGCGAAACCTGCTGGTTTTTGCACAGGCTTGCTGGGTTCGATCCCCACGAGTTAGTTATATATTTTCAAAATTATTCATTTAACCCCTCAATAACATTGATTTTCTTAAATTGAAATACATTTTAAGGCCACAATTATATTATTATCGATCCTAACTGGAATTTGAAACTATTATTTAAAAATATATCTGTGCGCGATTACATTACTTTTGTACAACCTCATCAAGGCATGGTTGGCTATAATTCTCTGTGTCTCAGAAGAGAAATTCTGATTCTGTCATGTCCTATGTTTTGAATCTAATTCGTAGTAAAACTGATAACCCTATCTTACTAGCCAAGGTGGATCTTTTCGTATCTAATAATTATCTTCGTACTTGATCGCACCATCTTGTCGCGGAGCCGTTCTCGCGCACTAACATTACGAGGTGGAACTTGTTGACGCGTGCTTTGCTAAATAAAATTCACTCGATGGCACCTAATTTTGATATTTTTAGCGCAAAGCGTCACTTGTTTAAATTGCTAGCTATTAATTATTTATTCTTATATGATGACTAGTGTTATAAGTGTCATTCTATTTGTATAATTATGGTGATATCTTTATTAATTTTACTTTTCAATGGCTTGCTTTTACTGTAATGTTGATTAGTAATAAGCGAATAAACAAATAAATAAATAATCAAATTCTTGCATCGAGAGATTTCCGCACCAATAAATAGCGATGCCGACCGAAACTACTAGCCCGGTTTTACTAAAATTTGGTGGCTGTGAAGTTCTTTTATAAGTCACTTTTTGTCTTTTTGGAATTATATTTCTGGACAGAAAATTAATGCCAAGCACCATTTAGAGAGAAACCAAAGCAAAGTATTATTTTTTTCTCAAAGATGGCTCTATTTTGATATAATTTTGTGAAAAGATTGTATTTTTAGATACTAATAAAACACCCTTGTGTTTTTTTATTCGTATTTATTTGTATATGGGCTGTTTGATTGAGTAGTATTGAACTGTTAATTTGTTTTGTGACCTGATATGCTTTCGCCATTTTTGCATGCAAAGCGAAAACCCTGAAACAATTGCGTGCATTACTTATTCATTCAGTCGTTTAAAGCGAGTGCAAAACAGAATAAACAATGCCATTTTTATTTTTATATTTTTCAGACGGCCAAACTTGTTCTGGATGAATACTTTGCCCGTTGTGAGATGGAGCAGCCGGTGGAGGGAGGCGGAGATTTCTTTACATTGGCCCGCTCCCAGCCCAGACAGGACTTATTCACTGGCTTGGCCTCTGCGGGCTCCCCACTCCCGCAAACGCCAACCGTTAATCGCGCCGATGAATACAATGGCATTGACGATGAAGTATTTTTGGACTCCAAAAATATAGGTAGGGCAATGCGATACCCAACCCGTTTCTAATTTATTATAAGAAGTTTATTTATTTCTCTTCTATCATTTCACATTTCTACTTTATAAGTAACATTTGGGGAGCGCTATTAATGTAATGGCTCGAGTGATTAAAATATTTTTTCATGAAATTATTTTTTTTCATTTCATCTCATTGGTGTTGGTAACTTTTTTTTTTAAACTTTCATCATTTGGTTTCAATTTGTTTACTAACAGCTGGTTCCCACTTATATGATTTTATTGCTGTATTGGTTTTTTTTGTCTTAAAAGCGCAAGCAACCACATAGGTACATTACACTTTATGCTGTTTTGCCTTGAATCTTTTCAATATGGGATTGCAAGATATTCTCTCCCTCGATGCTGTGTGTCGCAATCTTCAGACTTATCATTTTACTTCAAATAGATAAAAATGCTGCCGATTTCAAGCAATGAAGGTTCCCAAAGTAGCCGAATTTATGGTTTAGTTTATGGCAATATGGCTGCCTTTTATGTATATGGTCTCAAGCGGACTGGTTATAGAAGCTATAGAATAGGAAGATGCATAAACTACAGTGATCCTGAAAAAAGGATTACATAGTGGTCTGGCTACTCATCGTCGTAATCATGGGATCTAATGCTACTTAACCTTTAACTGCCGTCGTGGTATAATTGCAATGTCGTTGCCTTCTTGCATATGTTTATGTTTTTGACATGTTATAAAAGAGCCAAGGATTTTCAATATATAAAACATCGTAAATCAACTTTTATTTGTGTACAGTAAAATTAGTCTTTGAGCCCATAATGCGGTTTAAATTCTTACCCCTTTTTTTCTTATTATACTTATCCAAAAAAACATTTTTTAAATAGATAGTATTTTCTTTTATCGGTAGGGACGTATCATTGGAATAAAATATACAGTAAAGAGCAGAACCTAAAAGGAAAAAAATTACAGTATTCAAAATATGTGTACATTTCACTCGCAATCTGGGCACATTCCAAACACTCGTGTTTCAGACAAGCATAACTTTGATATGTCAATTTCCATTTCAGTCTAGGACAGGAAATCCAGGGGCTTGCATTTTGGCAAAAAATCAGATGTCTAAATCAAAACCACTTACAAGTATATCAAAACAAAAAAGTCACAATTGTGTCCGTCGTGCGGTCCCACAGGCCATACGACAACTTTAAATCAATCTTACTCACCTATTTCACTCCCGCCGACTAACACTACCCTCAACGGCGTTGGCATAACTAAATTCGAAGCTACTGAGACTACGGACCGAGGCTAAAGGGGAGGGACACTGCAATTCAGCATTTCTTAGAACCCGCGCAGCCTTTGAGACGACAGACAGCGGGTAAAGGTTAATAAAAAAAAAGTAAAGGTCAAGTGGGAATGAGTTTTAAGGCACATTATTTGCAAATCATTTTATCAATTTTTGACTGCATCCGTTTGCGCTTTAACCATAATAATATAAGGGAAGGTGTGGAGAATTGATCTTATTTATCCTTTTAGGGATCCTGTCATTTATTATTTTGATCCATTACCGTGCGATTCCCGATTTAAAGTAACATCATCTCACCCTAACCGGTCATAAATACAGAACTCCTAAAGACGTATGACTTTCCCAAATTATCAATTCTGCTCACCTTTCCCTAAACATTTGCTTTTGAGTGTGTCGCCTAATCATCGCATTTTCACCGCAGAGGAGAACGCCAACGAAACGACTTTCCGTCGTGCCAGATTTTCGAGGACGACGAGCGAAAAGAAGGAAGGTGAGAGGTCTAATCATTCCATTTCTGTGTTAATCGACAGCTTATCGTCACTAACATAACGCCTGTTCCGGTCCAGTTTGTCAATTTTTTTCAATGCGATTACAGGGGACGAAAACAAAATACGCTTCAGCAACGAGTCGCTGCTGCACTACGCGCACTCGCCTCTGAGCCGACAGTCGCCGCTGCTGCTGGCCACTTTCCCGCCCGAAGTGCAGCGCAAGGTAACTGCCGCTCAAGCGCCATTGTCCTGCAACCGTCAGCATGACGACGCCCCACCCAACTTTCTTCTCAACCTGGTGGTAACGCACCAGCAGTGTGGTTTTTGAACCCTTACCTTTAAATGTCTCGATAGCGTCCGCTAACTGTAATAAGTGGCAAAATAACAATAATAACTGCTACCGGCGATTTACTAATAAGTCTCCATGAGTGATTTTGTTTCATGGTCACCCCAGTTATTGTTCAGACTTTAACCCATTGTGTTTTTGCAATTTCATATAATGGAACATACGTGTATTTAATTATAATACTCTTACCAAACCAGTATATTAGTCACTGCCTATAAGAATGCAATAGGCATTAATATTTTTGTCTCGTTTTAATTGTTTTCCTTTATTTTTGTGTTGGAGCATGGACTTATGCCTTATTTGTGTTGTGAATTTTAATATTTTAACAAAGATGATTAATGTCGGAAATGTCCCTACGCTTAACATTTAATAATGTTGAATTATAAATACTTTGTATTTAGTATAGGTTAAGTCACGGACAGGGTTTGCACATTTCATTTAACCAGCTTTCCTGCACCTTCCTTATTTAATGCATTACCGGCTTTGTTACATCTTAGTTTTAGTGACATGGAAATTTTGTGATTATTGTAAAAAAACAGTGACTCTTGAAATCAGATTTATATGATAAACTAATTTTCGAAACACTGAATTTTTGAGATTTTATCAAAAAATAAGTTACCTCTTAGACGGGTGTTACACGTTCAATCTGGCATCGGCTCAGTCTGTGACGTTGGTCAGACTGACGGGAAACTGATCATTCGCGTTGACTGATGGACTGAACTGATAGATTTTTGAACATATTGATAATTTCTATCATTCCATCAATCAGTTCATGATCAAGGTCGCGGACTGAACTGATGCCAGATTAAATGTGTAATACCCTTCTAACACCTGTCGTAAAATAAGATGCTATATTAATAATATACCAAAGTTCGTATAAAAGTGAATGTGTTTATGATTATTATCTACCTGTGTGTGTATTTTTTGTTGAATTGCAAATGTTTTATTTTTAATTCCAATATTAGTATTACTGAAAGATTTCACTTTTATGATTTGAGGAAAATTGTCATTAAAATTTGTTGATTTGAATATTAGTAGATATATTAAAAAAAACTTTGTGCAACGTAACAGTATTAAGTTAACAGTATTTTAGTTGTTTTCAATCCAAGCTAGCAGCAATTTAGTTCGTTGTTCCCGGACGAAGGGTCCAATTCTACCACTAAAATTCCAATATTATCCAATTTATCTTATTTTAAAGTCGATGTTTGTTGCGGTTTTTGTACATTATAATAATGTTTTTGTACATTGTATTCATTATTCAATGTTAAAAATCGCTAACAACTTTCGGTTTTGTTTTTTAACAATTACAAACAAATCGAATGAGAACTCGTGACCCAGTTTCCCGGAATCGTTACAGATCTCACAGCTGAAGCTGGCTGAAAACAACTATATTTGTAAATTAACAGTAACAGGTTGTGTTTGTCTTATTGTGTTATATAATATAAAACTGGCGAAGACTACATTCAGTCTTAATATTCTATTTTCGTTGTTTCTCTTTCTAAAATATAACTGCTTGAAACCACTCTTGTTTCTTTTTCATTTGTCACCATTTGCTTATATCATTTAACCACTCCTAATAACATCAACTCATCTATGCGTGGGAATGGCTTAATATTTCGATATTTTGTGAAGATATTGGTAAAGTTTGACGGTACTTCGCAGGTTTGTATGGACTTCAATGCCGACACGTATCTCAAGAAAATTAAATTGGGGGGAACGACTTCAATAATGACCAACTATGAAGATATTCCAGATTCACCCGAACCGGAATAGTAATTTTTGACTGCATAAAGTATATTTACATATTATATATAAATGGCTATAATTGAATATAAACTAAAGCTATGCCACCATTTAGAAAATTTACTTTTTAAATTAGCTGTAAACGTTTATCTCTATAGCATTGATGTATAAATATATCGAGCTGGCTTTTTAGTAGAAGACTACTAGCCCGTTGGCAGTTAGTAATCACGCTGCATTTCTTCGATCGTTGTTTCCTCGCCATTCTATGACTTAAAATGCTTTCTTGTGTATTGAGAAATCGCAAGAATGCTTCTATCAAGCCGCCGAAAGCAGTTAGAATTACATTTCACAAGTAAGTTTTAGTAATAATACATATTTTTTCTGCAACGTTATAGCAGTATTTTGTACAAGCATTAGTGGTTATGCAACATACCTCTCACTTTCCTTGTGGTAAAAATATCATTGATTTTGTCTGCAACTCTTAACCCCTCAAGCCCCGATTGGCCGATATCGGCCACAAACTGATTCAGCGTGACTGGCCCGTTTTAATTTTATTTTAATTTATTTTTTTTTATTATATTATATTTTATTATGCTAATATTTTTCATTTTAATTATGGGTACAGTGGTTTGGCAGTAATGAATATTTTTTGTGAGACAGTGTCATAATTCAATTTTTTTACTAATTTTTACTAAATTTTTTTGCGACATCAACTTGTCAATCGGCTGAGGGGCCGAGGCCTGAAGGGTTAAATGAATGTCAGGTCTATATATTTATACATAAGTGCTTTTTAGGACCAATTTCAAGAAGCACCGTTTACTGTAGCTTTTTATATTGAATTTTGTTAGATGTTAACAAATTAATGGCTTTTATTGTGTTTTAATTTCCGGTAAGGTTCTCCTGATGCATAAAATGTTATTTTTTCAAATAAAGTTTATTTTACTCCTTTTTTTTATTTACGATTTTTATCCCCCTGATGGTATGAAAAATTGGCTCAGCGTTTCATTATTCTTTCAAGAAAGTGTACCTACTTCTACAGCACCTAGTCTACGTTTTGATAATTGAACTAGCATGGATATATTAGATAATGAACTACGTTTTTACATTGATTATATGTATAATCAATGGTTTTATCAGAACCTACGAAGTAATCGTAATTTGAAAAGCGCGGAAAAAATGTTTTATTAGTGATGAATTGGCAGCACTGTCCGCTTATGTCAAATTAAGGTACGTTCGATTTGCGTTATGACTGAATTTGTTCCCATTGCGCTCCCAAAGCACGGGCGCTTGCGCCGACTTTTTTTCTATACAAATAAGACGTGCAACTTACCAGCGAGACAAACCGAACACACCTTAAAAAGTCAAAATAGTTTTCGGTTCACCCACGCGCGGTGCGGGCGCTCTTACGGCTGCGCGGTGAGTTTACAGTCTGTTGAGATGCTCGCGGAATCGTGTGTTAATTCTATTATTGTGCTTCGCAAGTGATAAAATGCTATCATCGTTTTGGAACGTGAGTAATTAACAAGCAATCCGCTCACTAAGTCAAAAGAAATTTTCTGTAAATGAAAAATTACATTCGGGTGTATTCTTTTTAAATTGCAGAGCGAATGGCGAATGGTGGAAATATCATAAATGAAAATGTCTAACTATTATATTTGCGCGGTTGTCCTGCGGATTATCCTGCCGATATGTTTTGTAGCGGGTGAGTAGAAAATTATTTTTTTGACAAATGTTTTGAGCGGTTTGAATTTCGATTAAAATCGGCGGGAATTTTTCCTGGGCCCATTTGGTTGCTAGTTTACTGCATTGATGATATAAATTTTCTGACTGTTTACATGCAAATATAAGAGGAAGGGAAGCTCCGCATGTCGCCTCGCGTTTTTCTAAAATTGGGTTTTTGTTATAAAAGAAAAATAGAATCGGAAGGTTGTGCCGTCAAAACGCAGCCATCTTGTCAGAGCGTTTTGGGGGGAAATCTCATCCCATTCTTAGGGTAACCTGTGCACAAAATTAAATTTGTAATTTTATGGTATGCCATGTTATAAACAATCGGCTTCTTATTCGGAAATATGCAAAAAATTAGACAAATTTTATTGATATATTCAGGATCTCTGGAGAAGTAAGGATAAAAAAGGGGTAGAATCTTCGTAAACTCGGGAGTTATGGCGACTCTAGCTTTACCCGGATCCGATTTAGGGAGGCGGCCCCAACTTGTATCTAAAAATACCTAATCAGGGAGGGCTTTATTGATCAGAAGCTGGCTTGTGCGTAATACTTGAGAGTTTTACTGTATACAAGATAAGTAATGACATAACAAGTAGGTAACAATTCGTGTTAAAATGTAAAAGCATAGTCAGAGCATCAGTATTTTTTTTTAAATAATTAAATTTGCCAATTTATCGTCGACGTGTGTAAGAAAGGCTGGGTCGAAAAACACGCCAATTTCATCATAATGGATCTACGGCAAATATTCACAAAGAGATAAAATCGATTTTTTAATTCCGGACAGAGAGTTCATGCATCGATTAGTTCGCGGCACCAGCGCCATAATAAATATCAATATAAACCTAGAAATATCTCGTTTGATAAAAACCAGACTCTGACCGACATCGCTTCAAATTATCCGATGCTCTGAAAAATTCATCCATCAGCCCACAAACCCCCAGAAAGACAGGCTGGTCTGGTAGACACAATATAACATATACGAGTACTTACACAACTTGGTTAGACCGAAAACTCATTCAGGAAGGAGAGATCTCGAAACCCTCGAAGACACCCAGTGATAAGTGAAGATAATGGCACTGGGAAGGGAAACCAGCGGGCCGACCTCCCGCCCTCACTACCAGATTTGACGGTATTTCTCCGTTCTTCAGTCTGGTCACGGAGTCGCTTGCGCGGCCTCTACCTGATATTATCGGTAATTCAGTTCGAATTTATCGCAGACCGTGGCGCCCTTTGCCCGTCACGCTCACACGGGATCGGATGGCCAACGGGTAGTTTTAAAGGTAGCTGACATCAGGCCAACAACCACCCCCGCTGCTTAGGAAACGCACGTTTCCAGACCTCACCCCCTCACCCCGCCCTCGGTTATTCATCGGAGTGCACAGTCGATTGGCTAACCTTTCCAGGTTCCAGGTTCATAGAGTCCTTTCCAGGTTCGTCCCTCTTCGAGGAGGCTACCGGGTGGGAGTTAAACCGTGGTTGAGCCGACCCAAGATAAGACCATTTAAATCAGTTTATTTGTGTATGCAGATTTGCTACCTTCTGAAAAACTGTGATAGTCCCAGGCGTAATTTTATTTTTTGTAATCCCTAGCTATCGTGGTATCTGTATAAAGTGAATTTTTCGGATGACAAACTTTGGACGTTTTTGATGATTTCGAGGTACGTAAAAACAAGCGTTTTGAAATCAGCTCTTTCAAATGATACCCCACTCGACTGATAAAAAAACCAACGTCATCTCTCCCTCCCGCCCCCTCTTAATATATTATAGTTTCTTTTTAACTTTTGGGCTAGATTACTATTACAGTACAAAACTTCGGGTCGATAGCCACTTGTCAAGATAATCGACGGTAGCATACAGTCTCAGTTGTTACACCAATAGAGTGTTGTTTGTACGCATCGGTACGGAACCCTAACATTAATCTAGATCAGAGATTTTCAACCAGTGGGTCGCGACCCCCTAGGGGTTGCGAAGAGACCCCCGGGGGTCGCAGGCTATCTAAAAATTGAATCGAAAATATTTATTTATATAATAATATGCAAACATTTACAGCTTCAATAGACAAACATGTTTATTGTGTTTTACTATTACTTTTACAAAACTTTATTTTGATCTAAGATGGAAACAGTTAGGTACAGCGTCGAAAGTGAAAACGGGTAAAATTAATGTGGTTTTCGTCACTGGTTTTACAAAAACGTTATTGTATTATATGAACGTCCCCGCAGCGCAGCAAGACTAAAATTACGGTCGGGAGATCACATCGCGCGACTGCACTGGTGGTTCAGTCACAACGTTTTGGCAGTTAAATAAAAATATACGGGAACCGCCATGATAAAAAATATTAAAAGTAAAAAAAGTATTTTTTATCTTGGAGACGGTACCGGTGTGTTGAGATGTTGACGCTTGCTTCACTATTCAGCTATATAATGCGGTATGCGTGGGGTAGGAGGTGTGCGCGCGTCGACATGACTGATGCCGCTGCATTGTGGTCTGGAGATCGCGTGGCGGTGCCGCTCGGATGTACCTATGGAAATTTATGCTCACAATCTCCAGACCAGATTCTTGCAAATCCTTGCGGAATCGCGTCATTGATACACGAGATTACCGCCGGCAAATGGCGCCACGGGTCCACGATGAAACTAACTCAGGTAGAGGTTCGCGAAAGCAACTTCGAACTGTAACGATTCTAGTGGACGGAGTAATCCCGAGTTCTTGCCTCACTGTTAGGGGAGGCTCTCTGTCGGGCCGTTGAGGAACTGGTTCATCTCCTAGTAGATTATCTCGTCTCCCAAAGTCTTTGCGACTCACCTCAGGGTGGCAAGACGACAAGGTCGTTATAACGTCCTTGGATGGCGGGTTTGCCCGCAGCAATGCACAAACTATAACTGGTGGCGAGCCTCGGGAGACACCTATCAGGTTTTATATTATATCGTCGATCAATATATGACACCTCGTACGAATTTGCGTTTTTTATTGTTATTGATTTAGACTTTAGACTCACGCTCCAGATTGTTCTCCACATATTCCGAGGGCTTAAATTGCTTAGTTTCTTGTAATTCTCATTGCAGTGTCATTTCGTAGGCATGAGCTACTATGTATTTATCCGGTTATACCTCTTACGTGCTTATTCCTTTGACAGTTTTAATTGTTAGTACAGTAAACCATTATATATTTTTTAATTTGTCCCAAATACTAAAAAAAACATTCCGTGATCGAAGTTATTCAGTTTTCCATGCACTGAGAAGTTTGCTTGTTGGCGTGTACGAGGTCTCACATATAGAGCGACGATAGTGTCTCCATGTCCACCCTAGAACGGGTTAGTCCCAGTTGAGTGAGATAATCAAGGTATAATAGAGTTGTCAACTACAACGGGCGAACCCGTCAGCTTAGGAAGTTTTAACGATTAGTCGTTCTATCTCCCTGAAGTGAGCGCAGAAGACTTGGACAAAACAGTCCACCGTCAAGCTCCGCCAGATGCCCGTAAGAGGCCAACACCTTAACCGCAAGATAGCCAGGTGTGTTACCCAGCGGGCTTACACTCACGCCCTTACTTCCAATTGCGACCAGATTACTCCGGTCTCTCGACTGGTTACGAGTTAGAGGTCGCTTGCGCGGTCCTCTCCCTTACGAAGCGGTGAAACGGTGTAAACCGAATCTATCGCGGACCACGGCGTCCTTTGCCCGGCTGTTCACCCAGGATCGGGTAGCTAATGGTCGTTTCAAGAGCAGTCGCCGTAAGGTCCGCAACCACCCCCGTTCTATACGAAATAGTACTGCTTCCAGACTCCCCCGACTGTTAGTCAGAGTGCACAATCGATGGCTTACACCGCACGGTGCGCAGACCGTCCAGGAGCGCCAGTAGGTTGACTCCTAGGGAAAACTAGCCCTAAGGCCAAAGTCCTGCCCAGGCACACACTTCATGCGTGGAGGCCGCCGGATGGGTGTTGACCCGTGAGTGTGACCAACCCTGATCAGAATGGGTCTTCGTGGCCAACTCAGCAAGGGCCCATTAGCTTCATATAGGCTAAAGTTAAGAATAAGCATAAGGTTAAGGTTTGGCCATTCGGTGTCTGTTATTTTTGCAAGCAAAATCAATGTTTTTACACGACTGCCCTACAAAAATGGAGTTTATTGTGTTCAGAGTTCATCTATGTATTTTTTCCGTTTCTTTATTTCACCATAACTTCTAAACGCTTGAACCGATTTAGAAATGGGTGATATTGTTACAAACGTTATGTCCTCCCGAGTGTCATAGGGTTTAAGTGTCCAAATATCAAGGAAGTAGTTGTCTAAATGTCCAAATATTCAAATGTCAATAAATTAACATAAATTTATCATGTTCGGTGTCAAATAAAAGGTCTAATTTAGTGCATTCCGGAAATATACATGTATCTATATGGATACATCCATAAACTACGAATATTTCATAACAAAAAACCGTAATAAAAATCATTATAAATACAATAGTTCTCTTACTGTAACGGCAGTCGTGTTTTTATTACTTTTATTACATTTACTTGTTATAGTAATTAATTCCTAAATAAATAAATAATTAAAATATATATTCAGTAGCAGAAAGCACGTATGCTGATAAGTCAAGTAATGTGAGCAAAAAATACGAGTTATATTTGATTCATATAATATTATCACTTATCAGAAATCATCAACTCTCGTTTGTCTGTTTTTTTTTTTGGTTGGCATTTGTTTCCCGCCCTAATGATCCCTACTTTGCCCTAGCTAGGGCATTTTTCGCGGTGCGGGCGTTGGCAAATGACCCGGCTAGGCGCGGCCCTTGCGTGTCGCAAATGATAGTCGCCCGTCAAAACCCCCGGGGAGGTGACATTCTTTATACGACCTGATGAGCTTTACTGCACCCGAAATTCGCTACGCAAAGCGGCAAACAATGCCCGGCCCGGTCGCCCGTCGGCGCGGCGCGACGCGCCCACTCCCGACCCCCGACCCCCTTCGCAACACCTATTTCGCCCCCGCCCGAAAGGGTGCGAACGTACAACCTCGTAAAAAATAACGATGTTGTGATTGCGGTTTTATGTCGTGAGGTATGTCACTTCTTCTTTGAGTGCCGCCATCGATGCCAGAGGTCGGCGATTAACCATACACTGGGAAAAAATCGTTTGTGTCACCCCAAGAATTACCCGGATTATACATTTCATAAATAAAATCGACGAGCGCAAATCGAAAATCGAAGAGTGCAATATCTAGCAATTTCCGTTTCCCATTACGACCAGTAAAATAAATTTTCTCCCTGTACTTTGTTGAAGCACGGCCATTGGTCTAAACCTCCCCCCCCCCCCCCGCCCCTCCCGACTCACCTTTTTGAAATCTATATTAAGGTGATTCGTCGCGGTCCGAGGAAACTATTCTGATAATAGATGGCGTTGTAAGCAATATTAACAGAAAAATACGATTTTTAGCTCTCTCAGTGCAGTAAAAATTACGAAATAAATTTACCGGGAACTTTACATATACACGGTTCGATGTACTTCGTATCACCGCGATAATCAACCGCATTACGAAATTAATGGGGAAAACAGACCAATTTCGGTTCAGAACCGAAATTGGTCTGTTTTCCCCATTAATTTCGTAATGCGGTTGATTATCGCGGTGATACGAAGTACATCGAACCGTGTATATGTAAAGTTCCCGGTAAATTTATTTCGTAATTTTTACTGCACTGAGAGAGCTAAAAATCGTATTTTTCTGTTAATATTGCTTACAACGCCATCTATTATCAGAATAGTTTCCTCGGACCGCGACGAATCACCTTAATATTGTAAGTGGATCGTAGATTCCTCGGTACAAAGAAATAGATTCGGACCGTATATATTCTCCTTTCTTCGTTGATATTTCAAAGCTTTGGTATATCAGAGCTATCTATTGTAAAACAACGTTGTGCTTATGGAAGGAACATTAACACAAAAAGGTTTGTTTATTTTGTGGTTTGCGTGCCTTCCGAACAGTTCTTGCAAATGGTCGGGTTCGAGCAAGATAGTAGTTACCTATACACGTACATAGATGGCATATAGATGGCGAATGAACCAGTTCAAGTCGCCTCTTGCAGTATTCTTTCTGCGAACTTGCTCCAGATTCCGCTGCGTTTTGCACTTGTTTTTCTATTTTATAAGTAAAATATCTCCAAGAAAATTTCACTGTCGGCGGAAATAAGAATGCTCTCACCGCCCCCCCCCCCCAAATGATCTAGTTTTTGAGCTGCAACACGATACTGCATCCTCGATTTCGTTGTCGTTATCGGATTTTCTAAAACGAGATGAGTGTAACTCCGGCTTAAAGAAAGCTGTCATTATATCATCCGCTGACTATGTAGACATACATACGAATAAATATATCAGTACAATAATACAATTAAATAGATATTAACCTACATAGTTTGACACAAATTATTTAGGTTAATAATAATAATAATAATAATAAAAGCCTTTATTCGCTGACCGTATTATACAATTTTGCCTTATGTGGTAAAACAATATATTTTATTATTTTTTTAAATCTAATTTTTAAATAAGGTATAATATTATTCTTCAGCAGCCAGTGTTTTGGTCAGGTTGTCCTTCGACATAGGCCTCCCCCATTTTCTTCCATTCATCTCTGTCCCAAGCCAATCTTCTCCATCCTTTCGGTAAGTCATCTTCCCATCTTTTAATTTGACGTCCTTTTTGTCTTTTCCCATTTCTAGGATACCATTCCATTACGTCCTTCGTCCATTTTTCTTTGTTGGTTCTCATGATGTGACCAGTCCAGTTCCATTTTAGTTTTCTAGTTTTGTTTAAAACATCGTTCACCTTTGTTGTTTTCCTTATTTTTGAGGTCGTCCACCTGTCCTGTAGCCTTATGTTTAGCATGCTTCGCTCCATGTTTCGTTGGCATACTATAAGTTTATGGTTGTTTTTGTTCGTGGCAGACCAAGTTTGACACCCGTAAGTAAGACATGGGAGAATGCATGTATTATAAAGTTTACTTTTTATTGACATTGGTATCGTTTCATTTTTAACTATCTCTTTTAGTGACCAGTACCGTTTCCAAGTGTTGCTTATTCTTCTATCGATTTCTTTTGAATATTGGTCTTTTATAGATATTATCTGTCCTAAATATATATATTCATCTACATATTCGATAATTTCTTGTCCTATTTCTATGTCTTCCTTTAATGCATTCGTCATTACTTTGGTCTTCGTTGGATTCATGGATAGACCTGCTTTTCTGCTTTCGTAATCTAGTTGTTGTAACATAGTTTGTAATATGTCTGGTCTCTCAGCGAATATCACAATGTCGTCGGCGAATCTTAGGTGATTTATGTTTAATCCGTTAATGTTTATTCCAAAATCTTCCCAGTTTATATTTCTGAATATGTTTTCTAACACTGCCGTAAAAAGTTTTGGAGAAAGTGGATCGCCTTGCCTGACGCCTTTCTGTATACTAAACTCTTCTCCTTGTTGTTCCAGTCGGACCGTTGCTGTGGTATTTTTATAGATTTCTTTTATTATTCTTATGTATTTACTTTCTACGCCCTGGTTTTTCAGCGTTTTCCAGATATAGTTATGATTCGTTCATATACATGTTGTGAAACAAGTCATCGAAAAACTTAACGAATACGCTACTATACATGGCATTCGTCTATTACAATTATTTAGGTTAATATCTATTTAATCGTATTATTGTATTGCTATTATAAGACTTATTTACGCCAAAACATGCAGTGCTAGATACTATTTCCATTTATTCTGATCTATGTAGTGTTTTACAATTTTACTCAGGGTACAGCCATGTTGTGCGTTACCTACACCTTACCTACAAAACATTACCCGCCGTCGGTATTATTGAATATCGTATCTTATCACCTCCTTCGGTTGTTTCCACTTTAAAACATTGTTTTTCTGATGACTAACCGTTTTTCAAATGTTAATTCAACATTTTGTATTGGATGAAATTCTTCAGACATTGATATTAATACTTTACACTTATATGTCAATCCTTGTCATGTTTGAAAATTCCTTTGCGATTAGCCATGACAGCATCACCGCCCGGTGCAGCGCGATAGCGTGGCGCGGCCTGTGACCATAACTGTTTATTTCGCAGCTTATAAAATCCAAAAATATATCTCGCTGCGATGCCGGCAATCTTGATAGGCAACGTGATATTTGCGTCTACACAATAAATACGGTAGATATGTTGATATATTATAAGTTGTGATACTGTGGGGTTAGGTACGATTATATTGAGATCCAGAGTTCCAAAAACAAAATCAGGGATCTAAAGAATCAGTTCCGGTCTTAGTCGATTAGTCTGACGTTTTTATTTCACAAAATTAAATTGATCCTTGGCATATTCATCGCCATATAGATTTCATTTACAACTAAAACAATAAACGCGATTTCTTTGCGTTTCTTCTTGAATTACTATCGGAAATTAGTTCATATGAACGAGACAGGGCAGTACGTTAGAGCGGAATGTGAAATGCACGGCTGTCACCTGTCTTTATTAAAACTACTCGCCGAAAATAAAGTTGCTTAATGTAAGGGTGCTCTTAAACGGGCCACATTTTCACTATAATATGTGGCTGCAATACAGTTGTCGTCAATATTGCTAGCAATAGCAGCTTTATTATGCAATACACGGCAATATTTTTAGTATCTCCCGGCCATATATCCACATCGTTGCTGGAAGATAGCTTCGCTATCGAAAATACTACGATATTGCCCGGCCAGCTCTATTGTTGTTTCGTTTTGAGGCATAAGTACATCCCTTTCTGACGCTAAGCACGACACACGGCAAACTTTAAATCTTCAATTTGTATTCATATCATCTTACCTATTAGCAATTTTGTGTGTGTGTGTGCGTGCGTGCGTGCGTGCGTGCGCGCGCGTGCGTGTGTGTGATAAAAAATAAAAAATAAAATATTTTTGTGATCTATTTAACGGGTGGCATCATCCCTTTAAATTTAGAGCGTAATTTAAATTCCAGGGTGTACAATTGTATGAAATAATTGATATTATATATTAATGTATTGAAATATTTATATGCATCATTAATAAATAGTAGTATTGTGTTTTTTATATGATTAATAGTGAATTCATACGAAGAAGATCTTTCAATTTATATTCATATAGTCAAAAACATTCAGGCTTAGATATCTAAAGAAACACTGCTATTGAAGTAAGGTCGAATCCACATTCTCGTCTTTTTGTTCGTTTTCAATTTTTTTTTAAACAATATAAGCCGCTTCGACACGTATGATTTCGTAGGCCATTGTTGCCCGATTGTGTAACTCGTGTACGGAACAAAATTATGGGCCATACATATATTGGAAGATATATATATATTTTCCAGCCATATGCTGAATTAAAATTTTGCAGTGATAGCCGGGCCATATTGCCGTAAAAGTATAGCCCGTTTAGGAGCACCATAAGACCGCACCAAATATGCTCCAACTTATTCTGACGTCTATAATGTCAACGTCTCTTGCTAAAAATCGACGACCGTTCATTTCATATTTCGCTCCAACGCATTGCTCTGTCTTATTCGCTTGTACTAATTTCCAATTTTAGTTCACGAAGAACCGCAATCGGACCATTATCTTAATATTCCATCTTCCGCGCTATTCTTTGTTATAATTATTTACCTAGATAATTTACTACATGTTCTGAACAATTACACCTACTAACTACTAGAAACAATTTTATCCTGAAACATTCAAGGACGCCTGGTTATTACTGTAATTATATAATATCACTATATATCTAACAAGTTTTTACATTCTTAGTAATTTTAAAACTAATCATTAGGTCATTTAATCACTTTAACACTGAACGTGACCTTAAACCGTGTATATCGAGTTTATTTAAATATTCGCTTTTATCGCAAGGTCACCGACTGCGGCTGGTCGAAATTAAAAACTGGCGTATTTGATTGATCCGAAACAATTTCCATTTGTAAAATAATACTGAAGGTAATATAAAGTGATATGCGGTTCCTGAAACAAATACTCGGTCTATCCGGAAACTGCATAATCCCGGGCCCAAGACAATTCATAATATAAAATATACATATATTTATTTATTCATAATCATTATAATTTTTATTGCCGATGGGTTGTATTTTTAACTATGTTTAGAAAATAATGCTTTCATTTACTTTCTTTAAAATATACCACTAAAATCAAGAAATCTAAGTACAGCCCTACTAAGAATGTTGTCTAATTTATTATATTTCTACACGACTGCCCATAAAATGCAGTGTAATGTTTTCAGGGTCCATGTATGCATGTTTGCTGTTCGTTTCCTTATTCCACCATAATGTCTAAATACTTCAACCGATTTAGATGTGTGTGGTATTGTTAGAATCGTTATGTCATCCAGGGTGTCATAGGGTGGGTACCTAAATTGTCCAAATGTCAAATAAATAATTATCCAAATGTCAATAAATTAAGTGAAAATGTCGTATTAAATGAAACGTCTAATTGTGTAGATTCTGACAATATATATGGATAAATACATTAACCACAAATATTTATTTTAAAACGTTTTATTGCTTGAGAACCGAGGGCAACCGATTGCGTGTGACGGCGGGGTGAAGCGCGAGGCTATATAAAGCTTCACGAGTGGCGCATGATCATCACGAGATACCTGCCGCAGGGCGTGCACTCAGAAATCCGGGTCAATGGGCCCGGCTCACGTGAACCCCCCTTAAGGGCAATTTCCCAGCGGAAGACGACACGGTCCTTGAAAATGGCCGGTCGACTCTCTCACAGATTGCGCAATTCTCTTTAAGCACTGGATGTTTTTAGAGATAGCACATGTCAACGAGGCTGTAACGGAGCTTCTGTAAATTGCATTTTGTTTCAACGCATATTGTTTCAACGAAGAACTTTATTCTCTAAAAATAATTACTCTTCGTGCGAATAAATTGTTTCTAATAATTTATTATAAATACAACAGTTCACTTTTTTTAACGACAGCCGTGTTTTTTATTTTTTTTCAATTATGGTTCTTGTTTACAGTAAGGCATTGCACATGTACCAAATATGTACAAACATACAGACATACTAATAACGTGATATAATAATTACAATCGTTGCTGTAATTTTCGCCTGTTCGGATCATCGGTGTCCCTCAAAGCAGACAAATTTTTCAACGTCTTTTATTGATAGTCAAAGCTCTTTTATCTTAAGTGACATTGATTAGAGCGGGCTAGGTCAAGACCGCGACTGCTTTATTGACGCCGACATTTTTAAAATACTAACACCTGGTTAAAAACCAGATTAAACTAGGTGTGGAAATGTTATGGCGGCAACAGAATAACAAGTAACTGTATCGGCAGATCGAGGACTAAAAAAACGTTTGTGTCACCTTAAGACTTTACAGGAAAGTAGCCGAGGATTGATTTTAAAAATAATAATTTCATAATTAAAATCGATGAGCTCTCGGCCGGTGGACGAACCCGTTTGAGTTCCGTTACACAACGCCTCGGGCGGCGGGGTTCGTTTCTCGGCCTCGGGCGGCTCGGAGTTAATATTTGATTAAAATGTATGGCAGAATTAAAATATTATTAGTGTTGAATGTGTATGAGATACCTACTCCAATAAAAAAATCACAATGTGATTTAATAATCATAATCATTTTTATTTCTCAAAAAGGACTAGGCATCCACAACAATCAAATAGGTAGTAGATACATATCTGTTGAATTCGACAAAAAAATACATAGCATTGATTATGCGTATAATCAATAATATTAGGATATTAGATAGAAGTCATAAATGTCAAATAAATTAAAATAGTATTTTTTTTTAAATGATGGCAATATTGACAAATTAAAAGACAAAACAATAAGAAACAAAAATAATCGCATTTTTTAGTAAACTTAACACAACAAATAAAAAACAAAAAGAAATTATAAACAAAATTTGTAAAATCATACACTAATTAAATGCCAACAACAATTTGGAAATAATACCGTTTCAAAAATCAACTTGAGAGCTAAACAGCCTGAAGCGTATATAAAAACATCAATATTATAAAATAGCATTTCATGCCCTAAAACTGTGTAAATCTAATATACATACAAATAATAGCTAGACTACCAACGATTGAGCACAGCTATAGAACTCGTCCAACTTATAAAAAGCATGTGTGGATGACATTTTTCTTTTTATGAAGCTGTCGAATATTTTTAACTCTAGAAGTCTAGTTTGGAGAGGGAGGCAGTTAAAAAGCTTAAAACTAACGTAATCAAAGGATTGTAGGCCTGCCAAAGATGGCATATGTGTACCAAATTTTCCAAAGACCAATATTTCAAGGATGACATATCTTGCCATGACCAAATAATGCCTGCATACTAAATTTCAGCTCAATCGGATTAAGCGTTTGGGCATTATCGAGGAGGAATCCGCACACACAGACAGACTCAAAGACAGACACACAGATATCCTTTCACTGGAAATGGTCTTAATCCTCTCAGGGGGCTCAAAAGGGATATTTCCGTCTTCATCTCGAAAAAAATGTTTTGCGCGTTCACAATACTTTCCCAGCTGGACGGTTGGTGGACCGGGAAAGTAATACAGTCCAAAATAAGATCATTTCCCTTATATAAGCAGAGGAATTATGAACAATGTGCATGTTCCTGCTTCCTGATAATGTGTACTAGGTAATTATGAGCATGCTAAAACACGTATTCTATTTCTAGATCCTTAGTCCGACACGTTTAGAGTTTAATGGTCAATGCTCCACCAACAGTCGTTAACAGAGGCGCTTGCTTAGGCGCCCTCTAATTATAGCGAATAGAAATATGTATTGTACGAGTATATCAGAAATGAAGTATCTATAACATGAAAGCTATATTAATATGCGCATACTCTTTCTTGAAAAAATAAATGTTTTGTGCATGTACAACGGTGAATATATTCCATACAATTATAGAGCAAGCTGTGTATTTCAGACAGATTCTATACACGACAGTAATTCGATAAAGTTTTACCAGTTTTGTTAAGAAATCTCTAGATTCCAGCAGCCAAGTAGACACTATATTTCTTGATTTTCGCAAAGAATTCGGCCGCGTCGACAGCGTCATTTTGCTTCATAAGATAAGATGAGATGTTCCAAACGATCTTTTAAACGCTTTACACGTTACCTATATAGTCTATCGGTCTCCTCACCGGACACACGACCCTTAGAGAACATCTATTCAACCTTAGCTTGACCGAGAGCAAAGATTGCCGAATAGGTGGCGAAGAACCTGAAGACAGCATACACATCGTTGGTCGCTGCCCAGGCCTCGCCGCTAAAAGACACAGTTTACTGGAACGAGCCTTTCTCGAACCTAGCGATCTGCCCAACTTGAAGGTCAGTGATCTACTTGGACTGGTAAGAAGTACTGGGCTACTAGCTGACCACTGACCTAACCACATAGTGGGTAGTTAAAAAAAGATCTTATAGATCTAGGTGACATCAAGGGCTGGAAACAAGCCCCCCACTCCGTTTACTACTACTACCTATGTAATAGCATTGATTTTATAACTATAAAATCAATGGTAATAGTAAGTAATACACCAGGCCAGTAATATGTATACCCCTCGCCCACATGCTCAAATCACACGTATTGCATTTATTGAACACCAATGCACTAAAAACCAAACAGGGATAGAAATCCTAATTCTTTAAGAGATTTCTATCCCTTTTTGTTTTCATGTGTGATCGGAGCATGAGCTCCTCATTGCAGATGCTTGGGGCCTGATTTACGTTAAGATTTTTTATCCGCTCTACCTAGTATAAAAAATATATGCCGCGAAGGAAAAATGCTCCAATTTAAAAATAAACTCAAATTATATCTAATTGAAAGAGAATTGTACGACATTAACGATCTCTAAAAACTGTCTGCATCTCGACTATATCTCTTTCTGTAATAGGTTTTAAAACGATTTTCAATTTGACTAAAACGTATTAACTATTTTTTATTATTAGGTAGGCACATATTAATTATACCTTGACTATTTTTATTTACAATATAATCACTAAGACATTTTATTTTACTTTTTGACAACCGTCACTTTTTTTTGTTATTTTTGACATTACATTTATTAATTTTATACTAAAAAAACTTATTTTTATCGGTATTTTAAAGAATAATTTACTCTGTGTTTTTAATCTGGTAAACTAAATGGTGAGACTCGATTTTATTCTACAATAATACCTTCTTCATTCTTACGAGTAACCTTTTACGTTTTGATTAGTAGTAGAAGAATTTGATCATTAAAAAAGAATTCAATGATATCACGGCCAAATGTAATACTACTGTCTATACAACTATGTATTAGTTTTTAAGACAATAAACAATTTGATTTGATTTGATTTGATATACAAACGTACGTGATGCGTCCGGTATATTATCATATACAAAAATTTACCTACAAATTATATACATACAAATGTAAGTATATAAAACCGCTTATATAAACCGCTATGTATTTTGTCTGGTAAATTGTTTTTGAGAATTTAACAACAAGAATTTACCTACTTTTTGAATATTAACCCAATGTTAACCGACAAATGACGGTTAAAACCGTAGTACCGGTAAAATCGCGAAATATTACATTGAAAGCAGTTAACGCGGGAACGTTAAGCTGTCTGTTTCAGACACTGGTCTTTCAACAAATAAACCGTCCGTCGCGACACGAACTGTCTTTCCTCGGTTTGCACATTATAGTTTTTCACGGAAGCTTCATTAACACTTCGCAGAATCGTTACAACCACATGTAGAGCCATTTGCGTGTACCCACTGTCTTGTATTCAGTCATTCTCATTATACAAAACGCTGTTATTTACCCACTCAGTATGTTCGTCAAATGGGAAGGGAATGGGTTTGAGTGAAATTAAACGATTTACCGAACGCTACCGCTGAATCATTCAACTGAACAAAGAAGTTGCCTTTCATCCTGTCAGTACCTACATAATGGAGGAGACCCGCCCAACACGCGAAAGCGGATGATATCAACATTATAGAAGTTTGCTGTTGTTTTATTATTCTTTTTGATTATTTTTTGTTTGTAGCGTGCTATATTGTTTCCCCGGCAGAAAAGTATTTATGATTAAATTTGGCGTATTTAGCATGAAAGGATGACGCTAGGGCTGGGCAATGACAAAAGGGGTCGATTACGTTTCTTCGTGAACTGATATCGGAAATTAGTTAATGTGAACGAGACACGGCAATACGTTAGAGTGGAATGTGAAATAAACGGTTGTGACTTGTCCGCTACCGACTTGACTGCACCAAATGTCTTCCAATTTTAGTTCACAAAGAAACGCAATCGGGCTCAATGCTGATATAGGCAATAGTACGCGATGCTTTAGTATATATACCTAGACTATCTCTGTACTGATCTCGGAAAAAAAACTAGAGGGCTTCGACAAGAGTCGGCCGACATTTGTGGTTTCAGAGTTGGCCTAGCGAGGTCATCTTTATTGCTAGAAACTGACTTGTAGCCGATTAAAAACGCTCAATCGTCATTTCCCCATCTTATTTTCACTTAAAGCCGAATTTTAAATAATCGTTTTTTTATTATTTATTCCGTCTGTGCGCTGCATTAAATTATGATGGAAAAACTTATGGTGATGCCAAATTCTGCATTCCTCTTTATAAATACTACAAAAGGTATGGTTATTAAGAGTACGTATGTAGTCGAGACATGTAAGAGCAAAGACTTACTACACGTATAGCTATAGTTTAGTCGATCGCTCGGTATTAAAATCTTCGAAGACAGTACAACCAATCACCAATGTCTGTTTCTATAATAGCACCCGTACCCAGGTATATGAATTGTCGGGACCCATTGACCCTGACGCAATTAGAAATAAGCGTCTAAGCCACGATTTGTTCGTCCGGGCTTGTCGACGCCACTGATCCTAACCTAACGTAACCGTGTCAGAAGGGCGTGTAGCGGCTGACGGACTGCGTGCGGCTGTGCATTATGAATGAATACACTAATGAATTATACATGGGTCCCTTACTTATAAAAAACCAATCCTCCTGGTTTAACTCATGTCTCCATTCATATACGTAAAAATCAAGTTTCAAACGCCAAAAGAAAACACTCGCCCTGTTTATTATGTAGGACTAGCTAAACCCGGCCACGCTTCGCTGTGGCCCAGTCTGATATGAAATGAATGGGAAACGCGCCGATGTCGAAGCGCACCGTAGAATTCACCATTCGAATGCAACGTTGTGTCTAATTTTCACGTCAATCGACCGATTACTTTTTGAGTTTTGCAAGCACAAATATACGCAGGCTAAATTTGTATGTGTAAAGATAATACTTAACCGCGCTACCTTTGGGTTATTATTCAAAAAGTAGGTAAAAAATCGTTGTTTTTTTTTCATTAGAAGTAGCGCAATGCCCCATACCTTGAAGATATGTGCTGTAAAAATATCCAGGTCTAACGCTGCCGAATATAGCGCATTTATGTGTCGCAAGGCTCGCGTAAGAAGACTCCATCGACTTAAGTTGGTTAGCGAGGACGGCTCCGCAAACAGAGTATGAGACCGAGCTCGATTATAATTATCCGGAACAAAGAGACAACCCTTCGCTAGCATGCTAGGATTATCAACTTTGCCCCGGACCAGTTTGAAAACGTAGGCCATAGTGAGCATTTCTCGGGAATTATAGCCACAATTTAAGGGAATTATTATGCCTAGTAAAAAAAAAAAGTAAATTATAAGATGTATGCGTCTAGCCGTTATGGGTGTTATTACTGCACGGGCATTTTCCTGTGGTTAATCAATACAACGTAGTAAGCAACTTTTGATTAAAAATTTTGGAAAAAAACAAAAAAAAAATTTTTTGTTGGAAAAAAAAATTATTTCATTTAATTTGAAATTTTGAAGAAGTAGACTATTAAATAAAGGTTTGAGAATCGTTTAAGCGCGCTGCGCCATCTAGCGGTAGGTAATAAGTCGTAAATAAACAATATCAGCGACATTTTACCAACCGCTAGATAGCGCATCGTGATCATAGCTTTTCATACTAATTAAACATAAAATAAAAAACAAATTGTCAAAAAAAATATATTTTTTTGTTTTTTTTTACATTTTTTTTAAAAAGTTGCTTATTTTGTTGTACTGATTTACCCCCAAAAAAATTCCCGTGCAGTAATAACACCCGTATGTTATCGAACGATCAAACGACCACTCCATAGTTTGGAAAAAAAATAGTACCTACGCATAAATCAAAGCGTCTGCAAAAGTATTTTTATTTCCTGTCAGTGGCTTTTTCTATCGTGGCGGTCTTCCAAAGCAATATTATCTTCAATGAATATCGATATGAAACCGTAGCCTTTCCTTGAGATTTAATAACGGAAAAGAAGTGGAACGCTCCATATAGCAAACAACCCGAGACGCGATGCCATTTCCGATTTCATAAGGTCACTTTACACTAGTGCTCGCCAACCTTTTTACACTTAGGGACTTGTAAAAGTAAGAAAGTATTCAGAGTACCACAGCGCAGGCACAATTTTAAATATGTTGTGGTGAGTATTATTGTACAATAGACAAGTTATATAGTGATATGTAAAATGTATGTAAAGTTATATATTATGTAAAATGCAATAAATATCATTATAATATAGTACAGGGTGAGATTTTAGTTACATACCGGCTTCCTTGAAGGGGGTGAATCAGTACGAGCGTGTAAGCAACTTTTGATTTTAAAAAAAGGTTTTTATTTAAATACTAGCTGCGCCCAGCGGTTTCACCCGCGTGGTGATGGAAAATTGTGATAATGATGATAGAAAACCATATATCTTAAATAAATAAATAAATAAAATTATAGCCTATGCGTTATTCTGATGTGTAAGCTATATTATTGTAAAGTTTCATCAAAATCCATTCATAGTTTTTGCGTGAAAGAGTAACAAACATCCATACATACATACAAACTTTCGCGTTTATAATATTTAATATTAGTAGGATAGTAGGATAGAATTTAAATTTCGAATGTCAATTTCTTAGATTTTTTCCTACTTACTTGACAGTTATCGTTATATTTTAAATAATTCACACTATATCTTTATAAATTATAGCCTATGTGTTATTCTGATGTGTAAGCTATATTATTTAAAGTTTCATCAAAACTTTCGCGTTTATAATATTAGTAGGATATATTTTTATTATTTATTGTTTTTTAAATAGTATAAAAAGCGCTGACCACGATACGCCCTGTAGCGGTAGGTAAAATATCGGTAATAAACAATATTAGCGATATTTTACCTATTGCTAGATGGCGCAGCGCGCTCACGCTTCTCAAAAACTGTTTTTCAATAAATATTTTTTTTTCCAAAAAAAAAAACCGTAAATTTGTTTACATGTTTCTACTGATTCATCCTCTTCAAGCATGCCGATAACTAAAAACTCACGGGTTATTTCTGAATCGTCCTGTTCATGTCCCGAGGGCCGAAATTGCTTAGTTTTCTTGTAATTGCAATTACAGTGGCATCTCTTAGGCATTAGTTGATGACTTATCCAGTTATACCTCTTACGTGATTCCTCGCAAACAACTAACCTTTTTGACAGTTTTAATTGTTCGGACGTTAAACTTATATATTTAAAAAAAATGTTCTGTGGTTACACAAGTACCTAAAAAAATATAACTTTTCAGTTTTTCCATGCCCTGAAAAGTTTGTTGGCGTGTACGAGGTCTCACATGTAGAGCAAAGATATAGTTCCTTTCGGAAATCCAATGAAGCATACCCAAAAATTATATATTATGATGCTTCAACGGCTACTTAGGTTAGTATGCGTGCATGAATTGACATGTACCAAGAAAGAAGTGTTATTCCTGAGATCATCTTTACAAGGATCCTTGTCTTCAGAGTAGGTCATAATGGTTAAAGTTTTGAGCAAATGCCGTTAAAATTTGGACATCAGAAACTAATATTCAGAACTCCAGCTGCTTTTTGACTGCATCTGTGTAAAAAAAAACATATTTCTGCCAGAGCCTAGAGGGGAAATATTGAGATCATTAGGAAGGTTAAATATAGCTGCCACTTTTCAAGCTTAGCCATCCATTCTTCATTCTACAACAGCTCTACTAGGTTAGAGTCATGCTTTAGCAGCAACTAATTTACTTCTCTCAGTTCGACAAGGCACGAAAGATGCGCTCTTTTTGCACTTTTACTTGGTAAGTCCTTATTTTCAAACGACACCTAGAACAGCCTGGTGTTTATGAACCGGCGGACCGCATCTTGCGGACCAGTGCCAGTTTGCGGGCCATTGGTTGGCGAACAACGCTTGACAGTTGACACGGTACAGTCCGCCTCGAAAAAGTATACATACAATTTTTACTCGTAGAAATTTGGCATCGCCCGACATTACTAGCTTCATTTTCTAAATAAACATTGACGGCGACTCTTTCAATAGCTGCTGGGTTTTTGACAGGCCCCGATAACAATCCAGCTGGAATTACAGGGGTTTGGACAGGCGCCAGCCAGCGGTTTAATATGCATGTGAGGAAAAATGTTGGAAATAGATGATTTAAAAATTAAACCACATATCCGCATAGTTTTCCATGTGAATGCGATACCTAATCTAAGAAAGTTTTAATGGGTTTTAATAATTTATTTATTTAATTAATTAAAACACATTTACAAATCATATTTATCTTACTAACATTCATATTCATTTATATTGGGTCCTTACCTATGAAATTGCTGTTCTATGAAGGAAATTTAAGGCCAAAAAGTTTGTATAAAAAAATATATACATTTAATTAATATAAATATTGACCCATATTATCTATGCAGACTTGTTATTTTAATGGGAGTTTCTTAATTCCTCTGTTGTAAAACTCTCGTGGACAGGCACCAATGAATGCTTTGAAGGCGTTTTTTCACCGACTCTTCAAAGTTGTTTTTTTCCCTTGCAAAAGTTATCTAAATTCTGAAAAAAAAGAAACTATTGAAGCAAGGTCTGGGGCAAGTATGGTGGGTGACCAATAGTCTCCAGCCGCAACTCCTGTAACTTTACGACTGTTTGCAGTGAAATCTGTGGTTACACGTTGTCATGCAGAAGCAGTGGCGATGAGCGATTGACCAGGCTCGGTTATTTAATCACGAGCTTCTCCATCATTGTTTTCAGTTCTTAACAGAACACATGTCTGTAACTGTATAGCCAGACTCCAAGAAGCTGTAATAGAAAACACCGACACGGGATCTCATATTTGAAAATAATATAAATTTTCAACTTTACCATGGCTGCTCAAACGAAAACATTTGAGGAAAAACTAACGACAGAAAGACAAATAAATATCTGATTCTTAGTAAAGAATAATATGGCCTTGAATTAAAATTTATTTGAATTTCAAATTCCAACTTAAACCCAAGTTATCCAAGTTCAACGTGGCCGGTGTGAAAAAAACAGCAATTACATAGGTAAGGACCCCATATTTATTACATTTATTCATAGATATTTAAAAAAAAGAACATGGCCGATATGAGCATTAGCATATTGCACTGCTGCCACCCAACTAAGTGCCAGGACTTGTTCCAAGGCAGCGAGCTCTTTAGTTTTAATTTCCGTATATTCGGCAAGTTAAAATAAACATTTATAATGCCATAATATTTACAGCGAAGTTATAACTAATAAAAATTAACTAATAATAACAATAGGAAATAATTAAAACAGAATACGGAAATAAGATAAATTGAATAATAATACGGAAAATAGATAATCGTGTTAAATAAAATAAAATGTTAATAATACTTAATAGTAACCAAAACTAAATAATTAGAAATAGTAATAAAAATACCGCCACCCGAGCTACCGCCTAACGTCAGACGGCAATGTTAATGCCGTTGTAAAATCGTGATAAGTCGTGGCTACACCAACGTTAAACGTCCATCATCGCAATAATTAACGGCGTTTCCCGTAAGTGTGGCCAAGGATAATGATGAGAATATTCAAGGATAATACATATTTCATATTAGAAACTGTCTGGATGTATCAATTTTTGGATAATTTGCCGGGTGTCACGTTTTGAACGGGAATCAATTTTAGTTTTGAAAGAAGACCTAGACAAATTTTATTTATTTATTTATTTATTTAAGAATTAATTACTATAAAACATTGATTAGCTTACAAAAATAACAGGAACCGAATGGCAAAACCTTAACCCTTTGCTGATTTGTTTCTGTCACCCAACTGGGACTAGCCCGTTCTAGGGTGGACAGGACTCCAATATTACAATCAAGTTTGCTTGATTGCTTGGTTGCCTACAAATGTACAAGTTTTAGTAAAAAGCTAATGACACTAAATTGCCCTAAAATGTGGTCTTCAGAATAAAATAGAAAATAATAATAATAAAAAAATATTAAAAATATATAGTAAATAAAATGCAATTCCATTATTAAATCGGCAATAAATATAATATAAAATTCGATTAAATAATATAAATAAAGTTATATGTGAGAAAAGAAAGAAACAGTCATTAATATTTAATATTATGTTTTAAGTAATATAAGATTTAATATAAAAATACCTAGTCTAAAAGTGTAATTCATTGTCAAAGTCAAATATTTTTTGGTAGTTAGTTCAATGTTAAAAAATACTTAACATATAAGTTTAAAAATATGTTAATAATTTGTGCACCTAAGTTTTATTATACTATTATTTCTAACATTTGATGTATGGTTAGTCTGTCATGATTCGATAACCATTTCTTTAATTTATTTTTGAATTCCCTAAATGTCAAATTCATTTTTATTTCCATATTTATCAGATTGTAAAATCTCGGCGCAATGAAAGAGTAAATACAATATTAGTTCTACTAATTTTTATTTATTTATTTATTTATTTAAAAAGGAAAACATACAGTGCTACATAAAAAATTACGATTACATTAAATACAATATTTCTGGCCTATGACTATGACATGCTTTCAACAATAATTTTCTTCCAAACTAGTAGTCAGGATAGGCGAGGCTGACCGCTGGGTCTCTAACGGGCATGTTGGCATAGCTAGACAGTAGATGTGTATTGTCTCTAAGTCTTCTACGATCATCCCACGGCTGAAAGAACGATGATATATCGTTATACCAGCCTGGGGTGACGGGTTCGCCCATTGTAGTCGACACCACCCTACTGCATTGAGCCCATTAGCCTTCTAAACTCACTCCGTGCAGCAAGGCTGCGTCAACAACCCAATCCCGATTGTTTAGATGCAAACCGCACTCGGTGATATTACGCATCGTCCTATAGTCGTCGGCGGCGGCGGCGCGCGGTCGAAGGCGGGGAAGCGGTGAGTGTGATTTCCTGGAATAAACAGGCGCGGCTCGACGCCGCACCGCACCGCTCGAAAGGCGGTCAAATTCGCCTCTATGTAACTGCTATATAGGGCAGGGCACACGCTGAACTAATAAATTTTGCGATAAGCTGGAGACACTCTGTGGACATAACACACGTGATTTACCCACAGCGCAACGTCTACATTACGATAATTGACGCGTTTCGTTTATACGACCGGGGAAAGTCACTATTAATGTTGGAGCAAAACTCTCCTGATCTCTGCTGTTAACCCTTTGAGGACCATCGGTAGAGTATGGACATTTTTGATATATAAAACGGCGATGTAAATAATATGTATATCAAGTTTTGTGAAAATTGGCTCAATAGATTTTGTATAAATTAATGAGACATAGGTGTCCCTGTGGTCCATAAAGATACAATGTTACAACTTTTTCCAAAATTCGAATTTTGGAAAAACAATCAATTGTTTTATTATTTAAAAAAATCAAATTAAAAAAGTCGCCATGAATATTTTATTTATTTATTTAAAATGACCAGAATTTGTTGGTCATTTGCGATATATAAAAAAAATACGGTATAATTTTAAACAATAGTTAATTTTTTTGCTAATATTAAGATTCTGATGTCTCAATAACATAAAAAAAAAATTTTTAAATTATTCGTATTCGATAATTTATAAAATGATTTTTGAAGTTATGGGACACATATGTCCCATGGTCCTTAAAGGGTTAAGGGCCAGCGACACGTAAAAGGCACTCCCCGTGAGATTGTTATTAGCATTTTGACAAATGTTTTGTCTGCAATTAATTTCCTACGACTAGTTAGCCAAAGACTTACAATATGATGCCAACATAACCCTATACTGCAATATACTCTATGTAGGGAGAAACACACCCACAAAATTCGGTTAAAATGCTGAAAAAGGTTTTTTTCTCTGTGAGGATCATAATAATCGCTATTCAGGGTTATTGGTTCCTCTATAGATACCTTCGAGATAATTTGCTATCTATACAGCCATATTTACCTATGCAAAAATAAATAGTTTCGGAGTTACTTAATTTTTTGTGTTTGTTTTTTTCATAAACTTCTTTTAGTGAATATAAAAATAATAATTATTTTTTTAATTTTTTGGTAACTTCATCATGAACCCTATCAAATAGCCGTATTTTAGTATAAAGAAATAATAATAAAATTTACGATTCAAAACAATTGCCAAAGAAAAAAGTTTGACGATTCAAGGTGCGAAATACTCACTGTATAAAAGTATGATTTTAGAAATATTTATTAAACAAGATCGCCGATGTTATAATTTCTAACCCCCTTAAAAATTCAATAAAATAGAGTAGTTTTTAAAGTAATTTTCTTATAGCATGTAGTAAGAAAAAATCAAGATAAAATATATTCAAAAAGTTATTTCTTCTTTAATTTCTAATGGTCCAACAAGTTTTCTTGGAGTGTCATTTTTGTCAAAAGTTCTATTATTATTTCTTGCACTAAAGTACGGCTATTTTATGATGTTCATGACAATAATAAAAAAGTTTTAAATATTATTTTGCTATTCACTAAAATAGACCACAGAGTATATTTTTGGAAAAAAAAAACAAAAATTTAATAACTCCGAACTATTGATTTCTGCATACAGCTAAATATGGCTGTATAGATAGCAAATAATATCTTCAACAACCTCCCTAAAGTATCTATCGAGGAACCAATAACCCTGTAGAAATGCAGAAAGTTTTTTCGAATACGAAAGTTAAAAATTTACTAGTTTTTTACAAAGAAAAACCATTTTTTTTGTGGATGTCTTTTTTGTTTCTTGAATTTTACTAAAAATTTAATTTACAGAATAATGTAATAATATTTATTTTAGTAAATATTACACTTAAAAGTTGTATTTTATTTAGACCATTAACTTATCTCATTAGGAGGCTGTATCTACAGAAAATGTTGTCAAAAAATAAAATAAATATTTTTCTACATTTATGATTTTACATTCATTTTTTGGTTAATTGAAAATATCCTCCGCAGCGTATTTGGGGGGGGGGGGTGAGAGCCGCCAAGCCCCCCAGCAATATGCACCGGGTGGTCAGCTGGCTAAAGGTAAAAACGATGGGTAACAATAAATCCTTTGTGTATTGAATTCAGTGATTACTACAAAGTAAACCCTATTTCAATGTAGGAAACCACCTACCTCCACGTTTAATATGGTTAAATAGAGTAATAGTAATCATATTGGCATACATTGATATGTGTCTTCCTAGATAAAAAAATATGTTTCAACTTATTTAGATAATCCATTTACTGTTACGACGTGCTAACATATCTGAATAGCCAAATATATTTTTTTTTAAATCTACGAGTATTTATTGTGAAATGGGTTTATATGGCACTGACCCCAGGCCCCCGGCTGTGCCCCAGGGGACCCGATCGGTCTACTTTAGGGCAATTACGCCAATGATAATTACTTACGGAATATAAAGCACGGGGTGTGTGTTTGTATTGCGTCCCAATTGCGCCCCAAATAGGCCACGACCTAAAACGACATAAAACACGAGTGGAAAGCTTTCTATCGGACTCGCATACAAATTGAATTTTATTGCAGCTTGTCCAGCGGATTTTAGTGCTTCTTTGCAGTTTTGTTTTTGTAGGATGACTGGTTTTGCGGTTGTGGCGCGTCGACGTCACAGCGGACGTGTAGCGGTCGCCGACACGCTCGCAGCCTGCCCTATTGTCCCAAGAATGTTTTAACACCCTTCGTATTGATATAAAAGCGAATAATAATAAGAAACACTCAAACAATACTTTCTGCTTGGCTCATCAATGGAGGTACCTAGAATAAGTAATATTTACAGGTAATTATTCATTTGCATTCACAATACACACAATTCCATTAGTCAGGATTATATAAATTTAGTATACGGGATTATTTAGTTTATTATTATAATTGGAAAGATACTGGATTATTTTATTTTATTTTCTTTAAATCAATTATGACTTAATTACTTTTACAATTATTATGTCACCACTTGATTTTATTTCACCGATTTTTTTTCTGTTTTCATAAAAAACTATTAGGTACCATTTCTATTTATTTACGTTACGTACACCATTTTAATCGGATATTTTACAATTTTATATAAAGCCTATAATATAACTTATTTTTATAAAGATTTTTTATAGATACAGATTGGTATCTCTGTTGCTGTAACTCTTAAGTTGGAAAAATGTCCGCCCTACAATAAGCTACGGCTTAGTTAGGTGAAATAGAAACTAGCTAGTACTTTTTATATTGACTTGAATCTTATATCAGCTTTTTCTACTATTGGCTCTGAATAATTTTGGCATAGCTATTTATTTTGTGAATACCGTGTAGATATATCGCTAGTACTACTTACGCTAGTTAACTTATGTGTATTACTGTGTATGTGGACCTGTTCTGTTCATGGTTGGTCACACTCACGGGTCAACACCCATCCGGCGGCCTCCACGCATGAAGTGCGAGCCTAGACAAGACTCTGGCCTTAGGGCTAGTTTCCCCTAGGACTGGCGCTTCTGGACGGTCTTTGCTCCGTGCGGCGTAAGTCAATCGATTGTGCACTCTGACTATGTTAGTCAGTCTAGTCGGGGGAGTCTGGAAGCAAGTACTGTTTCCTATAGAGCGGGGGTGGTTGCGGACCTTACGGCGACTGCTCTTGAAACGACCATCGGCTACCCGATCCTGGGTGAACAGCCGGGCAATGATGCCGTGGTCCGCGATAGATTCGGTTTACACCGTTTCACCGCTTCGTAAGGTAGAGGACCGCGCAAGCGACCTCGAACTCGTAACCAATCGAGAGACCGAAGTAATCTGGTCGCAATTGGAAGTAAGGGCTTGAGTGTAGGCCCGCTCGGTTATCTCCCGGATAAGGCGTTTGGCTCTTACGGGCATGTGGCGGAGCTTGACGGTGGATTGTTTTGTCCAAGTCAAGGTTCGCCCGTTGTAGTTGACAACTCTATTTGCGTATGTGGACCACAGGGATACTTATGTCCCATCAATTTAAACAAAATCTATTCAACCAAGTTTCACTAACTTGGTTGAATACATAGATTGAATAGATTAGAATCAGTAACTTGACATGTTATTTACATCGCCCTTTAACAGTTGTATGTATCAAAAAATTCCATTCTCTACCGCAAAGTTTATGGTTCCCAAAGGGTTAAAGTGATTTCTTAATTTAAGTATGTCTGGGTTTTATAGCCCTATGAAGTTCCGTTTTACAAACCTACATTGGCGAGCAACAAAATCGAAACACTCGGCGTGGCTACGCTTTCACTCGGAATTCAACTTTATGCACGATTAAGAAAGCAATTTAACATGACATGACTCCCGCAAAAGGAGGACACATTCTATATTAAAACTAACAATCTATACCAGTACTGGTTTTGTATGTTTATATCCAATAAAGCACTTTTCGAAGAAAAATACTCTGTTACAAATAATTCGCACGGTACTGTACGCATATATACGGTACTGTACACATACTCGTATAATAATATAATATTGTATACTAGATGGCCCGGTGAACTTCGTATCACCTAAAATTTATTTGATTGTAACTCTTCATAAGCGTTTATTAATCCTAATGAACCTTCCAAATCTAATTCATTGAAATCTATAAAATGGCCGAATCATGTACGGTTTGAGTTTCGTTTGGTGATTAAATGAAAGTCGTTTGTGATTGAAATTAATTCAATGTATTTAATTTACATGATAATATAAATGCAGTTCACATTCAACACAAAACATTCTGGTAAAATATGTTTTTCATTTTGTTTTCCGGCGCGTAAATAAACAAAAATGATGGCTTTCCGACCGATGGCTTGGCGAACACGGGACATACAGTTGTCCATGCGCGAAATATGGAAATTCGAAGTTAATTCCGCAAACTTCCAACACGCGTGATTTGTCATCGTGAAGGCCAGACACACGGTGAATCTAAATTCCGCTTTCCAGAATTACCAAGTGTACAACTGTAGATTGTCTTTAGTATGTCGCAAAGGAAAAGATGCGCCAAATCGCCTCCTTGCTGCTGACATAGCGACACATCTGATACTGAGTTACACCTCGTTTGAATTCCTTACAGCGAAAACAGCCATATCGCTTTATTTTACGTATTTGAATATGTAATTTATCGAGTTGATGAAGTTGCAGTATTCCACATTGATTTGCGCTTTAAAAGCCTTAGACAATATGGCACAATCCAACGATTGTCCACATTTACATCTTGGCTTTTGACCTTCACAACTGCAGATCGCCCATTGTTCGCAACTGATCGGCGACGATACAATGTGTATCCGTCATTGCCTGTGATGGTGTTAGCAATCAGGTCTCTCGGGTAACGCCTGGAACAGGGCGTCGAGCATACAGGGCGAGATGTTGTTATAAACTTCGCGTCCATAAAGTCCATAGATATGTTCTTAGGCACCACTGCAAGCAATTTCGGATTAACAGCTTCATCTTGTATTTCGGCCGAGATGATGGAATCATCTCACATCAGTGCGGTTTGCACTTGAAGTAGTTTGCCGCACATTTGACTGCCTTCGTCGACCTATGTTATCTCTTCTTCTCGACATTGTAATGGACACTGTAAAACGACACGGAATTGTTTCCACGCTCACTCAAATCGATCGAAATTTCCATGAGGTCTTTACAGTATTGAAATCCCCAAACTAAGTTCAAATTCGTGGTTATGTCATTAAAAAAATTGGTTGTGTCACCCCAAGACTTTCCTGTCAAGTAGCCAGGAACGTAATTCATCTGAATAATAATATCATTAATCCTTCAACAACAACCCCCCTCCCTCAAACTCCCCAAAACTCGAAAATCGAAATCGAAATCGACTTTAACTTCAACTTCGACTTTCGACTTTTCCGACTTTTTTTACTTTTTCGACTTTTTTACTTTTTCGACTTTTTCGGCTTTTTAGACTTTTTTGACTTTTTCTACTTTTCCGACATTTTCGACCTTTTCGACTTTTCGACTTTTATAAGTTTTGCGACTTTTCCGTCATTTTCGACTTTTTTTACTTTTTCGACTTTTTTTACTTTTTAGACTTTTCCGACTTTTTGACTTTTTACTTTTCCGACTTTTACGAGTTTTTAGACTTTTGCGACTTTTTTTACTTTTTCCGACTTTTTTGGTTTTTTTTTTTACTTTTTTGACTTTTTCCCCTTGTTTGACTTTTTCGACTTTTTTGACTTTCGCATTTTTTGACTTTTCGACATTTTGAAATTTTACACATTGTCGGAATGAATAACAGTTATGGATAGCGCAGCTGTCAAACAATACGATCGCCGCGATAGCCATCTAGAAAGTGGCCAATGTTCCCAAAATGACCAATTGCGATTTTTTCGATTTTCAGTTGTTTCTTTGAGTTTTTCCCCAATATTTTTTTTGTAAACCACCCCTGAATCAAGCCAACCAAAATAAAAGAAGAATAATTCAAATCGGTCGAGTCATTTCCGAGATCCTGCGAGACTAACGCACGGCGATTCATTTTTATGTATAAGATATATGAGTTTGTAATTAGTGACTTCCTTCAAGTAGGTGAATCGGTACGAGCAAATAAGCAACTTTTGATTAAAAAAAATGGAGAAAACAATTTTTTTTTTTAATGGAAAATTTGAAAAACTTGACTAATAAATAAAAGTTTGACACGCGTTGAGCGCGCTGAGACATGTAACAGTAGGTAAAATGTCGCGAATTATTAATATTTGCGATATTTTACCTACCGCTAGATGGCGCTACGCGCTTAACTCTATATTATTAAAACAAACATTTTTTGGATAAAAAATAATAAAAAAACCTTTTTTGTGTTTTTTTTTTTTCTGTTTTATAAAAACTTGCTATTTTGCTCGTACTGATTCACCCACTTCAAGGATGTCACTAATTAAAAACTCACCCTGTATAATAATAGATACATAAATACTGTTAGGTGTACAGGTAAGTACCTATTAATACCTATTTATATAAAATTATAAATATTACATTATAAAGTACTTATTGGACTGGCGAAAAAAATAACAAAAGGGTAAGGTGGGTGATGCTTACTTAATATTTTGAGAAAGAAAATGATTGTTTCATTAACACCTTCAATGTCCAGCAGAGTGGGCATTAAATGAGTAGGCGAAAATAGAAGTATCTCAAAATTAAATGGACGCTGGAACAGTGAGTCTCGGAGCTCAGGTGGTGAAGGCCACAGTGCATTTCGTAGAATTTGGTTCTTAGATTGTAGACAAACGAATTGAATAATAAGATAGAAGGATCTTGGGGTCGAGCCCTGCCTCAAGGAGCAGATCGCACATTAATTCGCATAATGCGCGAAAAAAGGGGACTTGCGTCATTTCAAAGTACGACTGAGTAAGGTTCAAAATAGCTTTTTATGTCAATCTATCTTTTTTACAATAAATTGCCATTATGCATCAGAGGCCTTGGAGAGGTTCATTTAAAGGAAAATATAGAGTGTATTTTAATAAAAAAACCTAATTTACGGCATTAGGGATTTTGACAATATCGTTTTTGATAATAATTGTCTATCTTTATTCTTTCTATTATTGACTATACACGGCTCGGTGGTATAGTGGTTAGGTCGCCTGATAGTGGTTAGGTTCGATTCCCGGCTGCGTTACCATTTTGCGTTGTGATAAAATTATCGGAATTGCATTTCAAATCTGTCGATCGAATGCAATAACAAAACACCCACATACACCCATGCTACACGCACACATGCATATAAACATTCCTCAGTAGGGTTGGTTGTAAGAGCTTGTATGACAATAAACCCACCCATTGTGACATTTCACAATAAAAAGTATTTTAAAAAAACAAGCAAAACAAACTATTATATAATTATATATTTTTTATTCTGACTATTGACGATATACTATTATTATCATTACTAATTGGACAACATTTGTACTTATTTTTTATTTTTTTATTGCTTTCTATAATTTGTGAAATTGACAAATAATTCTGATTGATTATTAGTACGATATGTAAGATAGTACGATAGCACGATAGTACATACGACAATTTGTGAAATTGTTTGTTTATTATAATCGTATATAACCTAGAAAATCTGCGCTTGAAATCAACCTTCTTGAATGTATACCTTATAATGTAGGTAGTACTTATACAAATATTCGAGTAGTAATTTTGATTATTTTGTAATTTTGGTTTATTCGATTCGTATCTGAGTTATATTTTGGTTAATTTTGACTACCAAGTGTAGGAACTTATATTATCTGGTTTAAGAAATAAAATAAATCTATATATATTTGAAATAAAGTTATAACTCGAGAACGGCTAAACCGATTTTCATGGTTTTTGATTTGTTGTATTTGTCTCCGTCCCGAATAGCAGTTTCGTTTTAAAAACGCAAATTGGGAAATTGACGAAAACTTAAAATAAAAGAAAAAACATTTTCCCACACAAAATGTAAATCCGTGTTTTTCTCATGGTCAGTTGTACGTGGCATGTTCACGTGTCGGCAAATCATCCGCTTTATTTGTTCTTACGCCTGATAAAAAAAAACTAAAAAAGGGGCTTCAATTAAGAGAATTAAACCGAGTGCATCCCATGCTGCACAATATGTAAATAGTTTAATTCAATCATGTCTTGCTGACACGCGATTGATATACTTATTTTTTGTATTTTTATATTTCTTTTTGTGTTATTATATTAATAAAGTAGTGAACTTAATATTTATTTTGTATTCATTAAATTGTATTACTTTCATATCATAAATTAAGTTCAGCTAATCTGTAACACGAAATTCATTGACTGTTAGGCGGTACGAAGTTCGCCGGGTCAGCTAGTAATAATATATATTTTAAATCAGTAAGTAGGATATAAAGAGCCAAACAAAGTCCAAGAAAGTTTACCACGCACCTGTTATCTAATTTTCACCCATTTCTTTTGATGGAGCGATAGCTGCGGCAAAGCCCTTGCCAAGAGTTGTATGGATTTTCAACGATCTTGTATTTGTGTAAGTATCAAGGTCGCATCAATCCAATGACGACACTTTTATGTAAAACCAAATACAGACGTACTTACTCATATTAAAAATGCTATAAAAAGACACAAAGCATACCAATTTTAGCCAGACGCCGATCGAATCAACTGTATGACTAAGACCGTTAAACAACTGTATGACTGAGGGTCACCATTCGTGGCTCCGAAATAACCATTCAAGTCTCTTATCGCAAATTCTTGAATAAAGGCGACAAACAAGATGGCTATTGAGACGGATGGCATTGAGAGTAGCTAACCTCACGCGATTTATAGTTAGATTAACTTCTTTATCAGCGCTACAATCTCCAATTGATTTGGACGTTTCTCCCTCCCCCCCCCTAACCTAACAGCCTTTGCCATAATAAAATACGGAAGTTTGTTACTATACAGCTGGGTTTTAATTTACCGGCATCATTGAAGTGGGTGAATCAGTACGAGCAAATAAGAAACAAATACAAAACAAAAAAAAACATTTTTTCATATGTATATTTTTAATTTGAAAAATTTAATATTCCGAAAAATAGTGTAAAAAGCGTTGAGCACGATGCGCTATCTCGCGGTAAGAAAATATCTCTAATATCGTTTATTTATTTATTTAATCTTCGGGAAACATACATCGCTCCATTAATTATAACTAATGTAATTAATAACTTAACTAGAGTATTTAACTAAATATAATAACTATCGCTTATTTAACTAAATAGCGCTAATATATTTACCTACCGCTAGATGGCGCAGCGCGCTCGACGCTTGTCAAACTTCTACTCAAAAGCTAAAAAAAATCGTTTTTTATTAAAAAAAATCTGCATTTTTTTATTAAAAGTTGCGTCTCTGGTCGTACTGATTCAAGGATGCCGGTAAATTAAAACGCACCTGTAAAGCCTCCTTCTCTCAAGTTAAGCTCTAGAACACGATCGGACGACTCAGTATAGTTTTGAGGTTGTAAAGCATTATTGTAGTAATTTCTCTCACCTGTCTTTTTTATCCAGATTAATCATAATCAATTTTATTTTTCAAAAAAGACTAGGTATCTACAACAATCATATAGGTAGATACATAATCTGGTGAAATCAACAAAAAAATACATATTAGATAAATGTCAAAAAGGTCAAAATGGAATGACATAGTAGAAAAAGAAATAGTGGCAATAGTGTCACATTAAAAGATAACAAAAACAAACAAAAATAATCGCATTTAAGAAAAAAATATTTATCTACAAACGATAAAAATAACTAGACTACAAACTTTTAACTCCAGAAGTCTAGTTTAGAGAGGGAAGCAGTTAAAAAGCTTTAAACTAACGTAATAAAAGGATTTTTGTGTCTGTGTTAGGTGCACTCTGGGAAGGGCAATATTTAACCGGCGGCGAGTGTCAATATTATATCCACACCCCCCCCTCCCTTCCCCAGTTGGTTATTCTCTGATGCCCGCATGATCTATCATGTATTTTTTTTTGTTTTATTTTATTAAATATTCACATAAGTACAAAATATTATTTTCTGGTTCCGAAGACTTGTCCACCACATGCTTAAGTATTTTAAAGGTTCGCCTATTACAATAGGCAGATTAATGTTACACGATGTTGCAAGATATTACAAGATAGGTAAGAAAGTATAAAGATTTATTAATGTAGATGGTTTTCTTTCGCACACTCCCGGATCAAGGTCCCAGCCGATTCACACGCTTTTACTTGCGCTGAGAGTTTATTATAGAGGCGACAGAATAATACAATAGTCCGTCTTTCCCCATAAATGTATAGAATTTTGGCATTCTGAAGGCTGTACACAACGACTCATATTTATATTTTTAAAAACCCATACGTTTGGAATATATTAAAGTTATGAGTACTATTTGTTCAGAAAAAAAAGTACGATAAATTTGCTTTCTGCAAACCGAATTTATGGTTTTGCGACTTTAAACTAAACTGTAACTTTTAGATTTTAAACTAAAATTGTTTTTTTTTACCAATGACAATTTTTGCCGTTGAAAATGAAACACTTCCCAACATAGCAAGTTCATGAAATTAGTTTCTCTAAAAGCGTGTCCATTTTTCGTACATTTTTCTAATAAACAAAATTATCTTATGACTTAAAATAACTTAAATTTATTAGAAACGTACGGGGAATAAAAAAAACGTGATAACGTAATTAACGTCCTTGGCATAATTTGCCTTGTGGCATGTGAGTGGCAAGTGTTCCCATAAAGTCATCCCTCAATAATTCCGATATCGAAACATTCGGAAAACAAAGTCGTAGTCATTTATTCATATTATACAATATACGTCAATATTAAACGATTTCAGTAGAACACAAAAATAACGGAATTGCATTTCAATTCTGTCGATCGAGTGCAATAACAAGACACTTATACAAATGTTATACGCACGCATACATATAAACAGTTCATACAGGGGTTGGTTATAAGAGATTATCATACGATAATAAACTCGCCCATTGTGCAATTTCACAATAAAGAGTAGAAACAAACAAACAAAGAATTAAAGAATTCGTTGTTATAGCCCAAAATTGTATTGAGGTAAGTCTTGTAGACCTCTGCCATACACCGCAGCCTGTAACCGATTAGCGACTCCACTAAAGCTATGTAAATCATTAGCAGTGTCGTCCATTTGTTATTTTTCTATTGGCATAGGTCCTAACAACATATTAAAAAAATATATACTTTAAAAAATATATATATTTCCATCAGGGAGTTCCAGTGACAATCTCGCGGATCTACTTTCAGACCCTCGCCATCATGTGTAATGGAAAGTAATTATGGTAACAAAACATACTAGCCCAAATTCGACTGTCCTACCATTTGCCATCAGGGAGTTCCAGTCCCTACATCCCGACTCCATCATCAAATTAGCTCGATGGTTCCATAATATTCCACTGTCACCGAACTTACATAAGTATGCCAAAATTCAGCTCAATGCTATACCAGGAAGTGGTTGAAAAATGGTTTGCAAATTTTGAAACGGACAATTTACATAGGAATATTGTAAGTTAAAATAAAGCTTGTAATAATTAGAACTACATGAACTTTTGCAACGTCGATGTTATTTTCTTATACAAGTTGACTTGCCTACCAGGGAACAACCGGCCTAAAACTTAGGACAAACCGTTGGAGAACACACATACACTGAATACTATGTTTGGTTGACTGCTTCGAAATAATAATCAGTATCTCAGGGTAAGTGTCAGTTTCCAGATCTTATGTTACTAATGGCTATACTTACTAATTCCTATGACACATATGATTGAATTTCTGAGCCTGTACGTATTATTTTCGGTAAAAATATTATTTAATATAATAAAATGAACGTACATACCAATTAAACGTTAATGGGTGATTTAATACCAGACGGTATTACATTGAAATTTTCTTATTTATCCATAATTCAATATATAGTTACAGAAAATCATCCTAATGCAAAACATTTTTCAATTAGTATAGGTACCTGTTATAAACCTAGCTCGGAAAGGAGATTCATCGCTTTGACATATAATGATTTACCACCTCACTAGGAAATAACCTTTGTTGAGGTGGTACTAATATCGTTTCTTAATTCCTGTTGAGATGTCAAGTCTCATCTGTTTGGAAAATATAAAAAAATATAAAAATTGAAATTGCTATCTACGGTACTAGAATAATGTATATATTAGTAAATATATGTATACTCATTATATACAGAATAGTATATACAGTATATTATATATACTGTATACTTATTTATATTATATAACATATAGGTATAACACTATTATATATAAGGAGTTACAAATAATATGATAAGTATGAATTATTTATGAATACCTGTATATGACATGTATATGATGTAATGACAAAAACATCGGAAGGTGTGGGGTATATATGCGGGAGCGCAAAAACAACAGATCCCATAATCAAAATAAAAAGTATAATTAATGTTTCAACTATGATTGTTATACTAATAAATCGTATATTATATTATAATATAATATGATAATACATGCTGTACAGAATAACCTTGATAACAATTTAGATATAATTTTATTTCCGCAGACAAACGCGGAAATTTTTTAATGGGATGGAATTTTGATGGTAGAGTTTAAATTAGCTATGAGCTGAATTCTCTCATTACGTAAAAAGGGATATTACTGCGAATACTAAATAAAACTATACGCCTCCTCAAAACAAATAAAACGCGAGTACTGGAGATATTCTAGTTGCTTTCGACACTATTATTCCTATGCATGGCATTTTATTGGGTTGATAATGCAAGGAATATATATATATTACAAACGTATTGTTTAGAAACGAGAAATATTTAAAATAACATTTTTTTTTCTAAAAAATTTGTGTGTTTCATTTTTTATTCGAAGGGTGATTTTGTCGCTTTATGGATTTGGGCAAAACATCCTTATATCTGTGGTTGACGTGTTTGCATCTCTGTGGAACTGATAAAAACAAATACGTCGAATTCGCCGGTCGATTTTTCACTGTTTCAGCTTGCATCACCAATTCTGCTATTTTTTGCTCGATTTGTTGCAGTGCAATTTGTTGATGAAAGTTAAGAAACGGGTTCATTTGATACGCACTCGTACTTTGCTGAGGCCAGCACGGATTAGGTGTATTATCAAAGAAAATATTCGGTTGCGGATTTTGAGAACGTTGGCAGTGACACTCCCAAGTCTGTACTGGGGGTACCCTAAGGTCCCATATGTTCTGCTGCGTCGTAGAAAGCCTTGGACAAGTAGAGTTTGCAACGAGGAATTCATACTGATTTCTTGGCTGTGGCATTGTTTGCTGATTGAATAGCGTGACACCTTTTCATTCGGAATAGCAGGCGGACACTGATAATCACAACTTTTCGCACACTGCCTTGAAACGAATTAGCAAATTATCACCACACTGCCTCACGTACAATAGCAATGACTTTAACATCATCCGCCGCTTACTAATGGCCCATAGATAAACAAAATATGAAACTAAACATTGTACCTAGACTTATAAAATACACACTTATTTGCCAATATATCGCGTATTGTGTTAACATCCCATGTATAGTGATTCATTGAGGCTAAGCAAATAACCGTATGCAATAAAGATATGCAATAAAATTAACTCAACCTCACGTCCACGCACTATCAATAATCTGATAAAGGTGTTCCATTTTTCAGACTCCTTACCTATTTAACAAAGTACGAATGAATTGTGCACTTCACTAATTTTGCTATAAATTATCGGAAATATTAGGTCTTTACTAGGAATGCAACCCAGTATAATAATTATTAAAATAATAAAACTTTATTAAAAAAAAGCAAGCTTTATTGCCTTGCGGCAATATCTGTCAGCTAACCTAAAATTTAAGTGTAAATCACAAGTGGCTTTGCGTTGGCTACCCAAAATAAAAATAAAAATTTAAAAATAAACCGAGAACTAGTAAAAATATATAATAACAAAAGAAAAACAAAAATTCTATTTAAATTTAAATAAATACGCAGAGGTAAGGAAGCAGACGAAGGAAGGAAAGGGATCCGTGGAGGAGGATGAGGGTTGGTTATATTAATGTTTTAGGTTCACGTGCTCCATGAGCTTGGCCTTGAACGTAGTGATACTGGGGGCTGTTCTGACGTTATTCGGTACAGCATGCCTTAAATGTGCAGCTTCTAGGAAGAAGGAGTAATTGAAAAGGTTGCTGTCGTGACCAAGGAGGGATAAAAAGTTAATGGATCTCTGGTCTGAGGGGACGGCTGTGCGCCGATAGAGCAGTGAACCTTTCGGCGAGATAAAGCGGTACGCCATTCGCGAGAATTCTGTATAACAGGCAGAAAATTCTAACCTGTCTCGTCTTCCTGGTAGTAAACCACCGCAGTTTACTTTGGTACTCCGTGATGTGGTCATATTTTCTGAAACCACGTACTATGATTATGGTACGATTAATCGATCATTACTGGTGTTTTCCTGAATAATCGAAATCTTCGAAGCGCTTATTTAAAAAACAGGAGAAACAATCTAAGAAAACTCGATAAATAAAAAAAAAAACAAAATCTCAAACATGCTGACATAATAAGAAATTCTCAAGTTTCCTAAGTGATGGAGTATATACGTGGAGTGCTTGCGAAAAAAATATTCGGGCGGCAGAGGATTAGGAGCCTTTACCAAATATTGCAGGGAACAATGATCAAGACTAAGACAATACTTTTTTCGCAAATCTCTAACCCACGACAATATTCAATTCGCCGTTCAAAGCAACATTTGGTAAACATGTAAAATTGTAATTGAAAATTGCTGAATAAAACAATTTCCTTACTTCACTCGTACTCAAACAAAACAAATCGCAAAAAAACTTGTTTACAATTTAAAATCATCAAATTTATGGGGTGTGAAATATATATCTTTATCCAGATGTAAGTCATCATTATTTGCGATTATAGGAATAGGTAAATAAAGTGTATGAAGGTTAAATAGCAATGTCGTAAAAATTCTAATTGCTAATACAGTCAAGTAGCCGTATGAGGAGAGAATTGTAAGACGTGTTTGTCGCAGTGGCCACTAATGAGATACCTATTAGCTATTAAAATGTATTTTAATGGTTATATAGAATCACTACATAAATAGTCAATCGCAGCTAGACAAAGTTTCGGTTCCTGAATATGTATCCATTTCCACTATCTATTGCTTCTCAATTCTCCACTGTTAATGAAAAAGGGGTTAAGTCCAAAGACGATGAAATTGAGTTAAGTCTTCATCAGACCTTCCAGTAGCAAAAGGGGAAGCAAAAGGGGTTATGTTAAAAACTGCAATAGTGCCGCGATAATAAAAAAACGAGCTGCCACTAAGGAGATTTATTCACGACTGTCTCAAGAGCAGGCGGCAGTGTCGCCCGCTACAACATATTACCTGTTTGTAATTGATCTGACTCCATATAATTAAAATGCGTGTTAACAACGTAACGAGGAGCAAATTTGAAGTTTCTGGAGGAAAACTAAAATCTATATATTGTGATGATTTCTATACAATTTCAAATATAATTTGTATCTGATTTACATCTCACCCTAAAACCTTTAAATGCAGTTATCCCAAACTAACGTTTTGTACTTAACCTGTTTTTCACCGACAATGGAGAATTTGACTTTCGTCTACTAATAAAACAATTTTTGAAGATTATTCTAGGTAATCGTTTGAGGTAAGGTTCGAGGCCAAGTAATAATTCGCAGTCATTTTTTGTTTGTTTTTCTTAACTAATCATTGTTTATATGACGGCTACTATATGCGCTTAAAAACTCAATTTTGTGAGCCATCCCTAGCATAGAAAATTTCAATATTGTGATGTTTGATATATTTAAAATTTCTAGGCCCCATAAAATTCAAAAACCCCTGTTTGGAGAAAAGCTAGCTAAGGTGCCTATGCATCTGTCTGCCCTGATTGGACTGCATATGCCGCTTTTCTCTGCTTTCCCCTAACATTAACTATCTGAAACCCATCGAGATCGACGGTCAGTTTATTTACAGTAATGTTTCTTGTTTAATTAATATTTCTTGGATAAAATAATATTTTATCTTGGATTTCTTTGGATATATTCGATCACGTTGCGGTGCCTTGCTCATTTGATCTACGATCAGGAATGTCACCAAGGTCTTGGAGAAAACGGACAGCAACAATTGAAGAGCGACGCGTGCGTGATATGACGTGTGACAAAAAGTAAACAAAAAGTTTCGCGCCAATTCAGCTTACTTTAGCAACTCTACGCTAGATGGCGGTGAAATAATTGAAATATTTGAAATTTGTGTTTAACTAAATTTAAAAAAACGGCTATGTCATCCCTAGACTTTCCCGACAAGCAGACAATCCCCCTCGCGCGCCAAACCCCCTAAACCCTCCAACCCTCCTCAACCCCCCAAATCTTCTCTCCCCAACCCTCCCAATCTCACTCCCCCCTTTTCCCCCAACCCTCCTCTTCCTACCCCCTTTCCAACTCCCCCAACCCTCCCACTCTCTCCCTCCTCCCCCAACCCTCCCTCTCACCATATCCCCCCCTCAACTCGCTCCCCTCGCCCCCTCTAACTACCCACTCCTCCCTCCCACCCTTCCCCCCTCCCCCCACCATTTCATCCCCGGTCCTCCCCCCCCCCTCACTCGGAAATCCAGCAGATGGCACTGTCATTTTTTATTTTCCTCTTTTGATGACATATCTACAGACCGATAACTTTTTTTAGACACCTCAACCAAATTTTTACCCATAGCCGTTCTCTTAATTTGGCGGTTACAGGAAAAACACGTTTCAAATTAATATATAGATTTTAAGTTCTATTTCTTTTGTTTCAGCCATCTTCATTCGGCCAGTCGGCATTTCCATTCTGTACATGATTATGTACTTATACCAGCCATTCGTTCCTGTGCCTACACCCGAAACATTCAAAGGTAATCTATTTTATTATACATATTGAGAATGAATGTTATCTTGTAAACTATTGTTTCCAGGTCATTCTGGTCATTATCTTCGAACAGTACTAGTCATATCATGGCTCTGCACGGTGGTGCAGGTCGCCTTTCAGATTGCTGTGAGCACAGTCAGCCCGGCGGGGTGGTGGTTGGGAAGCTCTTGCAGTATGACCGAGACGATACTTAGACATTTTGGTTTCGTTTCCTTATTTAATTTATATGGCATGGAAGTGGCTAAATGGATTGTTCCTGAGGTGAGAATCATATATTATGTAATAATTTTTATAAACTAGTGGTAAGATGAAACATGCAAGTACTTTTCAAAACGCTAGCGGCTGGCTCGGATCGGTTTGTATATGGCAGCTCTAATCAGCTCATCAAAACTAATCAGCGATTTTTTTTTCAAATTCAATCATTTGTTTAATAGTTACCCATACATTTTGTAACTTAAGAACGCACAGTCCGATTAAAAAAATTCATTTGCTATATATAATCTGTTTTTCGTACCTTCTCTTAATTTCATACGATCTCTTTAAAGATCTTGGTCTGTCCAGGAAAATAATCAACTCTTTCCTAGAAAATTTATCCAAAATCGCGATTTCCGCATCTCAAATTCTATGTTTTCGAAGGGGGAGTAAATGGGTGGTAAGGTGAATGCTCACATGTAGCAAAACAGCTGTCCTAAACCTACCACAGCCGGTCGTTAGTCCGGAATCCACCACTCACCTCCAGATGTGTAAAAAAAAATATAGGTTAATGATTGACCCGACTTTGTTCAGTGAATTCGATGGCAGCTTTGTTTGTATTTTATTTTATTTATTGGATAGTTAATAAAAAGTTGAAGATTAATAAAAGAAATATATGTAGCTTTGCACGCCATTTAATATAAATGAAAAAGAAAACACTTTCATAAAATCAATATTTTATGAAAGTGCAATATTTTTGAACAGTACGATGTTTCAAGAAAGTTCAATATTTTTAAAAAGTTTGATATAATAGTTTACAAAAATTATGATATTTTCTGAAAGTCTCATGTGTACGTTTTTTGTCCTTTTGACTGAACTATTATGAATTATTTAATAATTTGTTGTACATAATCGTCTTGATAAATGTGAGTCTTCTATTTGATTTTTTTAAAATATCCAATCGATGACTCTTCTTATCCTTCACTTAGGACACCTATAATGCCTTGAATGTAATTTATTCATAGCCATGACTTATATTGAGTAAAGAGCCGCGTGTCAACTGCAACTCCATAGCTATTTACAATTTCGCTACCTTTTGTCCAGGCACTCGCCGGTAAATGGCAGTTGGCATTTTGAATTATTTTAGTACTTGTCGCGAGTCATGCTGCCACCCTAGCGACTGCCTCCTAATATTTATTATTGTGTATAGTGAACGTTTTCCTATTCTAATTTACTTCTCAATGCAGGTTGCTGATGAACTGAAGGATAGTGGTGGATTCTTAGGAAATTAAGGATTGCCAGTTAAACTAGAGAGCGAGACAAGCCTTACTTTACGCTAACACTGATGGTTCATATGTAAATAGCTGTGGCCTATCTCTTGCTCTAGATCCGCTCTTCAGCTCTCTCCTTTGTTGTATTTATTTGTGCTAATTGAAGCACTCACGATTTATAGGCCGCTTCAAATTTCTCGCTCCCTTGACTGCATGCTCAGATCACTCGTATTGCATTTATTGAGCATCAATGCACTGACACCAAAAAGGCATAGAAATCCCTTAAAGGATTAGGATCTCTATCTCTTTTTAGTGTCAGTACATTGGTGTTCAATAAATGCAATACATGTGATCTGAGCATGTGGGCGAGGGACCAAAAAATCTAGAACGGCCAGTGCCTGTGATGCTGACCATCCCTTTTGCCTCAGCTTAGGAGCTAATCCACATATTACGTAATCACCGAGGGGGAGGGGGGGGGGTTAGAACTGAGGTTTAAGTTTGATTACGTGGGGGGTAGAGGTTGCCCGTCCTGATTACGTAATCAACTTTGGTCGCATCCCATTTTTTTGGTCTAAACCTGCACGGAAATACCGCAGTGACACACCGATGATACCGCCCTCCCCGCACGCGCGATGTGCGTAGATACTACACGTGCTCGTCTGCGATTGAGTCGCCCGGGCCTGTTCCTGGACGTGCTGTGGTCGGAAGATTAGGATTTGTAAAATAAACCACAGTTCGAGATTTTGTAATTACTTTAAATTAATAAAGTACATTTTTAAAAGCACTTTACAAACGCTGGGTTCACGATTCTTCACATTTTCCGCAAATTTGGTTGATTACCTAATCTTGGGGGGGGGGGGGTAGGGCCGCTGATTACGTTTGTTGACATGAGGGAGGGGAGAGGTTCAAAAAACGTTATTACGTAATATGTGGATGGCCCCTTCCATACACCCTAACTGGCAGGATAGAAAGGGTGGGGGGGGGGGGGGGGGGGTAGTAAGAAATTCGTTTTTATTGTCATTAAAATTAATGCTAAAGTTGATAACTTATAAGAAAGTTTAACATGACAATGTAATTAGGTTATTAATTATGGCTTGTTTTATTGTTATATATTTTTAGTTACTACTAACTTGACTGTATAATTATTGATATGAAATATTATTTCTTCGACAGCTGTTAATGGTACTTGCGTCTACCGCTTCCTTCATTCTATGTAAGAAAATGTGCTCCGGTCTACCAGCTGAAGAAATAAAAGCAAGCTCACCGAAACGGAAATATGGAATTCTAGTCAATTTAGGTAAATCTACTCATACATGAGTAAATTATATTTTATGCAATCCTAATATTTTATTCCTTCCTTATTTTTTATCATTTTAGGTAAATACTTAGCATTGCTCGGTCTAATGTTCGTCGGTGTGGTGGAACCGTGCATTTTATCGGCCCCTTACTTCGTCTTCTTCCTGGCCGGAGCCACTTGGTGGGCGAGCGGGCGAGAGCTCGGTCGGACGTTCGCCATCATCTGTCGGATATTCATGGTTTACATGGTCTTCCATATTACTGCAATCTTTATATACCTCACTAGGCCGATTCAGGAACTTCTACCGCCTGATGAGCAGATTCCTAGGTATGATTTTTATAAGATCAGATCTGCTCTTTGAAAATATTTTTAAACACTGATTGAGAAACGCTGCCTTTATGTGGTTTTCCAATATGTTATATTTTGCAGAATACTAGGACTTATAAATTTGATAACCATGGATTGTATGAAAGATCCGAGGGTTATGGATTATGGTGGAAAAGATTGGACATCTTACATACAGCCTCTTGCTATACTCTGCGGCTACTATATACTCGCAGTCGAATCAGCTGCTTTATTGGATACCAAGGTATTCCTATAGACATCATTTTTTAAAATAGTAGTATGCAGTGAAACCTCTAAGATAAAATAAATCATTCTATTTATTTTTTTCATTGTCCATAAATGATTTATTTATTAATTCAATATTATCCGATGTAATTCAATATTATCTGTAATTTATTTATTAATTCAATATTATCCGATGTTAGGCGTTTCACTGTAACAGAAGTATGTTTGTTTTGTCGGTTTTTCCTTGGCCGTTGGTTGTTATAGACCTTGCAGAAAATTGTCCATGCTATGAAACACGTGGTGTTTGCAACCGCACAACAAACCTATCAGGGGGTAACTATGTAAAACTAATGATAATGTTCAACTTTTGGAGATTCAGTTTTTTTCTCAGTAACAAAGGCCTAAATTGAAAAAAAACTTGTAGATGACTTTCAACCTAGCTTGTTATATTGAATATTCTCATTGAATCTCCTAATATCCATTTTTTTTTAAAAAGTTGAAACGAATTATTTTTATTAAATTTTCTTCTTTAGTTTCACATACAATGTTAACCCTTAAAAGGTTTATCGAGCAGTTGCGAAAACTTCGTATAAAGTATTTAGTGACGCTTTTATCATTCATTGAGCTCATCAATTATTATTGGTATTACTAATGAGTTTAAAAATTTGCTAAAGTTATATTATGGTTTGCAATGCTGCCAGGCGGACTATAAAATAAGTGCTTTTTCAAAATTGGAATCGGGCAGTTTGAACCACTCGCTGAAACGGCACATTTCGATGCGGTTAAAAAAACGACCGCAGGGTACAAAAGAACGGTGGAGATCAGCCACCAAGAAAGTGAAAGTAAGAAAGCATCGTGGCTTTACGCATGTATGTAGTTAGTGAGATCTTTCACGAGAATGAACCAATTTTTTTTATACACAAAGTGGCCGTGCGCATTTGCTTCAAACATAAATCGGTGAACTACGATTTTTTTACTCGACTGCCCAATAAAAGGAGTGTTATGTTTTTAGGATTCATGTAGGTATGTATGTTTTCCGTTTCTTTTTTCTATCATAACTTCTAAACGCTTGAACCGATTTAGACGTGTGTGGTATTGTTAGAATCGTTATGTCATCCTGAGTGTCCCAAACTCCATTAGGCAACCTAAACTCTCCGAATGTCATATAAGTAATTATCTAAATCTCCAAATGTCAGTAAATTTATATAGATATATCGTGTTTAGTATCAAATGAAAGGTTTGATTGAGTTAATTCCGAAAATGTATATTTCTCTAGATGTATAAATACATAAATCACAAATATTCATAAAAAAAAACATTTTATTAGTTAAGTACCGAGGGCAATCGACTGAGTGTGGCGGCGGCGGCGCGCGGTCGTTTCGAGATACTTGCCGCAGGGCGCACAGCACTGCGACGCCACACTCAGAAAACCAGGCCGATGGGCCTGGCTCACTTGAAATCCCACTAAAGGGCAATCGCCCAGCGGAAGATATCACGGGCCTTCGACTGTCGACTGACTTAAAGAATGCGCAATCTACTATAAGCTCGATAGCTTCCGTAAATTGTATTTTGTTTCAGCGAATATTGTTATAAGAACTCTATTCTCTGAAAAACGTGCTTTTCAGCACGAACAAATTGTTTTTAATAATTCTAAATACAATAGTTCACTTATTGTAACAGCAGTCGTGTTTTTTAAATGTTTGAGTTATTGTTCTTGTTTATCGAAATGTTTGACCCAAAAGCGCATAGTCCCTTGGAGGTTTTTTTATTTTTATTTGATGTCGTACAAATTTTCTGCCCGTTTGCATAGATCTGAGCTTTGATGGCTGTATTTTTATTATTTCATCTTATTTCATTCCTAGTGTATCAACTTTTATAGGCGGGTCACATGGGACTTTTAAGTGGTGGGTCACGTGGGAATGATGCACCCGTGGAAACAACACCAGTATGTATTTTTCCATAATTATAGTTTTTAGTTATTGAATGCAATTAAATATCTAAATTTTGCTTATGCGTTTTTGTCAATTGTCGCTTGTTGTGATTAATATTCTAGAGTTCTACTAATACCGCTTTTCTACAGTTGTTTGGCTTATTTACTATATATTATAATAATTTGAAAGTGTGAGCTTACTAACTCGAAGGTATTTAAAAAAAAATCTAATACCATATGGTGATTTCTAAAAACAGTTGATACGGCAGCTGAGCCCACAGCAAGCTGGCGGAAGACGAACTCTTGAAGCCAATGCTATGCTAGACGCCAGCTCATCGGCAATTAGCACATCAGTCGACCCGAGAAGATCGATTGTCAGCGCTTCAGTTGTCTATCCAGACTCCACCACGAGTGTAACGATCGGCATTGAAGGCGATCAAGAAGGTGAGTAGAAACAATCTCAATAATCTCAATGTGCTGAAATACAATAGGCATTTTGGGCCCACTTTTCCAATAGCTGTAAATCTCTTTATTTAGAACATTTATTACTACAACAACTGATCTCAGTTATGAGCTGTTTCTGAGTTATTTCCTATTATATATGGATAATTACCTGATTCCCCTAGGGCCCCTAACACATACAGGCATTGTATTTTTAATAACTGTTTAAACAAAAACTTTAGCAGAATACCCGAAACGATAAAGTACATGAGCTGTGTTAGTACAAACTATATGTTCCTAAGAGTGGTCGAAGGCAGTATATTCAGGGGAAATACTGGGATATGTTGCTTGAACTCCGTAATGTGTCGTAATGTCATGATTTTATTGCCGCTCTGTTTACTGATGTATGTAATATGCTAAGATCAGCTGTCCAACATGGTGTGCCCAGTGACCGTACATCATAATATACTATCTTTTATGGATTGTCACGGCAAATAATATATTTTAAATAAATAATTGGCATTACAGTGATATTAAAACTGATAACCCTAGCTTACTAGCCAAGGTGGATCTTTTCGTACCAAATAATTATCTTCGTGCTCGATCGCACCATCTTTTCGCGGAGCCGTTCTCGCGCACTAACCTTACGAGGTGGAACTTGTTGGCGTGAGCTTTGCGGCGCTTAAATGAATTTCACTCGATAACACCAGATTTTGATATTTTTACCATCAACCTTCACTCGTTTATATTGCAGGCTATTAATTATTTATTCTTATATGATAGCTAGTATTATAAGTGTCCTTCTATTTGTATAATTATGGTGATATCTTTATTAATTTTACTTTTCAATGCCTTGGTTTTACTCTAATGTTGACTAGTAATAATCGAATAAACAAATAAATAAATAAATTTAAAAAAAGTTATTATGTAATTATTGATATACAAGAAGGTTCCAAATTTCAAAACCCCGAAACGGCTCATAATTGAGGCAAGCTATGGTAGACATAAATATGCTAGATAAATAGATCTTTCCATGCTAGATAAATAGATCCTATGCTAGATAAATAGATCTTTCCAAATAAATACAGTATTGTTATTTTAAAAGTGGGCCCAGTGCCCATACATTTATCCCATTGCCTTTTATGTATAAATGTAAAATCCACTCGAATCGCTAGCTCTAAAACAGGTATATCCCAGTTAGAAGGCGCTGAACAAAAATAGCTACGAAGAATACACTCAGTTAGTGTTTCGCTGTTGGTTATCATTTATATAATAGCATATTGTTGGATATGATGAATAGTGTTCGATAGTGACAATTAAATAATTAAATAAATAAATTCAAAACTTAAAATATTTGAAACAGGGGAGCCCCCTCCCCCCCTCTTGGCGGGTCAATATAATTGGTGAAAAAAAGGACTGCAAAAATATTCACTATTTTACACATATGTAAAATACTGCTGGTGATATTACATTACCAATTTGTGACTATGGTATCTGCAATTCAGCTTCCGTAAATAAAATCATAAAAAAATTATCTTTGTTCTGCCGTGACACGAGAAAGATTGAGTAATCGACATGACCTCTATACATCATATCAAATTAATATGACTTGGATCAAGATGTGTCGATTCACCTTTTTGCCGACAATCCCGTGAACAGTAGTTTCATGATTTATCTTAGTCAGGAGAATTACCATATGTCATGGGTTTCATATTACTTAAATGAATTACTTAAATGAAAACTTCTATTTTTAGACCTAATTTTGAATTTTTCTTTCACTCTCTGAATTGAAAGTTGTTAACTTTGATATTTTTTTAATGCGAGTCTAATAAACAAAAATTAATTGTAAACTCTAGTTAATAAAGAAACGAATTCAATGGCCACATATTTCAATCCATATTTATTCAACGAAATTGAATTCATTATTACGATTCAACGAAAAAAAAGACATGTCAATAGTATTTCTCGTTGTTTCAAAATAATGTATATTTCTTTCAGATGAAGCGACGAAGGAAGATATACAGGATACAATAATAGAAAACATTATTATAATTGTGATGAATTTATCCCAAACAGTCATGAGGTGAGTCTTATGGAATCTTGCTTATAGAAATGACAAAAAACTATTACTGAATTTCTATTACCATTAATTAAACAAAGGAATTTTCAATTTAAAAAAATCTAACAGTATCATCTGTTCAAACAGTGCATATGTAGAAACAATAATATTATTATTTAATTTCAGATCATCATACATTGCTACCATAATAACGATGATGGCTTGGAGCATCATGTACCATTCTTGGCTTACTTTTGTATTTCTACTATGGGCTAATACAACATGGATGGTGAAGGACCAACGCCGTTTTACACTTCGATGTAGCCCTTATCTAGTATTGTACGCCGAACTTCTGCTTATTGTTCAATTTGTCTATAGCTTGAACCTCACTGAGGATGAGCTCCCTACATCCATACAAGTATGTCATTGTTGGAATGGTTTTTGAAATTGGTCCTTTCATCCGCAATTGTTAAATTCTTTTACTTTGTTTTCAGGGTGTAAATTTGAATCAACTCGGTCTGGACCGACCGTTATCGCACGACATCAGCCCGATGATTGTTAAAATTATTTTCACTATTGTGTTTTTCGCCACGCTACGCCTTCGGGCATCGGAGAATGAGCAAAAAAAACGCAACATTCGTCTGCAGGGTCTCGCCACTCCATTGCAATTGGGCGTGGGAACTGCCGGCTCGGTCTTGGAAGATGAGCCTGATCTGCCGACCTCTCAATTCCTCCAAAAAGCCGGCAACATCATCAAGTGGTTTTTGACACGGTTCTGGATTTGCATTGTCGCTATAATGCTTTTTGTGATCGGTATAACCGGCGAGCGGATGACAATGTTCCGGATTTTGTATATGGCGCTATTTCTGCTTTTTATCGTGATGTTCCAAGTGAGTTGAATTCTACTATGCTAAGTTTAATTAACGGAATTTAATGGCGATGTATAATTATATTTACATGATTTAACAGCACAAAACTTTTTGTGAGTGGTCCCCGAATATACTCTATAGTTTATGACTCTGCTCAATGGTATAGTCTAACCAGGATAAAGTAGCCCAAGGGGAATTGACAACATTTTAAAATCCACTGTTGACAATTCCACACCTCAGCCCCACATGAACTATTAAATTTTCTGTTGGATGGCTGAATATTTATTCTTTATTAATTTCTCAATTAATATATCAAATTCATTAAAAAGCTACGCTAGAAAATTATTTTGCCATTTCATTTCTTTGTTGTAGTAGAAGAAAAAAGTATATCGTAAAAGTAGAAGAAAACGTATCAAATCCGCACAAGTGCAGAAAATGCAGTATATTCAAAATAAACAGGACGTTGGACTCATTTAGTTTTGATCCTTGACCTTTTGGAAGCCAGTCAATCCACGCAAAATTTTCGAAGCCCTCAAAAATTTGTTTGTTGAAGGTGTGTGCCAGCATACTAATATGCAATGGTGGTTTATTCATTCAGTGGCAGGCTTTAATGACAGGCTTTTATTGCAGTGGAGGAAGAAATAGAGCCGATAATTGAATAAATACGGAAATCGCCAATCGGCGTGCGTGGCCACCCAGGGGTTAATTTAAATATTTTGACATTAATTATTGGTATTTGCTCCTCAGACCACGGATTAAAATTTCGACATTAACCTTAGCAGAGAACTGGATATTTTATATTTTTATAGAACAGAAAAAAAATAGGCTTTTTTTCCACTGATGATGTTTTGAAAAGAAATAAACATTTTTGGTAATGTTTAGTTTCTTTTCGATTTAGAACAAAATACCTACTAACTACCATAAAATTATCACGTATTTTTAACATGTTCGCTTTAACAGGTAGGATGGGTACTCATAGAAAAAGAAACATTCTCAAAATTGTTTGATCCGACCTTAGCCAGATCAATCAATTTAGATAATACAATTTTTTGTTCGAAGCCAAGTCGCCCTACAGTCACGATTCGGTAGTCAGACAATGTGGCCTAGTACCTAAGATAGATATACTGACTTTTGACAGGCATAGACTATAGACACAGTATACAGACAGAAGCTTCTCCTAAAACAAAATTAAAATCGGAGCGAGCAACGTCACAAGTCCCAAGGGCTACCACAAATCGTAATACGATTACTAGACATTGTACGACAAGCGTCGTCCGCGTCGATTGTGCTGCTGTTGGTAGCAAATTCGCATATGGACGTCACTCCGCCAACGCAGATCTTCAAACGTTCAAGAAACTTGATAACCCCCATCCGCGCGTAACGTTAACTACAGGCATTTGCCTGCTCATAATGTGTTCCTCTGCTCACTTCCCTAGCACCCTATCCCCGCAAGGTCTTGCCACTCGAGAGTGCGCTTACTGTTCTAACTCGGTATACTGTGCTTTAGAGGACATTCGGGACCAATCGCCACTACAACCTCTAGCGTAATGACAGTAAACATCCCCATTCCCTTAACTATTTTATTTATTTCCTAGATTTCCTGGAGAATGTGGCGTCGAATGATGTATGGATTCTGGGTGACTGTGATCGTCTACTCGATGGTTATACTTATACTCATTTACACATATCAATTCGATAACTTTCCACAATATTTAGAACAGTACATTAAAATACCAATGACTTTGTAAGTAACTCAATACTAATGGCTCAAAAGGTAATAAGTATTTTATATATTTTTTTGTTGTTTAAAATTTTCAGACAATTAGATATAGGCCTCGAAGAGTACAAAACGAAAGACTTATTTTTACGATTATTGACTCCGTCATTATTCTTAATTATAACAATGGTGCAATTACAATACTTCCATAAAGATTTTCTGGAATTTACAAATTTAGAAAGGTAACTCGCGTTTTATTCTCATAATCCATAGTTTTGTAACTTATTGAAAGAATCAAACTCAAAATCATGAAATTTGCAGTAGTCGCGCCGACAGCTCGTCGAATAAGGAAAGTCAGTATGTCAATTCGGTGTTATCATCGTCGTACGGAGTGGAGACGGCGCCTCCGACCTCAGCCGGGGAGAAACTATCCTGGTCGGAACTAGAGCCGGCGAACGCCCCGGCTGACACAGAGCCATTTGCAAATGCGCCGGGGCCTTCCAGCGTTCGTTCCCAATCGCCCAAGCGCAAACGCTCGCTCAGACGAATGCCGACAAATACATCGCAGCACGCTTCGCTGCTAACCGAAGACCCCAGCACGCTGACCCGCTATCTCTTCGCTCACCTCTACAAATGTTCTAAAAATGCACTCGATTTGATCATCTTATTTCTAGAGGTGCATTTCGTAAAAATCATCTACTTTTCAGTGATGCTGCTTTGCGTGTTCGACGTGAGTATTATTTATGTGGTTAGTCGGTAGGAACCTTTATAAAATTGGTCCCAAAGGCATTGGTCATCAAATAAATTATTTTACCCAAAGTTTTGATTGTACCTACTTATACAGGCCCTGGCTATTTTATTAGACGCACCATGCATTTTCTGTACATGTATGCGTTTTTCAATATTGTGAAACTGATACATCGCTTACTTATAGTAGTTATAGATATTAATTAAAATATATTGGTGTTTACTTACGTTATAAATTTATTTTAATCACTAATTATGAGAAATGGATCTTACCGCACAGAATAATGAAACACCTAAAGTTTCTCTGGAGTTGCTAACTTGTCATTAAAACTTAAATTATACTAAATAAGAACCTATGGGTATGCAATAAATAGCCATGTATGCAATAAAATATTGTTGATATTTAAGTGATATATTTGATATTAGCTCATATCTGTTTGTCAGACAAAAAAATATACTGAAAGGCAATTTCATAATAAAAAATATTTTTTGATTATGTATAGAATTGCAATATTTTTATTATCAAAATACATGGGCACTTTAGTCTGCAATATACTTTAATTAATAACTATAAACGATATAAACGATAACTATAAACTAAATAACCTTAACCCGTTGAGTATGAGTCAACCAAATCTGGTCGCGAAACAATTATCCGTTGAGTACGAGTCGACCAAATCTGGTCGCTCGTTTTTTTCACTTCTTTGACGTTCTCATATTTATTCATAATTATCTAATTGTTTTACAAAAAGATATTTCAATATTCTATATTCGAAATTTCAATGCAATCATTGTGCAGTTGTTCTTTTTATGATTGGTGTAGTAGTTTCGTAGTTATAGTACTTTAAGTCGAGCGCCGTCGAAAATCCTGCAAAAGAGACAGATGCATCCATGAAAATACCCATTTACTCCAAGGGTTAAGCGATGTATTAAAGTTTCACAAAATTGAAAAACGCATAATATTACAGAAAACGCTTGTTGCATCTAATAATATTGTCAGGGACTATACTTGTGAACTTGAGTGGAAATTTCTTATAACTTACAGTTTGACTATATAAAAAACACTTTTTTTTATACAACCATTCCAAGTTATTTTGTATGTGTTTTTTTTATTAAATTTTAATAATAAATATACCATAGAATGATATTTATGAGAATATATCGATAGCTATTTATGAGAATTTAAAGTATTCTAAAGTAATTGCCTTATAAATAACGAACTTAATGGTTTAATGTTTTTGAGTTGTAGCAACCCTACAATATTATATGTTCAGTCTAAACCAATCGCAGAGCATGTGGGATCGTCACATACTCCAATCAGAGCACTTTAATATTTAGGACGTTTTGTATTAGTCAGCTATTGCTTATAAGAAATAGAGGTTGTGTGCTTTATTTCTATAAGGTCCTGTTTTATGTTTACAGGTTTGTGCTATGCATTTGTTGCCAATGTTGCTAGTCACAATATCGCTGTTCTTCTCGTCTCGGATCCAGAATATCGTACTGCATATTCTCTCGATAATTTTAAGCATTTTCTTGATTTCAAAAATGATTTATCAAATCGAGTACATACAGCATGAAAAATTCGACGTTAATTGTACTGTAAGTTTGATGGCATCTTCCGGTCCCATGCTAGTGTATCAATTATGCTATAATATTTTATACATTTTCAGGATTCTGTAAACAACATTACTAATTCTAGCAATGCTGAATGGTTTGGTTTTAAGAAAATGAATGCTGCACATACTTTACCTCAAATGACGAAGGGTTATATTGGAGTCATAATAATTATGACTGTTTACTCGATGATTTGTTTCCGACAGAGAAGGAAAAGGTATTGTAATTTTGATTCTACGAATTCATTGGCTCATGAAGGATGAGCCTATATGCATTATATATAAAAAGCCATCAAAATGTAGTATAATACGATTTACATTTCAGACTTCTCAACAATCTACCCTTACTTAAACCGAGATTAATGTTCCCAGAAATCTCACGAAAAGACGCTGATAATGATACCCGCACCTGTCTCAAGTTTTTGTTTAATTTTGGATTTTATAAATTTGGTATTGAGGTAAGTCCAATAAAAGACCAATACTCTTAATATTTTAATCAATTGTCATTGCAGGGAAAAACTATTAATTTCAATTATAAGAAGAAACTTTTATTTGTATGTTACAACAAACGTTACAAAATATTCTCTCCCAGCTCTCTCAATCCGTTTGTTATTAGGCCACAAATCGTGAATATGCTGATAAAAGTTACCATATCCAATTAACAACAATCTGCAATAATTGCAGTTAAACTAAAATATTCTTATCCGATCTGGTGAGGGTTCCAGTTTAATTGTTTTTCATATATTTTAATCAAGTATTGTTATTGAGAAATCCACTAGAAAAAAATCAAGGATTTACCTACTTTTTGAATAATAACCCAAAGGTAAAGCGGTTAAGACTAAAAATGAATGATAATCGTAAATGAAAAAATACTTAGTACAGACCATTATCTTAAAAACACGAGATAAAATAAACTGGTAAATTTAATGAAGAAATGACAAAGTCCACGCATCATATCATACAGTTCGGACAAACATAATCAAGTTTGCACTCGGTCACTTTTGCCAGGGCGTAGGCAAATGAGATTTTTAGTCCAAGTAGATTTAGACTTGTACAGAATACAACTTTTTAATGTGTTTCGTCACGCTAGGTTGATTTACTGTCACGCTGAATCGTGTTGTGGCAGATATCGGCCAATCGAGGCCTGAGGGGTTAACTAGGAATAAAAATATGAGACCTAGAGATCAATCGATGCGGATTTTATTACTTGGTATAGCGGTTTTTAAAAGTCAAAAATACCACTTAGCGGCCTTCTTCAGTATGCGTACAGTATAATGTTGAAAAGTTAAAATTCAAAATTATTTGTATTTTCTGAAACTGTTTTTTTTCCTTTGCAGATTTGCCTAACATGCATAATAATATTAATTGGCTCTCGGATGGATGTAATCGCTGTTATTTACTCATTATGGCTATGCTACTTAATGTCGATAAACCGAGAGCGCACTGCCAATAGTTGGACTGTTTTGATGATTTTTTTGATAGTTCTAATTGCGCTACAATATATTATATCGATTGGATTTTTACCAGAAATTTGCTTTGAGTATCCCTGGAATCATGGAAGTGAGGTAATTATTAATCACTCGAGCACGGCGATATACCGATTTGCTAGTTTTATATCTAATTTCAACAAGTTTTCAACATCGTTTCTATCTAGTTTCAACAACGAGAATTTTACATTCTCGGCCGACCACCCGACGAGAAGGGAAAGTATTGTGAATGCACTATGCAAGTCTGTCTGTATGTATTCCTCAACGATAGCGCCTATTAATCCGATTCAGCTGAGTCTGCTGAGTCATGGCAAAAGTTGAAAAGGTTGTGGTTGAAATCGGTCCACCAGGGGGGCGCACTAGTCATATATCAATCTCGAAATATTGGGCATAGACAATAAATAAATACAAACGGAGCTGCCATGGAATTCACCGACCGGAGTCGGGCCCATCATAATACTATTTTTTACACTTCTGGGGGGTGAGCAGTGGATTCCGGACTTACGAACCGGCTGTGGTAGGTTTAGGACAGCTGTCTTGCCACATGTGAGCGTTCACCTTGCCACCCATTCACTCCCCCTTCGAAGCCATAGAATTTGAGATGCGCAAATCGCAGTTTTAGATAATTTTTCTAAGAAAGAGTTGATTATTTTTCTGGAAAGGCCAAGATCTTTAAAGAGGTGAAATAGAGATTTAGCTGGCAGGCCACGAGCGCCAACTTCCACCGCGTGAAGGTGAACAGTGAAGCCGTTCCGGGTTACGGCATTTGCAAGATCATGGTATTTATTTAATTTGTACTCGTGGTCTTTTGGGATATTTGATTCCCATGGAACAGTTAATTCTACAATAAGAGCCACCTTCCGAGATAGAGAGTAAAGAGTTATATCTGGACGGAGGGCTGTGCATCCGAGACTTTCAGGGAATTTATACTGCTTAGAGACCGAATCAACCTCCAGAATCCAATCTGTAGCTTTCTCGATTATTGAGAAAGGTTTTGTAGTTAAATGTTTTTTGCCTTTAGAGCCATCCCGCACAAACTGTATTGGGGGTTTGGAGGATACTGTCAAACCCTTGTTGGCACGAGCCACTGAGAGACTAATTACCTCGCGAATAACAGCGAGAACTTTGTCATGGCGGTAAGTGTACCGTCCTTGATCTAAGGCCACCTTGCAGCCAGCTAGAATGTGTCTAGCTGTGCAAGGGGTATTGCTACAGAGGGGACAAGAACTATCCTCGGCAAAGCTCCAACGAGCGAGGTTACTGGGGTCTGGAAGTGTATGCTGAAAGGCATTCAAATAAAATTTCAGCATCTCTGGCGTCCAGTCATAGAGCATTACCTTCCAGTGCATTGGAGGCGGAATGCAAAAGTCCCCAATTGTTGTCCAATCATTCTGGCATTGAAGGCCAATAGCATGAGCCATACTCTTGCTGTCGTAATCTCCCCGCAAAAGAGACTTCTTCAAGTCCACGTCGCTCGTGGTTGTACTGCCATACCCCAGACCAGTGCCATTCTGGCTGATTCCAGTAAGGAACTTTTTGTGGAAGTCTACGCGGGCTTGTAGATCATTTGAATCACTACGGCCACTTATTACGTGCTTCGATATTGCCGGATCTTTGGAATTGCACAGAATCGAATTTTTGGTTATTCTGGAGTTGGCGTAGAGCAGAGAGGGCAGTTTAAGCGCTAGCCCAAAATTTTGTTTGGACCTGAAGAGAGTCGAGGGGTCAGCTGGTTTGGCTAAGGACAGCCAGGATTTTAAACTAGCTGTCACCAGCGCATCTAGACGGGACAGTTGGGTTTTGGTAAAATCGTAAATAAGAAAGGGCCATGACAAATGTGACGTTAGATAATTGTCATAGATCCAGGCCTTACGAGGGCCAGAAATTAGCAAGGCATCTATTTTCGCCAGGCAACTTTTGAAATGCTCTATAACATGATCGCCCGAGACGTCTTTTCCCTGATGGGTGATTTTTCTGCCGAGGAATTTGAAATGATTGTTTGGGTCTATAAAGGAGATATTAGAGCCCTTATAGACCAATTTGGGGTCATAGGATGTAAATTTTGTGCCCATGCGGGCGAGTCCAAGGCAAAAACATTTGGAGGGCTTCACTTTTATACAGCCTGACCAGTCGCAGAAAAGCTCCACTTTCTGTAATAGCAGGGAAAGCTGCTTGGGGCTTCTGGTGATGAAAGTTAGGTCGTCGGCAAAAGCGAGGCACGACGAGGTGTATTGGCCGTCTGTTTTAAAACGGTAGCCCCACTTCCTGTCAAACTGGGTCAGGCTTTCCAGAAGTATATTAAAAACTATATTAAAAATCGTCGGGGAGAGGCAACAGCCCTGAAATAGTCCAATTGAATATGGTATAGAGCGGGTAGTCCATTCTTGCGTTTTAACATGGAAAGTCAGACAGTTGTAGTAGGAGGCTACAATGTCACGCACGACTGGTGGGAAGTTGTACCAGCGGAGTGCAAAGTGGAGGAGACTGTGTCGGACTGACCCAAAGGCATTCTCTAGGTCGAGCCAGCATACATTGATTTGGCGTTCGTGCTGTCTCGCATCCTTGATGGCAGCAGCCAGGAGAGAGTTGTGCTCGAGGCAGCCCGAGACGCCGCGCATGAAGCCTTTTTGAACTGATACTCCAAGGTACTCATTCCGGTGCATGAATTCGCTCATCCTCGTGTGGACTATGCTAAAAAAGATTTTGGCCACAGTGTCTGTGAGAGCAATGGGCCGAGCGTCCTTTGGTCCGGTGCAAACTGGGACCTTCGGAATTAAGATGACTGTCGCTCGGCCAAAATTCTGTGGGACTACACCGCTATTCCATATATTTCGGAAGATGGATCCTAAATATTGCAGAAGGCAGGGGCATTTTTTGTATACTAAATAGGGAATACCATCGGGACCCGGAGTAGAGCCCGATGGCTTCCTCTTTACTTGATTAAGAATCTCATCTAGAGATGGAGGTTGAGAAGTAAAAGCTACCGTAGGCAGGGGCGGAGGTGTAATGCCCGGCGGAGGGCTGTAATTATGGAGCCGCATTGGGTCCTCATACGTGGTCGAAAAATATTCCGTGGCCATTTCTTCCGGGATTTGGATTTTTCCCTTGGCGGCAGACAAAACCGTTTTGCTGTAGTTAAAACGGTTTTTGTCGAACCGGGCTTCCTCTTTGGATTTGAGAAATGCTGCCTTGCGCTTGTCGTTTTGCGTTGCTACGCTCTGTATGAGTTTTAGTATAGAGCGGTACGCGCGCGAGAAGTTGTGGCAGAGGGCTTTATCCCCGGCTTTCTTGGCTTCACGTAACTGGCGACGAAGTAGCCGCTTTTGCCTACGGAGCTTTGCCTTAAATGCGTTTTCTCTGTGAACCGGGTCGACATGGGTAGATTTTGGGTAAACACCCGAGAAGTATTCATGGACCGCCACCTGGAAGGACGACAGCTGGACGCTGGCAGGGGCATTACGGTTCACAGAGTGGTCAAGAATAGAAGTTAAATTATTATTATGAAATTCCCAGTCCCCTTTCGCAAGTGAAGGGAATTTTAGAGGAGGGAAGGATACGATTTGCGCGGGTAGAGGAGACCGGTCGGGTGACAAACTGCGGGCAGATGTGGAGTCAAGGGACATGTGAGGTTCAACTCTGTCCGTGACTCCTTGCGACGGTTTAAGACACTGACGTGCAGCGTCGCTATCATCGTGCCCAGCAATGTGTTTTTTTAACCATGCTAATCGTTTATATTGTTTCCCGCAGATAGGGCAAGCAAGGTCCGGTGTCGTTTTAGCCGTGTCGTTGTTTGGGGTTTCAACTGGGGTAGCGGGAATTCTCCCCCCCTGATAGGCCGCTTGGGGGCATATTTCCTTTTTTTTCTTTTTTGCTTTATATATAATCGGGTCTGGCTTGCAAGGCCATCGACCCGATGCGTTCTTTCACGCCGTCCACCGTCTCTCCGGCTGTCACAACTCTTTCGTTGTTGTCATCCTGATGATCAGGGGGTTTACAATAAATACAAACGGAGCTGCCATGGAATTCACCGACCGGAGTCGGGCCCATCATAATACTATTTTTTACACTTCTGGGGGGTGAGCAGTGGATTCCGGACTTACGAACCGGCTGTGGTAGGTTTAGGACAGCTGTCTTGCCACATGTGAGCGTTCACCTTGCCACCCATTCACTCCCCCTTCGAAGCCATAGAATTTGAGATGCGCAAATCGCAGTTTTAGATAATTTTTCTAAGAAAGAGTTGATTATTTTTCTGGAAAGGCCAAGATCTTTAAAGAGGTGAAATAGAGATTTAGCTGGCAGGCCACGAGCGCCAACTTCCACCGCGTGAAGGTGAACAGTGAAGCCGTTCCGGGTTACGGCATTTGCAAGATCATGGTATTTATTTAATTTGTACTCGTGGTCTTTTGGGATATTTGATTCCCATGGAACAGTTAATTCTACAATAAGAGCCACCTTCCGAGATAGAGAGTAAAGAGTTATATCTGGACGGAGGGCTGTGCATCCGAGACTTTCAGGGAATTTTGTTAGTAATATCGTAAAAATTGGTTGAAATTTGGTTAGTAATATCGTAAAAATTTTAATTGCTAATACAGAAGTAGCCATATGAGGAGAGAATTGTAAGACGTGTTTGTCGCAGTGGCCACTAATGAGATACCTATTAGCTATTAAAAAATATTTTAATGGCTATATGGAATCACTACAGGAATAGTGAAGATGAAAGATGTTATATATTGTTTTTATTATTATTACTGGACTCTATTGTTATTGGACTTAAACTTGTCATGACTAATAGACATGACTATTGGATTGAAATTTGGTACGTGGATGTATTGTTAGGCCGAAACAACATTGTGAAATTTTGGTTGGAATATCTCACATACAAGCTGCGCTAATAATAATATTTAAATACCGCCATTCATATTAATCAAATATTAACACTGCGCCGCCCGAGGCTAGCCCAGAAACAAACCGCGCCGCTTGAGGGTGTTAGTTAGTTAGCTAGTTAGTTTTCCTATGCTTTTTCCCGCACTTGGCCCCTTGATTGGGCCGTTGTGCGTGGCTCATGTTTCTATTTATGTTACTCCAGCCAACCCAGGCTGTCTCAGAAGGTTAGCAGCCTGTTTGGGTTGCTACAGGCCTCCGGAACAGATGCTGGAGATTGTAGTATTCTTGCCCGTTGCTCTGTCACGCTCATGCATTCCATGAGCACATGCTGTGGCGTTTCTTTTTCCTCCATGCATCCTCTGCATAGAGGGCTGTCTGTCACACCTATGGTAAACAGGTGTTTGTTTAGGGGACAGTGGCCTGTCATAGTACCTATGACTACGGATTTTGTCCCTTTTTAATCTGGTGAGGTTGCGGGCAAGTCTCTTAGACGCTTCCGGAACCGCGTTCTTTGTTTGCCTGCATCCTGCGTTTTTTCCATTCTTTAAGGTGGTTTCGTCGGTATTCCTGCGTAGCCATGTTTTTATTTGGGCCTGGGGTATGGGCATCAAGGGTTCCGGTCCATATACTATTTCCTTTGATCCCCTTTTGGCCAGTTCGTCTGCCGCGTCGTTGACCATTTTGATTCTAGAATTACCTATCCCCGTACAACAAAATTCATGATCACAATCAAATACAATTTAATGTATGATATAGAATCTAATTTCATGACGATTTGACAGGCAACGTCGAGAGCGGCAGATTGGCTCTACTTACCGTATACCAACCATATGCCCGATCCGAAGAAGATCATCTTCGATTTCCTGCTATTGATCGCTTGCTCTCGACAGGCGATCGTTTTTCGCATTGAACGTAAATACGGAGATAGTTACAAAGGCGGTTCTAACACAGACAATATTTCCGAAGATTGGGAAAGCCCCGATTCCGTGAATCCTGTGCCTGATTTCGTCACATACGTGAGGTAAGAAGATAATCCTTAAATTATATGTATTTAACCTTATTTAGTCATCATTTCTTATAACTTTGCAGATCGTGGTTAGATATTGTGAAGCGAATAAGCTTCCTTGGAATGTTATGGATCGCATTGGCTATCATGTTCCTAGCGGGTACAAATAGAGTAAATCTGTTTTCTCTCGGCTATCTAATCGGATCATTTATTTTTCTATGGCAAGGAACTGACTTTTATCTGCGACCGAGGAAAGATATACTGCGATGGTAATATTAAAATTTCTTTCATTTCCGAGTGTATTATTTCCTTATAGAAAGTTATATTTTTGTTTATGTATTTTTCTAGGTGGGGCTACCTTTTAAATTACAATGTATTCGTAATAACAGTAAAGGCTTTCCTTCAAATAGCTGGATGTATCTTCTTATTGGATCTTCAAGATAACGCCTGCTGGTTTGTACAGCTGCTGGGAATCGGATGTGTTGACAAATTCAGTGGAGGAACAATAAAGACTTTCTTTAAAATGTCAAAAATTGGATTGGATAATGAACATGTGAGTTTTTATAAAATTGTAAAAAGCTACATGTATAGCTACTTATACATATATACTTAATATGTAGTGGTTGTGACCGGATTATCTGCAGGGTTCAAGAGCAGCAGGCGTTCCTCATTTTCGGGCATATCAGAGTTGCCAGGTTAAATTACACAATTGATTGAACTTAATAGCACCAGACTAATATCTCCTAATACAATAATATTGAATTTAAATAAATAGCACATTTAAAATATCCGGGAAACAGATATATACTTCAATGGCGAATGCACTCTTCCCGATAGGCAATCGCACACAAGCCAAACACGTCCTGCACCATGCATCCCCAAACATCATCCACCTCTCCCATTTCTGATCCTGCTTCTCATTACTGCTAACACCACCGAGGACTATATCCAAGCTACTTTGCGTTATCTAGCTAACAATAAACAGAATCCACATTATTTAGCGGCCAATACAATGTCAAATTAATAATAATTAATCCAAGTTTAATAATAATGAATCCATTTTAGAGCGGCAGTAGCTACTCTATCCTCGACATATACATATTAGGTATAAGTTGAAATAGGACTAAATTACATGGTTAGGATGGACTCTAAGCAATAGATCTTCAGTAATATTTAGATTAGGGCATGGCTGGGTCGATGGTTTTTTGGGCCTGTAGATTAAAAGTTATCAATTAGCAGCCTTATTACAAGCACAATTCTTTTTTAGGGAGCGAAAAGCGAGAGACGTTTTAAACGGTATTGATCCTTGCTATCGCCATTGAAATGTAACAAAATATAAAACCCATTCATTCGCTTCCCTCTCGCTACTGAAATCTAGACCACAGAAACAAGACTGATCAAAGGAGGTGCGTTTAGTTTTACACCCTGTCAAAAATTGACTATCACTTTGTTTAATTTCGAAATGATAACTTTAAAAAGTGACTATTTTTTTAAGTAATGACTCTTATTTCTGTATAAACTTTTAAGTTTGATTAAGTAATCCACGTGAACGTGGCCGTCATCATCCATTTGAGGCTTCGCGGGCTGTCAAGGGTTTGAAATTTATCTAATAGATGTCAGCGATTACAAAAAATATAAATTATAAACATAAATTTACGTATTATATGTGCACAAGATGACCACATTTCATAACGTTGTATTTTGCGGCACAGAGGGATCACTCGACATTGCACAAAACTTTGTGGTATTTTACTAATTGTGTTTCATTTTCCATCTTCGCCACAAAATATCCAGCTCCAGAGGATAAACCTCAATTAAAAAAATAAGTAAAAATGTGTAAATTAATAATATTTCAGGAATGTTCCGTGCCAAAAGAGGACATCGGACTTGCATGGGATGGTGTGTGTTTCGTTATGCTCTTGCTGCAGAGACGCTTGTTGCAGAGCTACTATTTCTTGAGGATAATCGACGAGAGCAAAGCTAGCTCTATTCTTGCATCGAGGTAAGTTGCTCCTCAATCATTTCTGTGGGTATCTTCTCGTCAATGGGTTTTTGCTCCGCTCCAATCGTTGCCACAAAAGCAATGGCTGTGATTGTCTTCGGGTGTTAGTTTCATCTGAAGAAACATCTCCCTTATATCGGCTGTGAGTCGGAACCAAAATTTGAAAAGTATGCCGATTAGCGGATTCAACAGGTTGGGGCTGGAGAGCACTGACCTTTGAGACTGGTGCCGCAAGACTTAGCGGCCCAAAGATCAGTCGCATTTCCCCTGGTTTATTAGTGTTATCTAGTGCAAAATTCGCTAGATACCATATTTTTTGCTTCCCTTTTATTTTTATCTCGCCCTCATTTAATTTCCTAGCGTAACCTTTGGGGCCAAATTCACTAATTTTGCTGCTGTATTTTTGGACTAAAGAGGGATTTTTACTAAGTTTGTTTTGATGTTTATTAATCGCCGCTCTGCTATATCGCGGCTGGCGGCAACTTAATTCTGTCATTTTTCCATAAAAGGCCGGTTTGCCAACCATTACGCTTGTGACCGGTAGCAACCTCTCAGTTGGTGTTTTGTGGATGCTCGCGGTTGTTTTAGCTCGGTGGTTATTTTATTTATTTATTCTAAGTCACTATCAAAGCTAATTGTCATTGCTACATTATATATGTATGATAACCAATGGCGAAACATTAACTGAGTGAACTCTTCGTGGCTATACCTGTTCAATGCCACCCAACTGGGATAAATCCGTTCCAGGGCTAGTAGCTTTTCTAAAGTATTATAACACAAACATTAGGAATGATATCTAAAATAAATTAACTAACGTATAAAATAAATGTAAATAAAAAAAAAAAGAATTAGAAATCAAAGAAATAGAAAACAATGACGGTATTTTTTCTTAAAAATAATCGAAGTAAATAATCAAATTTTTAATAATCAAATTAATAACAAAAAATAAGCTTAAAACATTGTATAATAACAAAAATTTAATATAGATATAATATAGTCAAAAACAATAAAAATTCGAAGATGATAATAAAAATCCAAAGATAATCTTTAACAGACTTGACTTGACTTGGCTTGACCGACAGACCAAAGATAATCTTTGTCATTTAAGAATTAGTTTATGCTATATTGGCTTGGGAGTTTCTCGTGCCACCACCCATAGTCCAACCCAACCGACATGAAGTAGCGGTAGGTCCGTTCGGTGGTCCTGACATGATAGTTCTTGGAATAATATTTGCAATATATCCTAGATAGCTATATTTCTTTATATTGACATTTTTTGGTCGGAAACTTTCTATTTTTTATTAGCGATTGGTTATCGATGATGTCTCATGCAGTTCCTTCTCGGGTTCTTTTTTTATAGATTGGTTGGTTCTGGCGAAACTTTCCGCTCCACGACATAAAAATATTTAAATACTAAAATTCGTGCCGGCATCAAAACGAGTATGCCGCGATTTATGCCACGACAGATTTCGAATATAAACATAATTTATATGATATAGAACGCTTGTTATGTTTTTTGCAGAGGGGCAGAATTAATCGAGAAAATGCGCCAGAAGCAAGTGAAACACCAGGAAGAGCAGGAACAGAAGATTTTAGAGAAGATTAAAGTGAAAATGGAGAGAATCAAAGCCAACCAAAACAGAATTCACGGAGAGGGCACTAAAGAGCCACTGTACCATCACACGGGTGAGTTGTAACTTTCTCGCCCATTTAAAAATAACAATATTTATTAAAATAATGGATTTGGGATAATTTGCGGGTGTCCGAATGACAGATGAAACGGTATGAAATCGCCTTCACTATTTATCTACATTCGGTGGAGGATGATGGATTTGTCATTAAATTTCTCAGAAGATCTCGACTCATCCAACAAGATATCCCTCTCATTCTTTCTTTTATCTGCTGTGCTGGTCATCTGTGGCATTTGCTAGTGAGATAAAAAGTATGTTTGTTTCTACTATTTATTGTGAAATTTAACAATGGGCGGGTTTATTATCATGCGACAATCTTTTACAACCAACCCTACTGTGAAGTGTTTATATGTACATGGGCGTGTAACATGTGTGTACGTATTTATCTTGTTATTGCATTCCATCGGCAGAATTGAAATCCTTTTCTGTTAATTTTGTCCCAACGGAAAATGGTGACCCAGCCGGGAATTGAACCTGAAACCTTACATTCAAGATCAGGCGACCTAACGAAGTAAAGACTAACTAAAGTTGTCAAGGAAGGGCATGTGTATCTGCAAATATGAAACCTTCAAGGAAATGCTACCATATAGAGGCTGATCATAAGAATCCAGTTGGGAGCAATATCAATTTTTGGAAATGATTTTAGAACAGAATATTTTTTGCTTTTCAAACCTTCCTGGGTTTGGCAAATCCTCATTATCATAAGCTGCTGAGAAGCTTGCAAAATTAGCTTTTGAATAACGGCAAAGACTCGGTTGCTGCGGTAGCTTAAACAGCTTGCAAAATATTCCGATCAGCTCTATGGGGCGACATTACCAAAGTCTGGAAATTTATATTCAAAGCCATCCATTCTGTCGGTATTGTAATGGTAGCGAATGATTTCGTGCAGCTTGGATCATAAGATCCATGGTGTATCCGGGTCGGTCCAACTCACGATTCAGCTCCTGTTTAGTAGCCTCCTCATGTGAAGGACTACCACCGGGAAGGAGTCTCGCATCACAGGCTTCATGACAGTTTGGGCACCATGAGGTGCCAGACAATCGGTCTGTGCACTCTGACTAATTACCAAAGGAGTCGGGAGACTGAAAATAAATTGGTTCCTAAGTAGTTTTCCACTCTTGAAATGACCAGTCGGGTACCTGAGCCAGAGCCGGGCAATAGATGCCATGGTCTGCGATAGATTTAAACTGAATCACCGCTGAAAATATGGCAAGTAGGGGACTGCGCAAGCAATCTCAACACCGTAACCAGTCGGGTGGACAGAGGTATCCTTCCAAAACTGGTAGCCAGGGGGCGAGGTGGCCCGCTGGTTACCTTCTTAGTGCCTCATCGTAAAGCGTTGGACTGTGGTGGGTTCGTTGGCTTTTCTGGACGGTAGGTTTGTATCGACCCTAAGTCTTCTACGCTCACCTCACGAGAGGCAGAACGATCACTATCGTAAAAAAATCCTGAGGTGACGGGTTCGCTCATCGTAGTCGACACCTCTGAGTGTGAGTATTGTGGGAGTGTGCGTATCTAGAAGAGACTTTTTTAGGTCGACACCGATTCAATATTTTAGAGATCACTTCAAGTTTCTTTTTATACTGGAAGACGGTTGAAATTCAAGTACCTCCGATTCGACGAGAGAAAGTCAACTTTTCAGACCGCATTTGCATAGTCTCGATGACTTCTTTAAAAACGAATACCTAAATAAACTTTCTCTCGATATTTTTTATTTCGCTAGGACAGAGATAAAGTTACGTTTCCTGTATGTATTTGAGGTTTTCAGTTTATTCATTAAAATAGTGATGTATAGGTCCACTCGATGTGCAATATAGTTTTCGAAGTCTCAAGTGATAAAATGGTCTGGAGAATATCAAAGAATATCTCCGATTACTGTAAAAAATGAGAATGCAGCGTATTCGAGAATGCAAATGGGGGCATCGGAGAATGCGAACGGCGAAGGAGCGTTCGGTCGGACGAAAGCGATCCGTCCCTTCCTTCTCGCTCGGAAAGCGCCTTTCGAAAGTCCTTCGGCGACGCCGCAGAGACGCAGACGTCGGAGGAGTCCCGGCGCGCGCCGCTCGAGCGCTGCGACTCGGACGCCACCAGCGGCCGCGGCTACGGCACGCCGGACGGCGACGGCGGCTCGGGCTACGCCACGCCGCGCGAGGACGGCGACGCGCCGCGGCCGGCGCCCTCGCCCTGCTCCGCCGCCGCCTCGGCGCTGGACGCCTACCTGGAGCCGCAGCGCATCAGCTTCGGCTCGCCGCCCGCCTCGGAGCTGCGGCCGCCCTCGCCGCCCTCGCCGCGCTCGCCGCACTCGCCGCAGGACTCGTACCCGGTGTTCTCGCCGTCGCCGCGCCGCCGCCACACGCTGCCCGCGCCGCCCTCCGCGCTGCGCCGCTCCACGCCCTCGCGCTCCAGCCGCTCGCCGCTCTCCCACCAGACCTGTAATTCTTTGGTTCGCTCCTCGCCCCGCCGCTTCTCGCTTCCTCTCCGCCTCTCCCACTCCCTCTCCGACGATTCGGGATGTCGCCGAACGCCGCTCGTCGACGAATGTCCCTCGGCTAACGAATTCCTCCTCTACTTTCGCAGTGCTCTATTCGAAAAAAAAATTGTATTTTTCAATCTTTCTTTTCGAACGGCGTTGAAGATTATCCGTTTTCGCACCGAGCCGTCGCAGTCATAAATCGGGCACCGGTGACGGTATACGATTATTTAAAAATCGCAGTTCGACTTTTACACCCGTCAGAACTCACTCTGAGATACTTACAAATTTACGTCGCCGGAAGGCGCATAGTTGGTGCAGGGTTTTTTAAAGATAGCCACGCATCATATTCGGAGTTAAAAAACTTTCTCATGGTAACTATTAAATCGAGTGTAGTATAATTATTGTATAAATCAAAGAATCATAAATTTCAAAAAAAAAGTTAAAAAAAAACATTGCCACCGACACCCAACGTTAAGCCCGACGTTGGGCGTGAATATTTATAATGGGTTAAAAATAAAACGATAAAAAGGAATACAGTTTAATAATTCAAAGAGTATAACCCCGGCGTTTCGTATAGAAAACGTGGAACCTAAATTGAAAAAACTGTACCTACAAAAATTGAAGCAGAAAAAGATTGATTTGATTAAGGGATTTAATAATTGATTTTATGCCATAAAATTATTCAATGTTATTCATTGTTCTGTTAATTATGTAAATTTAATGTTAAGTAATTATGTATTTTTTTTAAATTTTATATTGTAACATTGCAACATTGATATACTCATATACATAAATTTGTTGAAAATTCAATAACAGCAAACTTCAAATGTATTTTTTAGATTATGAATGATTTTTTGAGTGCAAACATTATTATAAGGACAGAACACAAAGGAATAGTCTTGAAAAACTAAAAACCCAGACACATAACAAGCAAAATACCAACAGAATTGATTTTTGTTACAATTTCGAGATTGATATAATTTCTGTATAAATTTAAAATGATGAAATCAACTCCGATGAAAATCACCCACTTTTCTGATAATTGGTTTATCAGAAGTATTCATAAAAACCCTGTATAAAAATATTTTCATTGTTTACAAATATATATATTTTTCTTTGAAACTGTAGGTATAGATAAATATTATACAGAAATTATATCAGACTTTGACTTATCAGTTACAATTACGAAGATGTTCAGCGCTGAATATTACAATGAATATTATATAAATATTTCGGTGGCTATCTTGAAAAATCATTGTACCGACGTACATTTATAAGTACTTTAGAGTGAGTTCTAACAAATACTAAAAGTCGACCCGCTGGAACCTGCACTATTATTACCTGCAATTCTCAACATGTTCGACTGCCTCTTTTTCCATTTATTGTATCCCGAACTTTTAACCATCCTTAACGCTTGTCGCTATACTCATCAGCACCTGTAAATACGGAACTGTTAATACACTGACTGATGATACTGTAAATACCTTTATAATTAGATGATTTAATACAAACACATGTATGGAAATTGTGAAATCCTCAAATATGTATATTTATGCACCTAATGATAACTTCATGTATCTTAAGTTTAATATATTAAAATTTTCATTATTAACCGGGGATCGGTTTTGGGATATTGAAATAATTAACATTCAGGTATATGTGTCCTTAAAACTTGCATGAGTGCTCGTTGGGGCTACCTGAGGTATTAACATAGTTATTTTAAAATGTCAGGTAGATGTCGCTTGCAACCTGAATGTTTACATCGAAGCAAGGACCTTGCATATTCCTTTCATGTTCTTGTCTTGAATTATTACTGTAATCTTTTCTAGTGGTTGAGGATCGTTCGACGATTCTTGGCTTTCATCGTGAAGAACTTCCTTATAGTAAGTAACCTCATTCAGAATGTGTATGGAGATGGCCCTTATCTACTCCTCATGTTCACTGGCAATCAGGTCCTTCTCATTCAGTTGGTTCATCGGGGCTGGATGTTTCATTTGTGGAATTCAATAACCTGCTGATTTAACATAAGCCTAAACATGTGTGTCTAGTGGTTTAAAAATTGTTTAATGAATTGTAATATAAAACACTTCAACCTAGATCGAAAGGTGTCCGAAAAGGTATACCTCTTTAGTTATCTGAAAGGTGACATCAGTACTTGCATGGGCTACCTGAGTCCTGCATAGCCCAAGGGAGCTCAGATACCTAACTTGCACATCCGGACGATCTGCAAGCCGCCACCAATTTAATGGTATTAAATATGCCAGAAATATATATTTTTTAAAATGCTTAAAATACGTCACAATTTGTTTATAGGTAACCCACGCAAGAACTCATGTAAAAACAATGCTTACGACCACTCTATTTCTATTTGGCTGCACTTCAATTAATGCCAAATTTAGTTTTTTGTACATAATTCTCAAGCATGTCTGTGTTTGTCATTAACTAAAATATTGATTTAAAAATTTTAAAATGAGTGTTTTCATTTGTAGCTGTACGCTCCGGAGATTACTACATGTTTGATGATTTCGATGATGAAGTACAGCACCTTGACTTGGTAGATGACATGTCAACCAGTTCCGAAGAAAGTTTAAAAAATATGCAGATGACCGTGGGGGAGGTAAGTAACCAATTTATGAAATACACTAAAAACATACTAAAACCCCCAAAAATATAACTATTATTACAAAATGATTTAATTTTATTAATAATCTGTAAAAGATAATTTCTCCGGCATTGAAGATTAAGCATCTCATACCCTCCATTGAGCATCTTTCATAATTTTACAGAATACATGTTAGGTATGTTTATACTAAATTATATTGTTGTAATATTTTCTGATTTTTCCAGTTACTGAGTGAAGCGATGCGAACAGACTTACGCAATGCTACTGAAAAAGCTGCACTGCGTCGTAAACAAACACGAGATCGTACAAGTGTATCTGAATCCATACCCAGGCCTCAGTCCGTAAGTAAACTATTTTTTTTTCAGTACGAGCAAATAAGCAACTTTTGATAACAAATGAAAAAAAAAAAAAAAAAAAAATATGATTTTTTTTTAAATTTGTAAAATGTAATTTCCCAAAAATGTATAAAAAGTTTTGAGCACGCTGCGCCATCTAGCGATAGGTAAAATATCGCAAATATTGTTTATTCACAATATTTTACCTACCGCTAGATGGCGCATCGCTTTCAACGCTTCTCAAACTTTTATTCAGAAGGCAGGTAATTCAAATTTACAACAAAAATAAGTTTTTTTAACATTCAATACTTGTTTATTTACTCGTACTGATTCACCACTTCAAGTATACCGGCTAAGCTCATCCTGTATAAATTTATAAATTATTGTTACAGAGGCATGAAAAAATAACTAAATTACAAAACTGTTGACCTCTTCATAATTTTTTTGATACACATCACTTCTTGCTATTTCTTGCTAAATATATTTTTATTCCAGGCTGGGGATCCTGAAAAGCCAAACGAAGATGACATGGAATTAGTTTTCGAACAGAGTAAAGCACCGGATGGTTCTGAGATTCCAAGCGGTAAGTTCTAATTTAAATAAAGATATCAAAAATTAGGCAGTGCCTCCGCTCCCGGCGCCCGCACCCGTCACCAATTTGACATGGCGGCTGGCATTTGTAGAGTATCGTCCGCCAGCTGCCTGTTGATAGATAAAAACGATTCTAAGTTTTAATTTTAACCCCTAGAGCCCCAATTGGCCGATATCGGCCACAACACGATTCAGCGTGATGGCCCCGTTTTAATTTTATTTTAATTTAATTTGTTTTATTTTATTATGTTTTATTATGTTAATATGTTTTATTTTAATTGTGGGTACAGTGGTTTGGCAGTAATTAACGTTTGGTGAGACAGTGACATAATTCAATTTTTTAACTATTTTTTTTTAATTTTTTGTGACAGCAACTTGTCAATCGGCTGAGGGGCCGAGGCCTGAAGGGTTAATAGATAAAATAGAATTTAGTAGGGAGATACAACATAGCTTGTTCCTAATGTGTTATCATTTATTAGAAAATAACATTTTATTGGAAAAAGTTTTATTTTTCGTCGCCCTAACTCGCTGTATATAAGACTCTTCAAAATCGTTTATTTCAAAAACGTACAAAATGACATCTTCCTTGTGTTTCTCCTAAACAATTTGGTAGCGAGATTAATTGTTAAGATATTATTTTTAATAAAATCTATCAATTTCTAGCACCTATCATTCAAGACTGGTTGGTCGCGCTTCCAATTTGCAAGTCTCTCTCTTATCCTTCATATACCTAATAATATCTCAACACTTACAAACCGCAGACAAAGAGGGTAATTTTTTCTATCATGTAAATCTCATTTGTCTGCTATTCTTTTAAATGCTAATGTCACTCTTGAGTTTAAACGTAATGTCTCATCTAACATATTCAGCGACTGTATGTCAGCCGGCAGCCATTTGTAATTCAGGGAATTTGTCGAGATCTCCACCAGTAGGTAGCGGTTTACACTATTTCATTAAGATTATTTTAAATTCATTAAATAGTTGTTTTTTTGTATCAAGTTGTGTCCTGAAAATTAAGGTAAGAGATTTACTCAGGACACCCCTAATTTTCAGCGTTTGTAGTTTAATTACGTAGTCTTTGGGCTCGATTGCGTTTATTTGTGAACTAAAATCGGAAATTAGTCCGTGTAACCGAGATAGTGCAATACGCTAGAGCGGAGTGTGAGATGACCGGTTGTCACTATTTCGCATTAAAACTGCGCGCCAAGGTCAAATCTTACACCGCACGAAATATGCCCGAACTTATTCGGACGAGTATAAGTTCAACAGGTAGTATTTATTGACAATCGTTCGTTTCATATTCCGCTCTAACGTATTGCTCTGTCTCGTTCGCTTGGACTAATTTTAGTTTTAGTTCACAAAGAAACGCAATCGAGCCCTTTGTCTATTTACAGTTCAAATTTTTTATTATATGATTCATATAAATATTTTTTTTAAAAATGTATTTTTTTTTGTACTGCCACTGCCAAAAACGTAAAATTCTGATATTCTAATTATTTTCAGATGTGCCAGAGGATACTATATGGAAGAAAATCTTTAGATTTATTGCATTTTGTTTAGCATTCGTCGAGAGTCTATTTATATCCCTTTCTCGTAGGATTAGAAAACTATCCCGAGATTACAGATACATTGCAAAAGTACTATCTAAAGAGAAGATACAGCTGAAGGTTTGTTATTAAATTAAATATTTTGCAAGGTTGTTAAAAAATGTGAATGGCGGAAATTAAAAAAAACATTTTTTTTAGGAAAATCGACGTTTTGGGCTCGGGATTCGGTCCGGGACCCATATATGGCAGCCATCATTGGAGATACTCGCGCAGATGAAAAGAGAAAAGTAAGTGTTCCCGTACTGATCTCGCATTAAATAAGTATATAACTAAAAATATAAACTGTGATTTTTGTACCCATTATTCATTTGTGTCTCACAAATCTGTGATTTAATAGTTTATGAGTGTAATTTGCACGTAAGGGCGTTCGTTTATTCGGTCGTTTATAATACCAAAAATTCATTTGTGCATGCAGCAGCGATGACAATAATTTGAACGCCGAGACCACTTCGGCCGTCAGCCTTCAAGTTTCAGAACACGCGAGTCCCAGGTTTGTGTTCCGTCGGCATCCGTAACAATATGATATCTTAGCGAAGCACCTAGCGAGAAACAACTAACCAATCGAACAATTAGATTTTCTTGTCGTAGTGCAAAGTAGTTTTCTCAGTTTAGTATTAGAATATTTCCGTTGCACTTTTGCATCTTTCGGTATGGTTGAAAAAGCAACGGGTTCCCTGGTAATTTATGTGGGGCTTTAATTTGGCATGCGGCGGCGGGAGGTGTTGGTTTGGTTTTAAGAATGAATATTTATTGGCATACCCCCTGCAGCCGTAAAGTGAGCGAGTTGAGCGTGCCGGAAATACGCATTCTGGCCGCGAGTCTGGAGCGAGGATTGGAAGAGCGCTCTCCGCAGGCCCTGCGCCGCTCGCCGATCCACCGCGAGGGCTTGCAAGCGGAAAGGCCGGAAGCGGGCTTCATGCGCCAATCCAGCGTCTACTCCATTCCGACGGAGAGGTGTCAAGCTCTATCTTACCCTCGCTTCCTTCTTTCTTTTTGTTTGCTTTTATAAAACTCTCTGCGCTTCTATTCTCACTGATACTATTTAATCACATTTATTTTGTATGTGCTTGAGACGGTTTAATCAGGCTGCATGCTCGTGTATGGTATTTGTCATTATATGATGGGTTTTAATGATAAAATAATATAACAATTATGAGAAGCAATGAAACTAAAATATTCTATGACATTAACAAATGTACAATCTGGCCGGCGAATTATAACAGTCGGGCAAGATATTTTCGAATAAAAATAGAATGATTGCAACATTTCCTCAAATTGTCATCAGACCGATACGGTTAGATTGAGATATCTTGATAATATTTCTCCTTCTATAAGTTCTTATCCTATACTCTTAAAGCAATCAGTAAGAATGCATAAATTGATTGTATGTATTGTTATAAATTGAAAAGTAAATAAACATTAGCAAAAATGTTTATTTCTATACAAACAGCATTAGTGGAATAAAACAGTATATTTAAAAAAAATATCTATTAAATATAAAAAATATACAATATCCAGTTCTCGGTTAAGGTTAGTTAGTGCCTTTGGGGCGGCGCAAGGCAGTGAATCAAGGCTATTAAGTACAAAATATCCATATTCGCAGGTCAATTGTATGTAACACACATGTAACAGAAAAAAAATCCCCAGTAAACTGACAATATTTTATAATGATATAGGAGTTTGTCAGTTCTAGGCTAGATCACTACATTTTGTGGCATTAGAGGTTCATATTGAGAGACAAAATCAATCATCGCAGGTGAACGAGCCGTCGTTCACATCTCGCGAGAGAGACAAAGTTATGCAGTAGTAAGAGACGGTGGGTGATGGTCCAAATTTGAAAATCCAGTCAGCGCATCGCGTGAGAGTCTGGAATATCGGATTGATCTGCTGATGTAATATGATCTCCTGATACTTTGAATCGAGTTTGAAGTAGATTTGGTTTTTCAGGAAATGATTTCACTTTTATAAAAGACATAATAATTGAAATTCTACAATTTTTTACCACAAATGACATTTGCACCAAAAATATTTAAAAAAAATGGACATACTATTGGGTCCTTACCTATGTATGTAATTGGAATTTCAAATTCAAATAAATTTTAATTCAAGGTCATGTTATTCTTTTTTTAAGAATCGAAGCAGCTGTTTGTTTGTCTTTCCGTAATTTGTTTTTGCTTAAATACTTTCGTTTGTGCAACCATGGTAAAGTTGAAAATTTGCATTATTTTCAAATATGAGATCCTGTTCCGGTCTTTTCTATTACAGCTTCTTGCAGTCTGGACCCAATACAAAAAAGCGGTGTAAATGCATCTCGTAAGAGCCTTGTTTTCTCCCATTTTACTAGCTTCATAATGATATTACAAAATATTTTTTCTAAACCATTTATTTGATTATTAATTAAAAACGTAATACAAATACTGAATTACATTTATCAATTGACTATGAAAAATTAATCTGCGGATCATGCTTCGAGATATTGGACTTCGATTTCATTTTATACATATAACTATCATTATATTTATCTTATACATTAGGCATTCGATAAAGGTTGATTTCACTTGCACTAGAAAAGCTTATACTAAAACTGCCAAAATGTGAAAGTATTTGCAACCGTTGCAAAGTATATCAAGACTATTTCTATCAGCAACAGTATCAAGCAATATCACCCTTATTGAATGCCGCTTAGAACAAGCATGGAATTGCGACTAACACTGCTCTGTAAATTCATTGCCGATTAATTTTGTCTTTTTATTATGTGATAGTTTCTTCAATGGTATGTTTGAAATATATTTCCCATATTCACATATTATTAGTCAGTAAGTTGTTATTTATATTTTTTCAGTACGGAGACAGAAACTAATTTTGCTGATTACGATGATGAAAACTTTGCAGCAAATAAATCGGCGTTGGTCCAATTTTTATTCGCAGTTTGGTACGCTATATTGGCACATACAGATATCGTGTGTTACCTGATGATTTTCCTCAATCAGGTAAAACTAATAACAATATTATAACTTTATATAATTAATAACTGTAGGATATCGCTATAGCGATAAGTCCGCTATTAGTGCATAAATTGTCTTTTTTATAAAACCAGTGTAATATTCATTAGGTAATGTTTTTATAGCACAATAAAGTTATTCTATTCTATTTTTTTTAATATTATTGATGATTTTTTCATTTTTATTACATTTTAAATTACCTGCAATAGTTTATTGATATTTTTAATGACATTTTGTTTCAAATAGATTTCTCGAGATGATAATGTTTAAAATAAATTGTCTACATTAGAACAAGCGGCAGCCTAGTTAGGTTTTGGCTATTTTAAGATAACTATTGTGAATTTGAAAATGAATAAATTAATTTCAATTGAATTGAATTATTGCTTTAATTCTAAAGCAATAGGTAGGCTCTAGAATGTTTAGAATCGAATTTCTGTGATGCAAAATTAATGTATGCATTTCTATTACAGATTCAATCTGCAACGATGCTATCGATTCCGTTACCCCTAATGGTATTTTTATGGGGGACTCTTTGCATACCACGCCCTACGAAGACTTTTTGGGTGACGATAATTGCTTATACAGAAGTTTGTATTTGTGTCCACTACCACTTTATTTTTTTGTGTTGTTTATATTCATTTATTGATGCTGAATTTTCACAGGCTATCGTACTGCTAAAGAGCATGTTTCAGTATGAGATACTCCCTTGGAATCAAAAGGTTATTCCGGATAATATGCCGTTCAGCGCTCCTCGCATCATTGGCATTGAAAGAAAATCAAACTACGCTGCTTATGATCTAGTTCTGTTGTTGCTTGTATTCTTTCATAGGTAAGTTTTTATATTTTGTGTGTCCTGGCAATGGCGGATTAAGCTCTCTTCCCCTCTTGCCGGATAAGGGCCCTCTTCCCCCTCTTGGTGGATTAAGGCCCCCCTTCCCCTCTTGGCAGATTAATCTCCTGGATACATTTGTAGTATACATAGTACGTAAGAAAAAAATAATTCTGAGATCAGCGTTTAAAATGGCAACACTAAAATATGAAAAACCAAATTTTTCAGTGCATTATTTGTTAAACTGTTTTTCTCATAATAAGTCTTTATAAATGAGTGTACTGAATGAGTGATATTTTTTTTTTAAAATGGCTGGGATGATTACCAGGGAGTGTTTGGGATTTAGAGGGAACACCAATAAATTACGAGTTTCATATTTATTGCCTTCAGCGCTTCATTCATGTTTTTATTTTGAATGTCACAGAACGGCTCTGAATCTTGCAGGATGGCTCTCAAAAATAGCCCGCGGTAATGCCGTTTAAATGTAGCTATTATGCCGTACTACAATGGATGAATTCGACTGGTAATTTTTGGGAGAGGAAAGGCGCAACAATATTGCCACTTTTTAACTCGCAATATAACTTGATAAAGGTTAAGTGACATTTTTGAAGTTCTGAGAAAACTGACTTTGAAGTTTAACCCTTGGAGTAAATGGGTATTTTCATGGATACATCTGTCTCTTTTGCAGGATTTTCGGCGACATCGACTTAACCCGTTGAGTATGAGTCAACCAAATCTGGTCGCGAAACAATTATCTGTTGAGTACGAGTCGACCAAATCTGGTCGCGCGTTTTTTTCACTTCTTTGACGTTCTCATATTTATTCATAATTATCTAATTGTTTTACAAAATGATATTTCAATATTCTATATTCGAAATTTCAATGCAATCATTGTGCAGTTGTTCTTTTTATGATTGGTGTAGTAGTTTCGTAGTTATAGTACTTTAAGGTCGATGTCACCGAAAATCCTGCAAAAGAGACAGATGCATCCATGAAAATACCCATTTACTCCAAGGGTTAAAGTACTATAACTACGAAACTACTACACCATAATTACATTGCCCCATAATTGTGTCTCATGTGTCTCATAATTTCATTGCCGCTCTGTTTACTAAAGTATGTAATATGCTAAGATCAGCTGTCCAACATGATGTGTCCAGTGACCGTACATCATAATATACTATCTTTTAAAGATCTAACTGTAAATAATATATTTCGAATTAATAATTGGCATGGGCCTTTTTGTGTAATTAGCCATATTTAAGAACATTCCGAACTTCAAAACTCCAAAATGGCTTATAATTGAGGTAAGCTGTAGTAGTCGTAAATATTCTAGATAAATAGGTCTTTCTGGTAAATAAGTTATTGTTATTGGAGAGGTGGGCCCAGTGCCCATACATTTTTGTCCATTGTCCTTTACCTTAGATAGAAGTTGTCCATCGCTGTTGGTGTGCCTGCCATCTCATGATGTTATAACGACTGTTGCCTCGATGATTTAAATAGAAACCACAAGAACTCGGTTGCTTGTCCTTTCCTTACCTCTCTTCCTCCCTCTACTCACCAAGTCAATTCTATATGTGTACTCTTTTTCCTCTTAAAATGATTTCTGGATCCGCCACTGCATTGAGACATTCGCATGATTTGATTATTTATTTCAGATTCATGTTGAAGTCACTAGGGTTATGGACTGAAGACAATGTCGACGAAGAAGCTTACCCCGTAAAAACAGATGATGAAATGAGAACACCTATAATGAATAATATGATCGCTGACAAAAGTCACGGCGAGATAATGTAAGTAATTTCCTGTGTACCCCAGTTTTTTAATAATTAGTCGCTTTTTTGCAACATTTTTTGGACTTTGATTGCAGGCCCAAAGCCGTGTCTTCCGATGAGGACACCCCGCCGGGTTCGTTGTTGCGGAAGAGAAAAGTAACGTACCAAAGTTATCAGGGAGAAACAGAGCATGGTGAACCGGACGGCAGCATCATGTTAAACGAAATGGTCGAAGACAAGTAAGTATATGCATATAGGTAAAGGCATGATTCACAGCGAAAGAAGGGATGCGTATGTGTGTGTCTGTATGTGTGTATATGTGGGTGTGTGAATGTATAGGTGTATATGTACTTATGCATGCACTTGCATATGTTCAACTGCAGGTGGTTCATTATATGAGCCACATATGGGCCATTAGGTGAGCTAATTTAACCGCAGTCGACCGGTTAAGAAGATAAGATTAAATTTTCGCAGGGTTGATTTTTTTATTGTGGTTTTGAAGATTTATATATTGACGTTGAATTTGTAAATATTGTAGCCCAGGTACATCGTAATAATTTGTGATAATTCTATACGTCTCAATCAGGTACCCTCCTTCTCTCTTTGCTTGAGAATAGTCAGTCTAAGTCATTTCAAGCGATCTTCATAATCCCTATTCTCCAGACCCACTGGCGATCGCTTTAATGTCACTTTATTAATATCGTTTGATACAACAATATTGTCTTACAATAATTAACGTACCGAAACTATACAGGAAACACCTTGTTCCTTGGTGGCGAACTTGCTCTTTCCGTTGCTCAGGCTCATGTCTCGACTATCTCCACGCATCAAATCATGTGCCTCTCCTGCGCTACAGCCTGTGCCTCACTCCTGCACTCTCACTCCATTCATCATCGTCCTCAACCAACTGCCACCGAGAACCACATCCAAGCTTGCGCTTGAATCTCCCATTTAACAATAAACAGAAATCACATCATTTATCAGCCAATACAATGTAAAATTAAAAATACATAATTCAAATGGAGTTTTTCATCACACTCTTATTTTTGAAAAGATCTACCCTATCAGTCATTGACTTTGTGCTCAGGCTCAATGAAAAAAATCTAAACTTTACTATCTGACTTTTTCTGTTTTATTCTTTTAGGGAAGAAGAAGTTTATTCTTTTCACGGAGATAATTATAAGGATGTGCCAAATATTTTGAAATCAAAGTAAGTAGACTCCTTACTTTAGGTGTTCCTGTAAACCGCTCAGGGCTCTAATTTATTTTGCGACAAATTTTTCAGGGTTTCTCGGTATTTCCGATCGTTCAAATCTTTCATCATGAAAATGGTGGAGCCCACCTCGCGAGTCACAGCGGACGTATATGCCTATATGTTCATGTGTGACTTTTTCAATTTCCTCGTTGTTATATTTGGATTCTCCGCATTTGGTGTAAGTTTCAAAAAGCATATAGTCGGGAAGCTAGTGAATTTTATTAGTAAATTTCAAGACGGTAAAAATGAGACCGATGATTTTTATTTTTATCTAATTTCTAGATCCCGCCAGAAGCATTCCGCGATTACTCAAAGCAGCCAGACTTTTTTCAAATGATAATCTGTGTTAATATCAATTTGTATTATAAGTTTTAAACGTGTAAAACAGAGGTTCCCAAACTTTTTTCTCGTAGACTACTTTCAACATTTTACTGGTTCCGGTGAAAGCTGCTGCATTTCTACCATATTACCAAAACTCGTCATAAATGTGAAGATAAGATCTAATAATGGAAATGTCGCGGCTGAATTTCAACCCTAAATTCGGAATGGTAAAAATAAAAAGAAAACAAATATATTTTCTTGTCTTCTATTTATTATAATAATATGATTACAGACTTAATAGAATTAAAATTAAACATTAATAACGTACCGTAACTTCAACAATGCAAATCAACAACAATAATAAAAATTGATGTACATAGGGATTGGAAAGATTGCAAGCAAAGCACAAGTCGTATTTCATCCCTTTGCATGTTTTAACAAGCGTTGCGGGTGGGCGGGCGGCGCTTTGCAAGTCTCGCCACGCGTTGTATTGAATATCGAATATGCAAGTTTTTACAAGTAACAGCCGCTGGCCTTATTAAAATACACTACTTAACAAATTAAGGGAGGTTTTAAAAAAAGGAAATTAACGCTAAATAAACATTGATAGATAAAGCCGCCAACATTTTTGTTTTTTATTGTTGAAACCAGATAAATTTTCGTGGACCCCACTTACGACTTGTGAACCCCCATTTTTTTTAACGCTAACGTGACCCCCGTCGAGTCCTCCATGGACCCCTGGGGGCCCACCTGAACCACTTTGGGAATCACTGGTTTAAAAGTAAGGGCGACGTATCTAAAAAAATTGTCAATTTTTTCAGTTTTTGTAATTGTTGAAATATTCCCGCCAGACTGGCTTCATTCAACTGTAAATAAGCCAGATTGCTTTTTTGTGCATTTCATGATTGACTCTATTGCATGGAAAAGATTTATAACTAGAAAAATAGTATATTTCAATTGCTACTCCCGCCCACTCACTCATTAGATGATCCTTGCCAGACTCAGAATTTCCTGATCAGCATCAATTATAGATCATATCTAATTACTTTCATAAACTGGGAAAATAAGTTCTAAAAATATTCACTACCTCTTCGACTAATATTTTTTTGCTGATGATCATTTTGAAAATACTACGTATTTTCCACAGACTCATCAAGGCGACGGCGGCGTCCAGGCTTACTTGGAAGAGAACAAAGTCCCAATTCCTTTCCTTATCATGCTGATTCTCCAATTCGTTCTGATCGTGATCGACCGTGCTCTCTACCTCCGCAAATACATCCTTGGAAAAATATTCTTTCAGTTGATTTTGATTGTCGGGATTCACACATGGATGTTTTTCGTTCTACCAGGAGTGACTGATCGGTAAAATACTCAAAAACCTTTTTAGTTGGCGATGTCTGTTAATTATTTATTTTTTTATTTCAGGAGTTTCAATTCTTTGATACCGCCCCCACTTTGGTATATGGTGAAATGCATCTATCTATTGTTATCGGCCTATCAGATTCGTTGCGGTTTTCCGACTCGGATTTTGGGAAATTTCCTATGCAAAGGCTATACGTCTGTCAATATGGTGCTGTTTAAAGGGTAAGGTTCAATATGGCACTTTTAACCTATCAGTTTTCTAAATGAATCAATGTCTTTCACAGATTTAAGGCAGTACCTTTTCTTTTTGAATTGCGAGCACTGATGGACTGGATCTGGACTGATACTTCAATGACCTTGATGGACTGGCTCAAAATGGAAGATATATTCTCAATAGTTTATCAACTCAAGGTTCGTTTCAAATTTATCTGCAATACAGTTTGTATATCTTTTTTCTTTCTTTTTTGGTTATTCCATCTGCAATCGTTCTTATAAGACCATAATCAGGTAGGTTGATAGATGCCGAAGTGTTCGACTCCTCCATTGAAGAGTTGCACTATCTGTATATCCTGCCTTATCTCTCGTTGCTTTGGTCTGCTACATCAAAGAGCTTCAAATCTTCTGTATTAGTGAGATAGATTAGAAGCTCATACAACTGCAATTATATTTCCTCCCAAAGCTTTTTACTTCCTTTTTCACGAATAGTATTTTAAGATGGTCATGGATTTCACTGTTCCTTGTGAACCATGGAGCTATAGGGATTGATCTTAATATATTGTTTTGGAAGCGTTGTAGGATTTCAATGTTTCAATTGCTGGTTATATCCCACAACTATATGTCATGTCCATACAAGTTTGAGGATCGTCTTGTATATCAGAATTTTATTTTATAGGGAAAGGCATAAGCCACTTCCTATAAGTTAATACATGCTTTTGAACTTGTCATCTAGTTAAAATATCTTGTTCTTCATATGTTCTTTCCAAGTTAGCCGTTCATCCAGGTGCATTCTGAGGTATTTTACACAGTTTTTGTATAGTAAGCTATTGCCTCACAATTTCACAAGTGATAAGTCGCCTTTTCCTAGCGCCATTGATTTTATAAATCAATGCTAGCGCTAATGTAATATGGTTAGACCTGGATGTGCTAGCCTTCATTCTTGATTTAGTGAGCCACTGATAGATTTTGTCCGGTTGGACCTGGAGCATGTCAGAGGCCTTTTGACAGTCAGGGTCACTCGAAAGCATAGCAAAGTTATCAGCGAAGCTTGTGGTTATAACATCTCTGGTCAGAGAACGATCTGCAGTGTATATGATGTGTAGACGACGGACCCTAGCACAGGTCCTTGAGGAACCCCCACTTTAATCTCCTGAAAGCTAAACCTTGCTTCATTTTGTCTGGAATATCCGCTCTGCAAGATATGACTTTATTATGGATGCGAAGATATGTGTCATGCATTACAGTATGGAGGCGGTAGCGACTATTTGCATATATTGAAATAAAACCTTTTTTTTTTAAACACCTGTTTTAATTCTATTCTTTCAGTGCTCCCGTGCTTTTGACGACGCCCACCCGATGCCGAGGGGGCAAAAGAAAAGCACCTTTTCAAAGTATTTAATGGGCGGTTTAGTTCTGACTTTCATCATCGCCCTGATTTGGTTTCCGCTGGTGCTGTTTGCGTTTGGAAATAGCGTCGGAGTGGCGAATCCACCGTACGACGTCACTGTCAAAATCAGAGTCGGACCATACTTGCCGGTTTACACAATGTCGGCCCAATCGAGGAATATTTTAACGTAAGCTGCAAAAAATGTATTCTTTTATGTAGTAAGAAATCGTTCAGCCACAGTCAAGTCTAATTTCCGAATCGGTGTGGCCGCCCCGGACGCCACCTTCCTGATTTTCCCCGTGAATAGCCCTATTTATCTAAAGAACTATTATGTTGTATGCCCTTATCAATCTACCTATTTAACCCTAAATTAAAATATACAACTATATCTTTTTCATATTTTGCAGCGGTGATTATTTTCCGCATCTACGCATCATACCGCACAGAGATTACATAGGCATTTGCAAAAATCAGATTGCTATTTATTTGGGATTGTTGCTGTGGTTGACCAGAGGGATTAATTAGGCCCAGTCCTACCATACATACTCATCGGTTTTTTCTAAAAATAGGGTCAAAATAATAATTTTATTATTTTTACAGATTTTCATCACAGGAATTTGACACCTTTACAAACATATACATAAAGGACAGAACAGCACAAACGTTCCTATCAAACTATATGTTTAATGATCTTGCAGCAGTTCAACTGAATTCAAACTCAACCAATATTTGGGCTGTTTCTCCTCCGGATTTAGCTAGACTGCAGCAAGAAGCGCAATCAAGTCAGTAATTTACCTATTATACAGTACACCACTTTAGTATAGTAGAAATATAAAACTATCTAATTACCATACTGTATATGAGATGCCACAGTACAAATTTACTAATATTTGGCTGGATAATTGTTTTTATACCTTAATGAATTATTTAACAATGCTGATAACCTGTAGTCTTATTTTTATTATTTCTAAATTTTCTATTTTATGAATGTCATTAAACTCTAAATTCGATAACACTCGGGAGCAATGAATCCGGGTCACCAACATACCTTAATATCTCAAAAACTAAGGATGCTAGCTTATTCAAATAAAAAGTTTTTTCTAGACTATTTAATACTGCTCCAATAAAATTAGGGAAACTTCTTGGTTGCTGTAAAGTAAAGCCAAAAAAATGCTAAAAACATAATAAATGATTTTTTGAAAATCAAACTACGAAATATATAAGAAACGTTCCTGGTATTCCATATAAATTATTAATGTGGTAATTATGTCTCACCCATAGAATGTTTCTGAGATAATAAGGTTTATGTTGGCGACCCGGATTTATTTCTTCCGATTATTATTGTATATCGACATATTTTTTTTTCTGTTGTGGTAATATCGTCTAATAATATTATTTTAGAAGAAACCAGTAAGGAAAATGTCTAGACTAAGGAAATGACTGCTTTTTGTTGTGAAAATTCAAATGCCAATGTGAAAATTCCGGTTTTTGCGTTTTTCAACTAGTTTATTTTAACGTTTCTTCTTCCCATTCTTGATTGTCTTTTTCCTTTTCAGATGCTAGTCTTCATGTTAAGTTCACCTACGTAATATCGCACAAAACGAATAGCAAGGACAATCCCCCTATCATCGAGGAAGAAGTAGAGATCGATCTGGGACCCTTCGTAGCAGGCTCTACAACTGTTAGAAATCCCGAGAGGGACAAACTCGTTCGAATGCTCGACGGCACCGCTGGAAAAGACGAATGGTTGGTGATTAATAATTTTTAGCGACCTTTTTAATCGCCCACTGGTGAATTTCCACGTTTTAGGGTGCTGATACATCATATCTTCCCAAAGTTTGTTAAAGTTTTGAATAAAGGCACAGCTCTACCGGTGACTAAGCTGATGAATCCAACCTTCAGCGAGTCGGATGGCAGTTATCGCAACATAACATTGCGACTTTTGGAAATGGAAGGTCAGAAATGGTGGCAAGTTAGGGAATCTTGCACCGATCTAAATTATGAGAGCTTTTTGAAAAACATTCCTCATATGAACTGCGACCAGCTGGTTATGTACACATTCAACGATAAACTGTTTCCGGAAACGCTTAATATTATATCCGGGAGCGGGTGCGTATCCATAATTATATTATATATTTAATTGTTGTGTTTATTATTTATTTATTTCTTCACAATTATTGCAGTATTATTGGATTGTATACAACATTCGTTTTCCTGGCATCACGAGTAATAAGAGGCTTCTTCTCAGGACAGTGCTTTACAATCATGTTCGAGGATCTACCGAACGTTGACAGAATTCTCCAGCTGTGTCTCGATATTTATTTGGTAATTAAACCCTCCATAATACAAATAGAAAAGTATTTTGTCAGCATTTAACATTGAAATTTTCCATTATTTGCAGGTGCGAGAAGTCGGCGAATTATCATTAGAAGAGGACCTATTTGCTAAATTAGTTTTCCTCTATCGGTCTCCGGAGACCATGATAAAATGGTCTCGAGCCAAAGATGAGCCCGAAGAGGAAATGCTTCCGGGGACTCCCCCGCCGCAACATTGAAGAAATACCATTATTTATTGATCTTTTTAACTTTTTCTATGATAATTTATCTTATAAGATAAATGTTTGTATTTTAAGAATTTTATCCTCTTTCTCTCAATTTCGAAGGAGTCGCATTTATATTTTGTTATAAAAATAATTACAGATTCATTTAATTTAAATGTAATTTTATTTACTTATCTCATTTATAAAAGTGATCCTATTCTATAAAAATTCTTAGTTAACAACCATCAATCTCGGAGCAATATTCATCGACATCAGCTCTTGGAAGAGCAGCTTCGCAGCATACGGTAAGCGGACCTGGGAGATCTGGGTCTTATTCTTGCATCCTTTGCATTCGAAAGTGTTGTTGCGCAGATTTGCAATCGCAATCAATCCGCAGAAATTGCATACATGGATTCTGTACGGATCCGAAACTTCGAAGAGGCGCTCTCTCAAGAACTGCGCAGCACCGTGAGCTATCTGACAATCCCGTTCCATCTCCCCGAAACGGAGCCCTCCATCTCTCGCTCTGCCCTCCATGGGTTGTCTCACCAAAATCTGCACTGGTCCTCTTGCACGTGAATGGATTTTATCATCCACCATATGCTTCAAACGTTGGTAATATGTCGGACCGAGGAAAACTTGCGCATTAATCTTTCTTCCGGTGTGACCGTTGTACATAACTTCATTTCCACGTAGATGATAGCCATATTCTTGCAAAAGCGTTGAGATTTTTTGCACATTTACGGCATCGTTAAACGGGGTCGCATCGCCTATTTCTCCCTTATTCGAAGATACTTTCCCTTGAATGCATTCGATCAAGTGACCAATCGTCATACGCGACGGGATAGCGTGAGGATTGATTATAATATCGGGTGTGAGTCCTTCGCACGTGAAGGGCATGTCTTCTTGTCTGTACTGTATACCGCACGTTCCTTTCTGCCCGTGTCTCGAGGCAAATTTGTCGCCGATCTGCGGTATCCTCACCGATCGAACACGGATCTTACAAAACTTGTATCCTTCGCTGTTGAGCGTCAACATGACTTGATCGACGATACCAGTTTCACTGTTGCGAAGGAATGTCGAGGCGTCTCTTTTAGTGAAGCGTTTCGTGGTTCCTTCGAGCTCATCGTCGTTTTCTGGGAGCGTTATCGTTTTACCGATGACTACGTCGTCTCCAGATACACGAATACCGGGAGCGATAATACCGTCATCGTCTAATTTATCGTATAATGCATTACGCATTCCTTGGCAAGTCGCACGAGTCGGTTTTTCAAATTGTTCTTCTTGATCGCCGATTCGTTTCGATTCTGAATCTTTGTAAGAACGGTAGAAGACGGATCTGAAGAAACCGCGCTCTACTGCTGATGCGTTAAGAATAACGCTGTCTTCTTGGTTATAACCCGTGTAGCACAAAATGGCAACGATGGAATTGATGCCTGCAGGTAGTTCTCTGAAGCGCAGGTACTCCATTGACCGCGTCGTAACCAATGGCTTATGAGGATAGTATAAAACGTGGGCTAGAGTATCCATCCGCACGTGGAAGTTTGTGATGTATACTCCCATGGCTTGTTTACCCATAGCGCTTTGATATGTGTTCCTCGGACTTTGATTGTGATCAGGGAAGGGTATGATGGACGCGCAGACACCTAAAATCATCGCTGGGTGAATTTCGCAGTGAGTGTAAGTCGTACAATAGGCGTATTCTTTCTCTTGACGTAAATCGTCAGGGCTCATTGCGATCATAACAGTCTCTTCCTCCAGTGTATCGATATATTCAACGACACCGCTCGCTACTAATACTTGCCAGCCGTAATTGTTGTAGTCCCGTTCTTTTAACATATCAATGTGTCGTTTTTTCAGTAGTAAATTGCCATTCTCGACGATGAGTAGAGGGCGACAGATGCGGCCTGCGTCCGTGTAGATTCTTATTTCCCTGTCCCTAATGTCTCGGATCATACTGACTTCCGATACAATAATATCCATCTGTCTGCGTAGTTTGCGAAGAGTCGCCATTAGCTGTTCGGGATCTCTGTGGATACCGACCCAGCAACCGTTGACGAATATTTTGGTAGCGTCTGCGATGGCGGACGGGGCAATTTCTTCAAGATTTTCCATCGACCACTCCTCCAAGAACTCGAGGATGGGAGATGGCTGACTGCCGACTGAAATGTACGCCATGAGGGCAAGATTCTTTACGAGACCGACGGCAGCACCTTCCGGCGTCTCGGCCGGACAGATCATTCCCCATAGTGTATTGTGTAGCTGCCTAGGTTTGGCTAGCTTTCCGTCTCTTCCAATGGGAGAATTAACACGGCGAAGATGAGACAAAGTAGACGCAAAAGTGAGTCGATTCAATACCTGAGATACGCCAGCGCGGGCCTGATGCGCTTTCTTCTGATCTCCCCAATTTCCTGTAGCCAGCGAATACCTCAAACCGTCCGTAATGATTTTGGTCTTAATCGCTAATTCCAAGTTGAAATCCTTTCCTCGATCGATGAATTTCTGGGCGTACATACGCACTTCTTTCATTAGGTTTTTGAATAATCCTCTGAATAAGAACGCTAAAAGCGGACCGGCCAAATCAAGCCGCTTATTTCCGTAGTGATCTCGATCATCTAATTCTCTCCGGCCTAAAGCAGCTAATAATAAACGGTGAACCATGTAGCCTAGGAAATAAGCTTTCTTCGTCTCGCAGAAATCTGACACGCCGACATGCGGCAACATTTCTTTCTGTAAAATTTCTCTGGCGTATTTTATACGCTTCTCTTTTGTGACGCCGGGTTTGGCTCCACGTGCTCCAATAAAATTTAGAGCGACGTTCTGCTCTTGAATAACGAAAGCCTCGTCTAACGACGGCTTTACCATCTCCATCATTTCAGGATCGTCAAAGTCGTATATGATGTGCTCGAGGATATCGCGATCGGCCACGAATCCTAAAGCTCGGAATACGATCATGATCGGTATTTCTTGTTTGATGTATGGAACGATGGCAATGATACGCTGTCCGATCGCCGATTTCTTGATGCTCTGTCCTCCGCGTGCCATCATATTTACCCAAAGTGTCGACGTAGGTCTCGAGCTGTGTTCGAGACACGAGCGGATTTCAGACTTGTATGCAAATTTACTGCCCTGCATACTAAAAACGTATACGGTGTTTGTAGCCATTTTTTCTTGGGCAATCAGCACTTTTTCAGAACCGTTGATTATGAAATACCCGCCAGGATCTAGCGGACACTCGTTTAATTCTGTCAAATCACGATCAGTCAAGCCGCTCAACAGACAGTACGTTGATCTCAACATAATAGGAATTTTACCGATGAAGGTCTTTTGATGCTGAGTTTCAACAGGGTCTTCTCCGTCTTTGACGATAGTTTTTGTTATGTCAACGTATAGCGGGGCGGAATACGTGAGATTTCTCAATCTTGCTTCGTTCGGCATCATAGGCGACGGCGCGCCATCTTTCTCCCAATGAGTAGGCTTAGATAAGTAAATCTGTTCGAATTTCAATAAATATCGCGGCGGATTTTCGATTTCGCCGGAATTATGCTGGGCTTCCGCCTGCAGGTCGATTTGCGGAGAATCTTCCACGATGCGCTGGACAGACATCTGAATAAACTCATCGAAACTATCCAACTGCTGCCGCACGAGACCTTTCTCGTCGAAATATGCGTTGATTACGATCCAGCACGCTTCTTGCCATAGCTCCGACGAAATTTCCTCTGCGTCCTCCTCCTCGAACTGATCCTCTTCCATGTCATACATTGTAACGTTTTCTGTTTGATTTGATCGCTGGGACACAAAATAACTTATCTCTTTCTACGGCAAATCCGGGCGAATCCCGCTTCGCGTTGCCGACGCCGCAGAACGAAATTGAAATGTCAAAAACAAGCGATCATTCACAACAACCACTTATTAAGGCCGCCTTCCACAAGCTCATATCGTTTGATTTGGCGACATCTTGCGCAATAGTTTATTCTATTGGTACAGCACCGAGGTATACAGGGTTAGTTTTTATTGATCAGACAAGTGGGTGATTTTACACATAAAACTGACTCTTAAGGGCATATATATTATTTTTGGTCTCATTTCGTTAAAAATGTTTTTTTAGGATAGTTAAGTACATAGTTTTTATTTATATCATATTATTTGACATTAAAAAAAATGAACTGAAAATCTTATTTTTTTGGTTTAGGTCTTTCTTACTGAGGGAAAAAATACTGTATATAATAAGAAAGTTGAAAAGATGCTTTTCCTCCCTGACCAAGTTTGAAATAAAACAAAACAATCTTTCTTAGAAAAATAGTCATATTATCAATAAATTTTAAAAAAACTGTTTTTTTTATTTTTCTTTATTAATTTCATATACAAAATCACCCACTGGTCTGCTTCTCACTAATAAAAACAAACCCTGTTTAGTGCTACTTCCCTAGAAATGAAAATTAAATATGGATGAAAGACTGGACTTCATTGTTTCACAATTTCGTAATCAAGGTAAAGAAATACAGTAATCGCGTCGGTCTCGCATTTCAATAAATTAAGAAAAGATAATTTGTGTGTGGTGGCCTTTAGCGATCGTAATGTTCTGCACCAAATCGGTTCAAAAAGTCGACTTAAGCGCTCGTTCCCGTCCTCTACTTTCGAGGAAACCGGAAACCAGATTATCGGTCGGGTACTAATAAATCTGTGGTCGGGAACACAGGCCCGCTTCCGCTTTTCACTTACGCCTATTTTTTTGCAATCTATTGCGGAAAAAAAACAAACAAATACAATAAAACGTGTATTTATTACGGATCGCTTTCTTCATTTTTGGAAAAGGGTTGATATGAACCGGGCTGCAGCCAGGACAGTCCATGTGAAAATGATAAATTAGCTGGTTTAAGCATAACTCCTTTAACGGCATCGTGTAAATTTGGATCGAAAGGTGAAAATGAAATATAATGCTTATCGCTAGTGGGTGGGTCATCATAAAGATGATTTGTACTTGTAATGACACATTCCTTCGCTTTATCGATAAACTGCTTTCTCTTCGTTTTAAATCTAAAACAAAGAACAGGGCAAATTAGAAAAACTGCAAATGATGAAGAAACAAAATAAATGGAAAATTATTTTACAATTCCAGTGCATCCGCATTGTATGGGTATTTGAAGTTGATGTTATGGAATATCCAGTGTACATATTTTAAAAGCTGCCACAAGTGATTCACACTTTTGTCCCATTTTGGAAATACCTCCGTTATATTAAGAATTCCAGTGTCGGAGTTTATCGCCGGGTGAAACATTGCTGATTGAAATTTGACTTCCTTCAAAACAAAATTAAGATATTATGCATGCATTAGACACATAGTTAATTCAAAATAATAAAAAAAATACTAACCGGATGACCATTCGGAAATGATTCGGGCAAATTTAAAGTGAATCTGAATATGCCTCCTTCATAAAAGCCGCATCGTACGAATATTACTCCAAACCATACTGTAAAAATACCGCAACTGATGAATAGGTACTAATTAGTGATTCGAATTAATGATGTAAAATGAAATGTAGATTACCTAAAGAATTTTCATGTGACGGTATAACATACACACCATGCAAGTTTTCACTTAGCAACATTTTACTGCAATAAAAATAAAACGGTAACTCATATAATTAGCAAAGCTATAACCCATAATGGGATTGCTTGCGTTTCTTCGTGAACTAATATCGGAAAATAGTTCATGCGAACGAGACAGCGGTGCGTTACAGCAGAATGTAAAATGAATGATCATTCTTTCCCGCACATAAAATAATCTGAATTAGGTTGAAAACACTGTGTCCAGCCTCACCTACGTCGCTTGTGTTCGTTGGTAGTTTTATGCTGGAAAAGTGAGTTTTATTCTGCTCTAACGTATTGGCCTGTCTCGCTCGCTTAAACTAATTCCGATTTTAGTCGACGAAGGAACGCCATCGGGCCCAATTACTCACTATTCAGCCATGATGACATATTCCTGATGAAATATAGAATACAGTTTATCCGTCTCCAAACTAATCGAATTAGACATTTTATCGGTTGCTAATCGTAAGGAACTATATTGCTGGTCCCTTTCGGAATCCATTGACACGATACGTCGAAAGGAACCCTGACGAACGAACTCTCCTTCGCCATCATTCTAAAAGCAAGCAGGTTCACATCAATTTATTTTCAAGGTTTCGATATTATAACATTTTAATATGCATACCGAATACTTGGACTGCATATTAACTATTAAAATGGCTATAAATTAGATAACAATAACAAAAACACTAAAAAACAATTCGCGACACATTCCAGGAGACTGACGCAAATTGACGTCTACATATTTTTATCTATGATTGATTCTACTCGGACCAGTTCCTACGGATTCGCTTTTATATTCTTTTATCTATGGATTCGCTTACACAGGACTTCTATCTATACACCGGATTCTCATGCAAAACTTGCTGACGCCAATCAAATCAGCAGAATGGACTGACTTTTTGGGTTTTCTTGCCAGCTGAACACATCCAGATTCCGTTTCGTCAATGTCGTGTTTGTTGTGTCAGTCAGGCTGCTGTATCGAAGATCTGTGAAATCTAAAAGGAAGTGGAGTTAATTAATATTTTGGATTGCGCTGACCGGAATAATTGATGATTATAATTTGTATTCCTTAATTTGTTAATATCAAATCGATTCACAATGACCACAGCCGCTCGTCCAACCTTCGATCCTGCTCGCGGCGGATCGGGACGCGGGGAAAAGGATTTGAGTGCTATATCAAGGCAGTATTCAAGCAGGGACCTCCCAGGACACACAAAACTCAAGTTCAGGTAGGCGATCGACACGATTATACATATTTGATGCATCATCAGTCATAGATTTTGACATCTGCCCAGATCATTATTATTGTAAATTTTGTAAGGGTGTCTCCCAACATTCCTTCCACTTCGTTTGCGTGTCTCTTACAGGATTATAAGTATGCAGGTGTCATTCCAGACAGAGCAAGTTAAAGGTGAAGCGACCAGTGCAGTTGACGGAAAAATAAGCCTGAGGGTAGAGACAGACTCAGCCCTTGTACGCAGCGTATACGATGCAATGCTCCCACGTTGCTATGCACACATCTCCCACATATGCATTGTATGACATCAGAAGCTGCTGACACTTCTCTGAAGGTGCACTTGTATTGCGGTACAATATATTTTCTGATTCTGAGAGAGTTTGAGAATGATTTAATCAGTTTGTTATTTTTAAATAAATATGTACACCACAAAAATAAAATAAAAAGTTAAGAAAAGAAGATATTGGATTCATGAGATAAATAGACAAAGAGAAAAGAGAGTCATACATTAATGCAGAAATTGGAATATGATGAAGAACGATTCTTTATGTACTTCCGAATGCGCCGTTGTGTCGGCGCCGGGCCACACGACGCGGTGCCGCACCGAAAAGATTTCGCTGTATGGGCGTACACACGGCGTACGGCGCACGGTGCGGTGCCGCAACGTTACTACGACGCTGCAGTCGGCGAAGAGTGTTGTAGTATAATGTACCTAGTATAGTCTGGGACCGGAAGAGACGTGTGCTATTGCTCCTATTACTACGCCACCGCCAAAATTGACGTAAAAACAGATTACGATACTGGATCAGTCCATAGCGATGGAGAGTTTTTTCTCAAAGAATACTGCTTTTCGTTGTTTGGGACGCGAGTGACAGCATTGTGTATGATTAGTATGTTTCTAAATCAGATGTTTCCACTCAAATTCAAGGATTCTGGTGTCATAATGCGTTGCATACGTTGCGTGTGTGGGCTCAGTCGGTCTCTACCTCAATCGATGTAATTTATACCTACCAATAATCGTGAGATAATTTTAAAATGCGAAGTCATTCACCCACCTGAGCATATTACTGACCATTGCCTCCTCTCGCTGTCTCCGAATACGAAACCCAAACTTATCCGCAGGAAAATTGTTTCTCATCCTTTCCATCTCATTGATCCTGCAATACTTATAGGAGACTTGGCGGCTATAAATTGGCTAACAATCTCCGAAAACGAGCCCATCGATGATAATAGCACAGCCTACAATAAAGTAATATGAGAAGTGTTCACTAAGCATGCACCCGGTAAAACCTACTTTACGAAACGAAATTTTTCACATTAATGGCTCACTGAAGATTTAAATTGCACGATGGTGGAAAGAGACATCAACTCCTAAAAATAGTCACAGCTGCTTATCATTGAGCCAAAACCTCTAAAATTAACAATAATATAATCTACACTAAAAACCTGTAAACAATCTTCAACAATTCACAACAGTCGAACTGCATCCCTGATTCTATTAACGACCTTAATGAAGCTAATGGTTATTTTATAACATTCACTAAAGCCTGTATACCTGAGTCAGAGTTAATGTCAAGAACACAAACTACCAAGCGCATCAGGCACCACTTTCTCCTTATCTCCTATCAGTAAATGAGATAATAATTCCAAACCATATTTTTGACTGAGAATGCTTTCTCTCTGACAATTCTTTCTAAAGCGTCATTTGTTGTATTGTAATGCAAACATGTAAAACTGTATATATGTAGGTGAAATAGAATAAATAAATACATACATTTTTGAGCCTACTGGTCATCTTAAGCTTGTTTATATACGATCTATGTTGCACGACTGTGATGTGACTAGTAATAAAGAGTAGATGTAAAGTTTTATGTCTACGGCATACCTTGCCCTTCATTCCCTTAAGATAAGTTTTTATGTTATTTTTCTGCTTCTTTAGTAAGCAGGTGCTCACTATATTGGTTGAAACAGGTCTTAGTTGTTTTGATTATGAGGGCAATGCTTACTTTGGAGTTGTCATCATATTATTTTATTTTTAACAGTCACACTGTACCACTTACTAGGTTTATTATTATTATTATTTATTGATGAACTAGCAGCTTAACGCTGTGTTCGTATCTATTAAATTCACTGGTGTTGCTGTTTCCTTTTTTTACTTTCCTGACGACCTATCGGAAAGGAAAGTATTGTGATCGCGCTAAAAAAAAATTTTGAGATGAAGATGGGAATATATATTTTGAGACTCCCTGAGACGATTGAGACTATTTCCAGACCGATCTCTGTCTGTATGTATGTCTGTATGTCTGTATGTATGTATTCTTCCACGATAGCGCCCAGACGCTTAATCGGATTGAGCTGAAATTTGGTATATAAGCTTCTGTTAACCGTCGGAGGAACCCATTAGTTTTTGGAGTCCCTACGCCCTACGGTTGTGGTACCTCCCATACAAATTTGGGGTTCCCGGCGAAAAAATTGTTTCCGCGATAGCGCCCAGACGCTTAATCTGTCTAAGTTAAAATTTGGCATAGAAGCTTCTGTTAACCATCGGAAGAACCTATTAGTTTTTGGGGTACTTACGACCAACGTTTGGGGTACCTGCCATACAAATTTGGGGAACCTTGATTACATATTGTCCCCGCTTTCAAAATTTCTTTCTCCAATCGATAGGTATGGTCAGTGTGAATAGTCCAGTTGATTTTCGGGTCTGTACGATCTACGGTTGGGGTACCTGCCATACATATTTGGGGTACCTGCCATACATATTTGTAAACTACTTTTTCAACAGCAAAGCATTTTGAAAAAGTTTTTTAACTGAATAAATTTTAACATGATAATGAGGCTTCTCTATCCATTATTGAATCGGTTTCGTCACCCAAAGACTTTACTGACTAGAATCTTGGGTCTCTACGACCTACGGTTGGGGAAAATTAGGGGTACTAGAGTAAAAAATGTCGCTGTTTTTTCGCACCTCCCCGGATACTAGTCAGGAAAGTCTTGGGGTGACACAACAGATTTTTTCTTTTATATATCATTTTTTAAATATATAAAGTCTTTTTGAATGCGTTTATGGTTGGTGCTTCAATAACTTCCTCGGGCAGTTTATTCCAGCTGTTCACGAATCTGTTTGTCAAGAAGTGCTTCCTTGCTTCAGTTGAAAAGCTTGTAACGTTGAGTTTCAGGCTGTGACCTCTTAAGTGATGGTTTGAATTGAACACAAACATGCTTTCCGACTCTGGGCAGTCGTAGTGTTGCCTCAGTATTTTGTATGTCTCTATGAGATCTCCTCTGTGTCTCCTTTGCTCCAGAGTTGTCAGTTTGAGGATTTTTAATCTATGTTCATAGGGTGTTTTTCTTAGGGTTTTTGGCAGTTTTGTCGCTCTAAGTTGTATACTTTCAAGCAGGTTGATGTCCTTGGCAAAATGAGGATTCCAGATTTGAAAACCATACTCGATCAGAGGACGAATGTAGGTTTTGTAAATTTTTAGAAATGTCGGTATCGTCAATACTTGAAAAGCTTTCTTTACCAAATATAGAAGTGAGTTTGCCTGTTTTACGATGTTTTCAATATGGTTTACTCATTTCAAGTTGTCTGTTATCGTTATACCAAGGTCTTTCTGTCTTTCTTAGCGTTTATAGCTAACAACAGCATACTTTTCTTGACCCTTATCTACATTTTTTCCCTCCATATAATTTAGACTACTGAGCCACATTTCTAATGCGAAATTTGAGAACTTTCACTTGTTAATGTTTTCAGAGAGCAAGGCCAAGGCACTACAGATGAACTCCACAGCCGCGATTTCAGAAAAGACTTGGAGGAGCGCGAACTCGCCAAGGATGCCAAACTCGCAATCGGTGCCAACAGAAGAGCGCCGGAACCCGTGACAAAGAGACCGAAGACGGATCAAGTTCCCGCCGCCAGCTTGGACGCTGATGATCCACTCGAAGGCGACTCTTCGGATTCCGATGATTCGGATGATGACACCGCTGCGCTCCTAGCCGAGTTGAACCGCATCAAGAAGGAACGTGCCGTTGAGCAGGCTAAGAAGGTAATATGGTTGGGCTAGATAGTTATTCATATTAGGTCTTTAGGTCCACTTTGAACTTGTACTTTGACTTTCAACTGGCCGCTTTGACTTTTTGTCATTTCTTATTGTTAGGTGTTTTTTTTGTTTTCATATGTTTTCCATTACGTTGCTATAGCGACAGTGTTCATAATGCAGTTAAAACAATTCTTGCTTTTCACTCGTCAAAAGCTATTGGATCGCGAGTCTTTGTAATAGGGATACCGTATGCATATGTACTTTATTTTAAAATAGTATGTGGGGATGTTTTTTTTGTGATTTTGTTATTCTTTATTCTTTATTTAGAAATCACACAGTATTAATAACACATTAAATTATATTATTAAACTATAGATCACTTGAAAATAAAACCGATTACGGATTTCAATGAAATTACAGAAATTAACGTTTAACTACTTTAAAACTAAAATACCTAAAATTTTATTACTACATAAAAGGCTTGCGTTTAGGATATATGTCTGTGTGTTTGTGAGTGTGTTGAGTGTGTGGGTGTGGTGAAAACATGCATATATTAGTAATAATAGCGTATATAAGTATAATAATAGTAACAATCTGGAATAAAACAGCAAAAAAAATACAGTTTTTGTATTGGCTAGGGTTTTATTTACAAAGTATTTGTAAGTGGTTATGGAATTATTAAATATATCAATACTATTTAAGAGGGCGTTGTAAAGCTCACAGCAGCATGTGAGTACTCCATTTCTGGATGAATTAGTTTTTAACCGTGGCAATTGTAAAAGGTGAAATTGGCAGGTTTTCATTGGGGTGTTGATATTAATCGCGTTTTCAGTATAGCAAAGGTATTAGGTACTTGGGCAAGATCTCGGGCAAGAATCCATGCATTTGAACTTCTTCCAAAATTTTGAGATGTCTTTTTAAATTACTCCCAAAATAAAAACCTACACTGCTGTTAGTGTTATACCTGTTTAACATGTGCATGTACAATAACCCCTAGAGCCCCGATTGGCCGATATCGGCCAAAACACGATTCAGCGTGACGGCCCCGTTTTAATTTAATTTTAATTTAATTTGTTTTATTTTATCATGTTTTATTATGTTAATATGTTTTATTTTAATTATGGGTACAGTGGTTTGGCAGTAATTAAAGTTTTGGTGAGACAGTGTCATAGATCATTTTTTTTACTAATTTTTACTAAAAATTTTTGGGACATCAACTTGTCAATTTCGGGACCGAGGCCTGAAGGGTTAAGTAACGATAATTTGTTGTTGTTTCAGGACGCAGAAAAGAAACTAGAAGACGAGAGGATCAGAATGGAAAACATTCTTTCGGGAAATCCTTTGCTCAATTACGCTGGAGGCACCCAAAAGGCAGATTTGAAGGTTAGTTTTACATATATTAGCATGTTCTCTGCCAGCTGCGAGTATAGTCATTATAGCGGTGTATCCATATCCAGCATCAATTAAGAGTGTGGTCATAGTTCATATCAATGATAACATTGCATTAACAAGTAAATATATTAAAAAAGAATAAAAACACGACTGCCCTTACAGAAAGTAAACTATTGTATTTATAATTATTTTTATTACAGTTTATTATGAAATATTTGTGGTTTATGATTTATCCATGTAGATACATGTATATTTTTGGAATATACTCGATCTGATTTTTCATTTGAAACTAAACACGATATATTTATTTTAATGTATTGACATTTGGACATTTAGACAACTACTTGATATTTGGATAGTTAAGGTATCCTATGACACTTCGGATGACATCACGATTCTCACGATACCAAACACCTCTAAATCGGGTCCTTTTTTGCTGGGCAGTTGTGTAAAAAGGCAGATGGGAGGTAGAAAAGGATCCAGACCGGCTCTGGCTGCAAGGTGTCAAAAATGTATGTATTTACATTTATAATGTCAACCGCGATAGTTGTCGTTTTCAGGATATTCTATAATTTTACTCTGATAGTATTTAATTTATGTCTTCATAGTTTCCCTTCCATTCCTATTTGCAACTATAGTATTAAATATAATAACGTCCGAAGCCACGTTGACACCAATTCTCCTTGTTGTTACCGAAGTTAAGCAGCGTTGAGCGTGGTCAATACTTGGATAGGTGAAAAAAAATGTGTGGTGGCATGGAAACGGAAACTGATTAAACAGTCCGCAGCGAACGTGTTAACATTCCTAATCGCTCATTGCAATATCACTTTTATTTTCTTATTATTGTTTTACATCTTTTTCAGGTGAAGCGAAGATGGGATGACGATGTCGTCTTCAAAAACTGTGCACGCTCTGAGCCAGAAAAGAAACCCAACACTTTCATCAACGACTCTCTCCGATCCGATTTTCACAGGAAATTCATGGAAAAATATATTAAATAAATTCGTTTTAAAAAATAAATATGTGTCGTTTCCCGCTTTGCTTTGTTTTATTTTTGTGATTAGGGATTTACGTTTAAAAGGTTAAGAACCGCTGACTTTTGCAAATAAGAAGACCGGGAAATTTATCACTTTATCGAAAGAGAATCTTTTCGCCTATTTAATGTTTATATTTAAGCAAATTATAAATATTTATTGTAATTGAAGAAGCCTGTTATAAGATAAAGAAAATTATCGTGGGTAAAGGCCCTATTTATATGATCAGTAAAAGGCGCTTGAATGACTCGGATATGGTGTTTCCGGTTTCATATTACCTATATTGATATATGTTATGAAAATTCATGATTTTTTTATAAATAAATAAATAATAAGATAAACACAAATGAAATCGTATATTCACATTCATTAAATTAGAAAAAAATAACGCCTGTCAGAGGAAGCACCAAATATAATAATTTAATAATGGGAGGCACTTCATTGCACAGGAAATTGGCCACATTTTTTAATGGCGGCGAAACTGACATATTTCAAAATGAGATAGATCGCGTTTATTTTTCTTTGCGTATTTGCGCTGGATAGCGTGTCGAGCAAGTTTTTAACATCGCCGAAGCAGCGTCCGCTCATTGAATTTATAATTCGATTCGTTCGTCCGTGTGATTTTGCTGTTTGCTTGACCAGCTTGACCATTCGCCGCGGTTGTCCGAGTTTGACGGACGCCTGGCCACTCGTGCGGCGGTGCGCGTTTCTAGCGTCGTTTTTAATGTAAACAAAACGATGGCGCGTGAGTGTTTACAAGTGATTTGTGCTTCTTTTGCGTTTAGTGCGTTCATATTGGTGTCGGCGACGCTGTCAGGACTTTATATCGATAATGGTTTGGATCAGACGGAAATTCAAAGGGTGATGACGCACCGAGAGAAGCTGATGGTGGAGCGGGAAATCCTGGATTTATTGGGTCTTCCGTCGAGGCCGAAACACGGCAGGAACGTGCCTTTGAATCGATCGGCGCCTATTTTCTTGTTGGATGTTTATAAGTCGCTTTTGGACGAGAGGGACCAGAGCAGGCCGACGAGGAGTTCCCATCTGAGTTTGACGGGAGACGAGCAGCACGCGATCGACGAGAGCGACATTATCATGACTTTTCAAAGCAAAAGTAAGTAGTTTTTCAAGGTAAACAACCGTGCGGCTATGCACATCGGCATTCATTGTTTTTTATTCAAATTTTCGATAGATCATCACGGCGCAAATATGAGACACGAGCGCGGCCGGAGATTATGGTTTGACGTTTCGGACGTTCCCGCGGAGGACTCCATAATGGGGGCGGAACTGCGACTTTATCAATCCAACGAGTTCAAATCGAAACACGCCAACGATATATATACGATAACCGCCGAAAAAATCGTCAATATCGACGAAATCGGGTAATTCGCATTCTCATTACTACTATCTCCCCTGATCTTAGTGTCTCGTCAACCATTTTTTGCTCCTCTGGAATGTATACTGGCGCCGCCCATCCCATCAGTGTCCTTGAACGGATGTCTTTTATTGTCCCTTCCAGTCCACTTTCCAGTCATCATAAATACTTACAGGTGCATTGTTAGGTAGGATTATAAAAAAGACCATGACAGACATTTGTAATTTGGTCTAGATCAGTGGTTGGTATACTTTTGCGGTGACTGGCAAGATAGGACATGGATAGGACACAAAATTATGTCACGAAACGCCAGCAATTAATTTTTAAAGTACGAGTATTATTAATGGTTTTTGGAATTAAATTTTGGCAGTATGTAAAATACGTAGAAAGTAGCAGCATATAATGAAAACAAACTGAACGATTTCACTCAAACTTTGGTAAAACTTCACAAAGAGTTTGAAACCAGGTTTCAGGATTTTAAAAATATTCAGCCATCTTTAGATGATTTCTTAACTTCTTTCAATGTAGACTCAGAGAAAGTCCAGCCTGAATTACAGCTGGAAATGATTGAGTTGCAGTGTAGCACTCATTTCAAACAGCTTTTCTTAAATTCATCAAAAGATTATTTTTATAAAGCACTGCTCAAAGAACAATTTTCATAGCTTATTGCTCATGCCCAGAAAGATATAACAATGTTTCCGTCGTTGTACGTTTGCGAACAAACGCTCTCCACCATGAAGATGCGAAAAAATCGTCTCCGAAGCAGGCTAACTGACGAACACCTTTTTTTACTGTTAAAAATATCATCGTCTCAGCTCAAGCCCGCTTACGATGACATAATGGCCAATCAAAAGCAGTTCCATGTTTCAAATACACCTACCATACTAGGGCATTTAATTTCAAGCAACTAAATTAAGCAGTTTATTTTTTATTGTACACCTATCTGTAACTTTCATAAAATATATTAAAGAAAATTACAAAACAAAATGCATTTTTAGTTGTAATTCACTCCAGCCGGCCCCCCGTGAAATTTATTTTATTTTTCTGGCCCTTCGCAGAAAAAGTTTACCCACCACTGATCTAGAGGTTCATCGCTTTAGCTTTCGGCCCAAAATTAATAGAACTCAGTCCAGCAAATCTCAGATTGCAATCCCTTTAAGATATGCTGCGCTACAGAATTTATTGAGGAATTTGAGGAATTTCTCTAGTAACCGCAGAAACTTTTAAGGTGAGGCGGACAATTTTCATATTCAATAAACACTGACTGTTATTTTGACATTTAACAGCTGTCATCGTTCGATTAGGTATGGGGTCAGCACGGAGACCACATTAATCAACCGGTAGTTCGCTTTGGCTTTTGCAGCAATCGACTTCGAATTCTCCAAAGCGAATGTATACACCTTAGATTGCAGTTGTCAGTTTCGCAGCACCCCCATTAGCTGGAAGATATTGTTATGTAGCAATAAGTCCGCCATTGTACCTTATTTTTATTGTGCAATAAAGAGATTTTCATTCATTCATTCATTCATTCACTAGCAGCAACCAGTGAAATTTGATAATATAACTACCTTGAAGGACTGTGACTTTGGTTGTTATAAAAGTACAGTGGAACCCCTCATAAAGAGCACATTTGTTTTAGAATCTTACTCGTTAACCGAAAACCTCGTTAAGCGAAGCAATTTTTTTCTTATAAATTAATGTAAAATACGATAATGCATTCCATGCCAAAAAAATACTCTTTTTATTTCGTGTTTAACGTTTATTCGAATAATAATAAATAAATACAAACGGAGCTGCCATGGAATTCACCGACCGGAGTCGGGCCCATCATAATACTATTTTGAAATAGTATTATGATGGGCCCGACTCCGGTCGGTGAATTCCATGGCAGCTCCGTTTGTATTTATTTATTATTTTACACTTCTGGGGGGTGAGCAGTGGATTCCAGACTTACGAACCGGCTGTGGTAGGTTTAGGACAGCTGTCTTGCCACATGTGAGCGTTCACCTTGCCACCCATTCACTCCCCCTTCGAAGCCATAGAATTTGAGATGCGCAAATCGCAGTTTTAGATAATTTTTCTAAGAAAGAGTTGATTATTTTTCTGGAAAGGCCAAGATCTTTAAAGAGGTAAAATAGAGATTTAGCTGGCAGGCCACGAGCGCCAACTTCCACCGCGTGAAGGTGAACAGTGAAGCCGTTCCGGGTTACGGCATTTGCAAGATCATGGTAACTGGAACCGTAATGCCCCTGCCAGCGTCCAGCTGTCGTCCTTCCAGGTGGCGGTCCATGAATACTTCTCGGGTGTTTACCCAAAATCTACCCATGTCGACCCGGTTCACAGAGAAAACGCATTTAAGGCAAAGCTCCGTAGGCAAAAGCGGCTACTTCGTCGCCAGTTACGTGAAGCCAAGAAAGCCGGGGATAAAGCCCTCTGCCACAACTTCTCGCGCGCGTACCGCTCTATACTAAAACTTATACAGAGCGTAGCAACGCAAAACGACAAGCGCAAGGCAGCATTTCTCAAATCCAAAGAGGAAGCCCGGTTCGACAAAAACCGTTTTAACTACAGCAAAACGGTTTTGTCTGCTGCCAAGGGAAAAATCCAAATCCCGGAAGAAATGGCCACGGAATACTTTTCGACCACGTATGAGGACCCAATGCGGCTCCATAATTACAGCCCTCCGCCGGGCATTACACCTCCGCCCCTGCCTACGGTAGCTTTTGCTTCTCAACCTCCATCTCTAGATGAGATTCTTAATCAAGTAAAGAGGAAGCCGTCGGGCTCTACTCCGGGTCCCGATGGTATTCCCTATTTAGTATACAAAAAATGCCCCTGCCTTCTGCAATATTTAGGATCCATCTTCCGAAATATGTGGAATAGCGGTGTAGTCCCACAGAATTTTGACCGAGCGACAGTCATCTTAATTCCGAAGGTCCCAGTTTGCACCGGACCAAAGGACGCTCGGCCCATTGCTCTCACAGACACTGTGGCCAAAATCTTTTTTAGCATAGTCCACACGAGGATGAGCGAATTCATGCACCGGAATGAGTACCTTGGAGTATCAGTTCAAAAAGGCTTCATGCGCGGCGTCTCGGGCTGCCTCGAGCACAACTCTCTCCTGGCTGCTGCCATCAAGGATGCGAGACAGCACGAACGCCAAATCAATGTATGCTGGCTCGACCTAGAGAATGCCTTTGGGTCAGTCCGACACAGTCTCCTCCACTTTGCACTCCGCTGGTACAACTTCCCACCAGTCGTGCGTGACATTGTAGCCTCCTACTACAACTGTCTGACTTTCCATGTTAAAACGCAAGAATGGACTACCCGCTCTATACCATATTCAATTGGACTATTTCAGGGCTGTTGCCTCTCCCCGACGATTTTTAATATAGTTTTTAATATACTTCTGGAAAGCCTGACCCAGTTTGACAGGAAGTGGGGCTACCGTTTTAAAACAGACGGCCAATACACCTCGTCGTGCCTCGCTTTTGCCGACGACCTAACTTTCATCACCAGAAGCCCCAAGCAGCTTTCCCTGCTATTACAGAAAGTGGAGCTTTTCTGCGACTGGTCAGGCTGTATAAAAGTGAAGCCCTCCAAATGTTTTTGCCTTGGACTCGCCCGCATGGGCACAAAATTTACATCCTATGACCCCAAATTGGTCTATAAGGGCTCTAATATCTCCCTTATAGACCCAAACAATCATTTCAAATTCCTCGGCAGAAAAATCACCCATCAGGGAAAAGACGTCTCGGGCGATCATGTTATAGAGCATTTCAAAAGTTGCCTGGCGAAAATAGATGCCTTGCTAATTTCTGGCCCTCGTAAGGCCTGGATCTATGACAATTATCTAACGTCACATTTGTCATGGCCCTTTCTTATTTACGATTTTACCAAAACCCAACTGTCCCGTCTAGATGCGCTGGTGACAGCTAGTTTAAAATCCTGGCTGTCCTTAGCCAAACCAGCTGACCCCTCGACTCTCTTCAGGTCCAAACAAAATTTTGGGCTAGCGCTTAAACTGCCCTCTCTGCTCTACGCCAACTCCAGAATAACCAAAAATTCGATTCTGTGCAATTCCAAAGATCCGGCAATATCGAAGCACGTAATAAGTGGCCGTAGTGATTCAAATGAACTACAAGCCCGCGTAGACTTCCACAAAAAGTTCCTTACTGGAATCAGCCAGAATGGCACTGGTCTGGGGTATGGCAGTACAACCACGAGCGACGTGGACTTGAAGAAGTCTCTTTTGCGGGGAGATTACGACAGCAAGAGTATGGCTCATGCTATTGGCCTTCAATGCCAGAATGATTGGACAACAATTGGGGACTTTTGCATTCCGCCTCCAATGCACTGGAAGGTAATGCTCTATGACTGGACGCCAGAGATGCTGAAATTTTATTTGAATGCCTTTCAGCATACACTTCCAGACCCCAGTAACCTCGCTCGTTGGAGCTTTGCCGAGGATAGTTCTTGTCCCCTCTGTAGCAATACCCCTTGCACAGCTAGACACATTCTAGCTGGCTGCAAGGTGGCCTTAGATCAAGGACGGTACACTTACCGCCATGACAAAGTTCTCGCTGTTATTCGCGAGGTAATTAGTCTCTCAGTGGCTCGTGCCAACAAGGGTTTGACAGTATCCTCCAAACCCCCAATACAGTTTGTGCGGGATGGCTCTAAAGGCAAAAAACATTTAACTACAAAACCTTTCTCAATAATCGAGAAAGCTACAGATTGGATTCTGGAGGTTGATTCGGTCTCTAAGCAGTATAAATTCCCTGAAAGTCTCGGATGCACAGCCCTCCGTCCAGATATAACTCTTTACTCTCTATCTCGGAAGGTGGCTCTTATCGTAGAATTAACTGTTCCATGGGAATCAAATATCCCAAAAGACCACGAGTACAAATTAAATAAATACCATGATCTTGCAAATGCCGTAACCCGGAACGGCTTCACTGTTCACCTTCACGCGGTGGAAGTTGGCGCTCGTGGCCTGCCAGCTAAATCTCTATTTCACCTCTTTAAAGATCTTGGCCTTTCCAGAAAAATAATTAACTCTTTCTTAGAAAAATTATCTAAAACTGCGATTTGCGCATCTCAAATTCTATGGCTTCGAAGGGGGAGTGAATGGGTGGTAAGGTGAACGCTCACATGTGGCAAGACAGCTGTCCTAAACCTACCACAGCCGGTTCGTAAGTCCGGAATCCACTGCTCACCCCCCAGAAGTGTAAAAAAAATAGTATTATGATGGGCCCGACTCCGGTCGGTGAATTCCATGGCAGCTCCGTTTGTATTTATTATTTAATTTGTACTCGTGGTCTTTTGGGATATTTGATTCCCATGGAACAGTTAATTCTACAATAAGAGCCACCTTCCGAGATAGAGAGTAAAGAGTTATATCTGGACGGAGGGCTGTGCATCCGAGACTTTCAGGGAATTTATACTGCTTAGAGACCGAATCAACCTCCAGAATCCAATCTGTATAATTATAAATTGTTAAGGAGCATATGGAATACAATTTCGATTTGAAAAAAAAACAAACAATTGATATAATTAGTTTATTATTTATGAATTTTAGACAAATAATTAATTCTTTTTTACTAGAAAGCTGTCTAAAGACATTTGTTTTTGCCGATGCTTCAAAATTTTGTTAAAATGTGACACAGCATTATCATTGAATAGATTTGTAGCATGAATATAGTTATATATAGCAACCTTTAGATTAGCTACCCTAGAATATATATATATATATATATATATATATATATATATATATATATATATATATATATATATATATATATATATATATATATATATATATATATATATATATATATATATATATATATATATATATATATATATATATATATATATATATATATATATATATATATATATATATATATATATATATACATATATACATATACACATATACACATATACACATATACACATATATACATATATACATATATACATATATACATATATACATATATACATATATACATATATACATATATACATATATACATATATACATATATACATATCGATGGCATAGAACGCAGATGTGGTAAGTACACTTTTTGTCAAAATTGAGTTAAGTACACAGAGTTGGTCGTTGTAACTTAAATTTTGTTGCGTACAAATGTGGTAAGCGTATGTTGTCCCAGTTATGATTTACTAATGTATCAAATGTGGTAAATTGATTAAAAATGAAAATTATGTAGGAGTCAATTGTTGCATGTGCCCTTACCCCATTCGACGTGAACAAATTAAATGTACAAATGTGGTATGTGGCACTTTGTATATTTTGCCACATTAACTGACAACCCAGACGTTCTGTCAACATTTCACTTGTCACTTTGGTGAATCGGTTAGTTGGTTTCCGTGTAATTTTATTGTAAATTCAAGTGCCTTTTAGTAAAAAGAAGGGAAATATGGTTAGACGAGGACGTTTTTTAGTTGAACTTGCATGTGAGGAATCAGGGACTGGTAACTATCTGAAAAAAATACTAAAAATAAATTAAATAAAAATTATATTGGAAGAATATCGGGCTTTAAGTGATACCACCAAACAAAAGCAATATTTGTCATCACTAATTACCATTGGTGATGTTGTTCGACAAAATGCTGAATCCCTAAGAAACTATCGAAACAATATCATTTCAGGGCACCAGGAAGAGCATTGATAAAAGTTTCTACAAAGTTTTTATGCAATACATTATCGATTAGTCATAGGATATTAGACACTTTGATAGTGTGAAGTACTGCCACATATTCGAGTAACGACAAAAGAGCAGGCAAGAAACCAGCCACTGCTACATCAGTGAGCAATATTGCAGCTGTTAAATCTCACATTGACTCATTCCCACCGATGGAATCTCATTGCTGCAGGCGTGACAGCAAGAAATTATATTTGGTCTCTGATTTAAATATACGCATTATGTATCATTTGTACAAAGAACAAATTCAAGAAATGCTACCAGTGCCCTATTATGTTTATAAGGATATTTTTCATTCATATGATCCAGCATTAAGCTTTTATCAGCCAAAAAAAGGATTAGTGTACAAAATGTAATGCATATAATGCCTCATCAAATAAAGATGACTCGAAAGATTAATGGGCAGCACATAAAGCCAGAGAAAATGCATCAATGAAAATGAAACAATGTGAAAAAAATTAAGGCACAAGAGAATCATGGTAAAACATTCAGATTGGTTTCGTTTAACTTGCAAAGTACCTATATTGACTCTCCCATTTGTAGATGATTCTGCTATTTATTACAAGATAAAATTGAATGCATATAATTTCACAATATATGAAAACCATTCCAGATGGTTACTGCTACTTATGGGATGAATGTAAAGCTCAGAAAGGCAGCAATGAAATAGGTACCTGTTTTTTAAATATTTGGAGTCATTGCCTGACACCGTGACTCATGTTTCTTCTTTCTCTGACACATGTGGAGGCCAAAACAGAAATGAACATGTCTGTGCTGCAATGTTATATGCTCTGAATAATTTAAGACACCTGTAGACAATATATCTCAAGTACATAGAATCTGGGCATTCTTATTAGAGGCAGATGCCATGCATGCCACTGATGCCACAATAGAAAGGGCTAGAAAACATTTAAAAAAATAAATCACACAGGCCTTCCTAATTTCTGCTACTAGAATAAATCCAAACCCATATATGTATTGTAAATATTTTGACTAACAGTGACTTTTACGATTTTAATTTATTGACCAATCAAGTAGTACACAATACTACATAAAATAATGACAAAAACACTGTGAATTGGCTGAAAATTAAATGGCTGCGATTTACCAAAACTAAGCCCAATATTATTATGTACAAATATGACCTCGATGAAGAAAACTTCATGAAAATTAATATTAATCAAAGAAGAAGGGGTAAGGTAAAAAGAAAAAAATGTGTTTGTTACCTTCTCTGCTAAATGATTGTAATTTGTAATCATAGTTCTAACTTACAGGCAGCGGATTGGCAGCAAGATATAATATTAAATAAGGCATACAATTAAACCTTGACTGTCACAGAAGCCAAGAAGAAGGACTTATTGTCTCTACTTGATGGTTAAGTAATCCCACAGGATTATGAATATTTTTATCATTCTCTGCCTTCAAGTTCCCGCATGTTTAGATGAGTGGATTCTAAAGATGAGGAATAAAATTTGAGTTGTTTTTGTTAATTAGGTAAACCCACTTAGTTTAAAAAAACCCACAGATTAATCTTGCATAGAACTATCCATGCTTGTTTAATAACTTCTATGTACTTTACTAAACCTAATTAAATATTTTTCAATTCTAAAAAGGTACTTTTTTCATGTTCTTCTTTTAAAAGAAACTGATATCAAAAGCAGACAATTGTGGTATGTACAATAGAGCAGTAGACAGAAGTGGTAAGTGCACACCTATAGGTAATTAATTCAAATTTAAGCATCCATATTTTACTTTTATTATTCTAATTACCTATATTGTGTTAGCCAATGAACTAGTTTACAGTATATAGAAATATAGGAGCTATAATAATAAAAGCTTAAAAGTACCAGATATCCAAACTTTAAAATTGCTGTCCTGTAAAATGTATTCCATTGCACATACCACATCTGCATTCTATGCCATCGATATATACATATATACATATATACATATATACATATATACATATATACATATATACATATATACATATATACATATATATATATATATATATATATATATATATATATATATATATATACACGCTGTCCCAAAATTCAACGATAAGCGGGCACCAGAGGGCGGACCTGCTCACGACTACTCGAGAAAAAAAAGAAAAAAAAATATATCTGAATCATTTTTGAAATTACAAAAAAAAAAAAAAAAAACTTCGAAAATCGACACTCCTAATGGTATTTTTAACTATCATGACCACAATTTTTCAAATATTTCTGTTTTTTTTTTTGGATCGGCAACCTAAGTAGCACTGCTATCCATCACAACCCTTAAAGATACCAGAATACATGTAGCTTTTACACAGAAATTAATCAAAATCATTTTTTCCCCTAAAATTGTGAAAGATTTTTACTTTCATTCTACTTTTACTCATTGTGGTGTATAAAAATAGTACCGACACTACTATGGCAAGTTTTTTAAAAAGTTGACGCAGCTAACCAAGATTCTAAAATGGTATAATACTCTACGAAAACTAGCCATAAAAAAATGCCAATAATTTTTTTAAACATGAACCGATTTTTTTTATTTTTGATAGTAATCACTTTACTATGTTCCAAAAAAGAGTTTTTGTTTCAAGTTCTTAGAATTTTAAAACACTTTGACAGCCAATCACGACCCTGGGTCGTGACGCATAGTTTTGCTCTGTACGCCGATCACGACCCTAGAGCGTGATGGATATTCCTTGATTTTATTCTAAAAACACAACCCTGTATCGTGATTGGCATTTGTTACACTGTGTCGCTGCATTCTTTAGCTACACACACATACACGATTCACGCACACACGGCCCGCAACGGCGCGCATTCGCGTACGAAGATTATACTTTAGAGAGAGATATATGATGTTCTTTGAAATAACAATAGGGCAGGTATACAAGTCAGTACGCTCCGGTCCTTTGTTTACTGTGCACCTCTTAAGTATTCAATTGATGTGGCTCTCGTACTAACGACTTTTGGCTTCGCTTTTTTGGACTGGTGATCTGCAAATTGAACTGACCTGGCATTATTTTGGACTGTAATTGTGTATTTTGTGAATTGGTGTTTTGGTGTATTTTGGACTGTTTAGCGTTTATCATGCCGCTACCGTACACACCGTTGGAATACGCTAATATGCATTTAATTTATGGAGAATGCCGAACCAATGCTAATGCTGCTAGTAGATTGTATCGAGAAAGGTATCCAAATGCTCAAAGATACCCGGATTATCGAGTATTTATTCATGTGCATCAAGCGTTTGCAGAGGGACGTTTACCATCTTACAGGAGAAACGCTGGAAGACCTAGATTGGAACGCGATGAAGAAGTTCTCAATGAAATAGAAAACGATTCAACTACCTCAGTACGTGCCATAGAACTAGCTACGGGAATCCCAAAAAGTTGTGCACATCGAATTCTAAAACGTTACAGGCTTCACCCATATCACTACAGGCGTGTGCAGACGTTATTACCGCGGGACTATCCACTACGGATCGCATTTTGCCGTGTGATGCTGCAAAAGCACAGGGAAGATCCCCAATTCTTAAATAAAGTTCTATGGTCAGATGAATCAACCTGCAAGAAAGATGGCTATTTAAATCTTCACAACTTACATAGTTGGAGCAATGAAAATCCGCACCTGATGAGACAAGATAAATCCCAGTATCAATTCAAGGTTAACTTATGGACGGGCATATTAAATGGAAAAGTAATTGGGCCCATTGAGTTACAAGGAAACTTAGATGGCAATAGTTATTTGAACTTTTTACAAAACGACTTGCCAGAATTATTAGAAGACGTGCCTTTACGTGATTTACAAAACATGTGGTTTCAAAATGATGGTTGCCCAGCTCACTATGCCCGTCTTGTGCGAGAATACTTGAACCAAGAGTATCCAGAGCGTTGGATCGGGCGACTTGGTCCTATCTTATGGCCAACCCGTTCGCCCGACCTAAACCCCCTGGACTTCTTTTACTGGGGTTGTCTGAAAGACAGAGTCTACTCAAAACCCATTGCAACATTGGACGAGCTTCGCCAAAAAATCACACAGTCTGCGGATCATATCAATGGTAGAAGATATGCACGACGAATAAAACGATCATTTCTAAGGCGATGTCGTGCCTGTATTAATGTGCCGGTGGGCAACAATTTGAACATTTACTGTAATATTAATAATGTAATAAAAAATCGGTCCTTGTTTAAGAAATAGTTGGCATTTTTTTGTAGCTGGTTTTCCTAGAGTATTATACCATTTTAGAATCTTGGTTAGCTGCGTCAACTTTTTAAAAAACTTGCCATAGTAGTGTCGGTACTATTTTTATACACCACAATGAGTAAAAGTAGAATGAAAGTAAAAATCTTTCACAATTTTAGGGGAAAAAATGATTTTGATTAATTTCTGTGTAAAAGCTACATGTATTCTGGTATCTTTAAGGGTTGTGATGGATAGCAGTGCTACTTAGGTTGCCGATCCAAAAAAAAAAAACAGAAAAATTTGAAAAATTGTGGTCATGATAGTTAAAAGTACCATTAGGAGTGTCGATTTTCGAAGATTTTTTTTTTTTTTTTGTAATTTCAAAAATGATTCAGATATATTTTTTTTTCTTTTTTTTCTCGAGTAGTCGTGAGCAGGTCCGCCCTCTGGTGCCCGCTTATCGTTGAATTTTGGGACAGCGTGTATATATATATATATATATATATATATATATATATATATATATATATATATATATATATATATATATATATATATATATATATATATATATATATATATATATATATATATTGTTATATTTCATAAGGTTTGTAAAGAAATCCGTTTATAGGATCATGTTTTTATTTAAAATAAAATTAGTAAAAGCTACTTAAAAAGTAGCGAAGGAAATCCCAGGCTGTATTGGGAAATGCTTATGTTTGAATGAGATATACTTACGGATGTGCACGACTTTCGACAGGTGCAATGTAAGTTTAAAGGTCCTTTTGCAGTCGACTAACGATCACTATTCATCCATATATCTCATAAATTGGGCTTATCCTTATGCAACACAAAATGCCTTCAAATGAGACGAATTAAGCGAAAAAATTAAAAATTAAACTATTGATCATTTCGGCAAGGCCGTTTACGACATTACGAAATAATTCAAATTTCGAATGCTACTAACATTTAAAATATGATACAATTGGCTGAGTTTGTTATCAACGAGCCATTAAATCGAATTAAAAATAAATAAAAAAACTCCATATGCTCAATGAAATGAAAGAAGAAACTTAAATCTTTATTTCTGGCAGAGAAGTTTATAAAAAAGATTGTATAATGTTATCAAAATAGGGTAAACCTATATAAAATTGTATAATATTAAAAAAATGTAAAGAAACATTGTAGAAAACAGTATAATATTGTTATATTTCATAAGGTTTGTAAAGAAATCCGTTTATAGGATCATGTTTTTATTTAAAATAAAATTAGTAAAAGCTACTTAAAAAGTAGCGAAGGAAATCCCAGGTTGTATTGGGAAATGCTTATGTTTGAATGAGATATACTTACGGATGTGCACGACTTTCGACAGGTGCAATGTAAGTTTAAAGGTCCTTTTGCAGTCGACTAACGATCACTATTCATCCATATATCTCATAAATAGGGCTTATCCTTATGCAACACCTTCAAATGAGACGAATTAAGCGAAAAAATTAAAAATTAAACTATTGATCATTTCGGCAAGGCCGTTTTATAAATGAAAGTGACATTACGAAATAATTCAAATTTCGAATGCTACTAACATTTAAAATATGATACAATTGGCTGAGGTTGTTATCAACGAGCCATTAAATCGAATTAAAAATAAATAAAAAAACTCCATATGCTCAATGAAATGAAAGAAGAAACTTAAATCTTTATTTCTGGCAGAGAAGTTTATAAAAAAGATTGTTTTTCTTTTTTATAAACTTCTCTTTTTTATAAACTTCTTTTTTTCTACAATGTTTCTTGCCAATATGGATGAACAGTGATCGTTAGTCGACTGCAAAAGGACCTTTAAACTTACATTGCACCTGTCGAAAGTCGTGCACATCCGTAAGTATATCTCATTCAAACATAAGCATTTCCCAATACAACCTGGGATTTCCTTCGCTACTTTTTAAGTAGCTTTTACTAATTTTATTTTATATATATATATATATATATATATATACATATATATATATATATATATATATATATATATATATATATATATATATATATATATATATATATATATATATATATATATATATATATATATATATATATATATATATATATATATATATATATATATATATATATATATATATATATATATATATATATATATATATATATATATATATATATATATATATATATATATATATATATATATATATATATATATATATATATATATATATATATATATATATATATATATATATATATATATATATATATATATATATATATATATATATATATATATATATATATATATATATATATATATATATATATATATAGCAACCTTTTTATTAGGGTGATGCTTCCCATGCTTTCAGCATCATTATTATAAGAGTGCAGATTTTAAAAACTAATGCATGGAAGTGACTGACATCTCTTGGATTTCTTTCTTACTTTAGCTACGTAATCAAATGAAGTTATTACGTTGCAAAAACAGTTACAGTTACAGTAAAAAAAGTCACCACTTTCACACATTTTTACTTTACCAAAAATATATATTGTATTACTTGAAGTATGTACTGCATAGGGTAAGTCTTGTTTTCGAGCAAAATTTAGAATTCGAATTTGCACTGAATTTCTGCTCCCGAATCGAATTTTCACATTTTGAAATCCTGGGAATCCAAAAAAAGTGATTTCTGGAAAATTTTGTCTTCGAGTGTCCCACTGTATCACAGAAACTTTACAACCAATTAGGACCAAATGACATTCAAAAATACTTCTTCCTAATGCCGAGATTTAAAATGAGATAGAGATATCCGAAATTCCTTTTTTTAAAATGGCTGCCTTTTCAAAATTTAAAAAAAACTTAAATCTGTTAATACTGGTCGTAGAAAAATAAATAAACCTGACTTAGAATCCTGAGGATATTTCCAAAAACTCATGCTTATGTCACATTTCGACGTCTTCAGTGGGTTTTGAATTTAAAATTTATATGCGTAAAAATTGAATACTTTGTAACTCCGTTAGATGAAAGGAACGTAACTCCGTTAGATGGAAAACAAGCGTATCTTGAAATCCTGAGAATAACCTCAAACTTTGTTTTGAAGTCATTTCCTTATATCTTTGGTGGTTTACAAGTTTAATAATAACATTTTTAAAATGATGGGTTGAAAATGAAAATGTTAAAAATCTAACTTGAAAATCAGGATTATTATAGCTGATTAACAATCAGTTAAATCGAAGAGAAGAAAATAAAAGAGTTTGCAAATTTTCGCACTTATTATAACCAATACCTAGAGCAGTGACGCACTGTAAGTTGCTTAAAAACAAATTTGGGGAAATATGGTACCGGGTATCAAACAGATTTTTAGCCTCATTTTTCACTCGTTTTAAACTTTTCAGTGATTTAGAGCTAGAACCAGTGGCATCAGTAAACACGAGTGCTTCGAGCGAAGGGTGGCTAGAATTAAACGTCACCTCCGCCTTTATGGAGTGGGTGGCCTTGCCGAATATTAATCAAGGCCTGCTCATCAATGTTCATAGAGTCCACCAACCAGGTTAGTTTTTCGGTCAAATGGTCACTGCATTATTAAACTCATGACACATTACGAATAAATGATATCCTTATTTTTCAGACCGAGAGTACAGACTCGAAGATATAGGTCTGGTTAACACGAGAGGCGAAGGCGAAAAGCAACCATTCATGGTGGCATTTTTCAAAGCAGTATCTTCCTTGCCCGGAGCGAAATCCTTAGCTCGAAGTAAGAGACAAACGAGAAGACGAAATAAACCAGACTATGGTTTTTCAGAGAATTATATGAGGAATCCTTTTAACGGTAAATCTTATTATTAACTACATATATGTACTTATGCTATAAATTGAAAGATATCCACAAAGTAATAGCCTAATTGTAATTATTTGTTTATGTCTTCTTTTCAGAACCTCCATCATACCGATCATCAAGAAGCTGTCAAATTCAAACTTTGTATGTAAGCTTCAAGGATTTGGAGTGGCAAGTGAGTGGTCATTTTAAATACCAACCCTTAAAATGCGCAGAGAATGAGGCTAGTTTTTTTATAACATGGTAGATGCACTTCGTCGGGCGATTTTTAGCGGCCGTCCCGATACACTCATGCTCATGTTAATGAAAATACCCTATTTTACCCCCAGGAATGTCAGACATGCAAAACCAAAACCACAGTTAATTCGTTTAAGTGGTTTTTGAATTATTACATAAGTAGCAAGGGGAAAACCAGCCATTAAAATGGTATTTTAGCTTCTATATCTGTCCAAAAGTCTGCCAAAATAGGATTTTTCGAAATATTTTTAACCCTCCAACCGCAGGAGACGCGTACGTGTTCAGCGGTCCAGCAGGTGAATGGGGCAAGCCCGACATACCTTTTTGTGTTTTTTTACGCTTTTTATAGTAAAAAAAAGTGTAAAAGTGTTTTCTAAAACGATATCGTATTTTGAAAGAAGTGATAGGAGTTCTAAAAAAATTCCCTTATTCAACGAAGTTTTGGACTCATCGTGACCTCTGAATGGAAGTTCTTGTTGCGTAAACAATATAGACTAATCTCTGAAAAAAATTGCGATTTTGGTCAACACTGTGATATTGTGCTTCAAAATTTCATCATTTAACTGCCGAGATAAAGATGTCTCAATTCATTGTTTACCAAAATTACTAAACGAAATAACTGCATTCATGTGTTTTTGCGAATTCATGTGTCTTTTTATCGCACCGGCTAAATTATTTAGATCACCATAGCGAATTTCAATCATTTGCGTCAAAAAAAAATACAGCAGTAACGAAACTATTGAAATGGGAACAACCAACGACTCAGTGAGTTTTGTACACTGATCTATTAAATTGTCTTTTATGCTATTTACTTATCTGAGAAATACACAAATCGGGTGTAGGTTTAGGGGAAAAATTAGTAGCTTCTTTTGCTCAAAACTCAAAGATTTTACTATGTCCTCGCCGATTAAAAGTCGTACTCATAACTCACCACAAGGGACAATTTCCTCTATTGCTTATTAGGCACTAAAAACCACAAATCGATTGAAATTACACAATAAAAAATTACCGCAACGTCTCTCGCACAAAGCAATCAAACTAATTACAGTGAAGTTGCGCTTTCTGTTTGACACGTTCGCATTCAACGTCATGGCTAAGCAAGCCGGACTTAGCTACCAATATAAGGGTCGTATATATACATATATTGTTTTGCATAATTTGCCACAGGTTAGAATGAAAGGTACACTGATTTTGGAAACCCCATTGAAAGCCCATATGTGCGAGCGAGATGACTGGCTGAAATCACTAGTCAGTACGTGGCAGCAATCGCACCCTGTCGATAATTGTCGCAGCTCTGTTGATAGATATTTTGTTGCGTGAAGCGAGCTGTGCGCGATAGATAGCACTAGTAGGCGCTAGCAAAAATTCATTTATTTAATTGTTTTTTTTTTTAAATTGGCAAGCCGGACTTTTGGGCTTATATGAAGGGACCGCCACTGGCTAAATGTCAATAAAATTTCACTTGAAAATTTCAGTTTTCGATTTTCTTGTTTCATTTTTTCAATACAATCCATACAACTAGGTATTGTAAATATTTAGTAAAATTGGCCTGCAATTTTATATAAAATATAGGAAAATCACCCGTGGTTGGAGGGTTAATGTACAAATACCGCTTTGCTACGATTTTATTACATCTCTTAATAAAGGACTTATTTTCTTTCTATTTCAGTATTTTAAAAGCTATTTTTTTATTTAGTACATTGCACATTCCCAATTCAATGTAATAAATTTATGACCTTAGAATCCTGAATTTTAGGAAATAAATATAATAAAATACAAAAAAAGACAATAAATTTATATCCCTTACGTTAAACAGCGGGTTTTGGAACGATCGACCACATCTTCACACTTCGGCAGGTTATCCGAAGGTCCGAAGAACACAATAGGCCCGGCCCCTTTTTCTAGCCTACGTCGGTTATGGAAAAGCATTCGTAACCGAATCGCTACATCAATGTCACATAGACTACCGGTATATACAGATCCTGGAGAGCTTGGCTAAAGTGTTAATGATGTGTCCTTTTAATTGTGTAAATTATCTCTTTGCATATCTCTTGTATTTTCTCTTTTACATTATTCTTGTGTTTTCTTTCATTTTCTCGTTTAGTTTTATTTCGTTGTGTATTTTATTATTTTCTAACGTTTCCATTATTATATAAAAAATTTTTGTTTGCTTAACTGTATGACTTGTATACCAGTATACCAATAAAATGAATCTGAATGTAAATAATAATGCCTCTGGACAACAATCCCGTTAATTCAACACCGTCCAAAAGCTTCATTCATCATATTACCAATAAACCTTAGTTATCTGTCTGTAAATTTCGATAGGGCTGTTTTTTTACATTCAAAGTGCACATTACACTGTAAACCTCACACTTGGTGAGATCTTTAATGTTGTCTCACATTTGAAAGTCACCTTTTAAACAGTGAATGCCGTTGCGGGTTGCTGTTAACGTCGGACTGATACGAAGAATAGGTAGGTCCTGAGGTGACAGGGGAGAACTGTGTGGCTCGTCAGATCAAAACGTTCTAGATCGTTTAGAATGACCCTCATAATTCGCAATGTTGCTGCAATTATGATCCTATGAAGTAATGTTCTGCTGGTTTCATGACACCGCTTCTTAATGTGGATTGTAATATCCTTTCAGGACTGGATCATTGCGCCCGATGGCTACGGCGCGTTCTACTGCAGCGGAGAATGTAATTTCCCTCTGAACGCTCATATGAATGCGACAAATCATGCAATCGTACAAACTTTAGTGCATCTACTGAATCCTACGCAGGTAAGTTTTAGCAAGACATAATTATGTAGTTAGCATCCTGTCCATCCTAGAACGGGCTAGTCCCAGTTGGGTGACAGAATCAAATAAGCAAAAGGTTAAGGTTTTGCCATTCGGTTCCTGTTATTTTTATAAGTAAAAACAATGTTTTATAGTAATTAATTCTTAAATAAAAAAATAAATAAATTATAAATATTGTATCCGATTACAGTGATAATCAGGGCATATTTCTTGTTCCTTCTGTGATTCCTAACCTAATGTAACCTCCTTTACATTGAAATATTCTACTGGCATCCAGTCTTGGTGTTTGAACGTCCAGGCACGTATCCAGACTTCCGTTTCGGGGGGGCACATTCATTAAAATAACGAGCGCAGTACCCACCAAACTTGAATTTGCCCGTACGATGACACAAAAATACGCCGAATATCGTGGGTTTAAATCCCAACTACCCCCCCCTTCCTGGATACGTTTCTGACACTAGGTACATAAATTGCGTATTTTCTCTGATTTCCAATTTTTCTCGACCTTATTTTTTAGTCAAAAAATTTCGGGGGGGGGGGAGTTGGGGGACGCGTCCTCTGTGTCTTCCCCGCCTGGATACGTCTTTGTTTACATCATATGGGGTAGGGCATAAGTCGCACAATCCAAAGTTCAAATGCGTAGCAAAAAATGAAAAAAATAGTTAAGGAATTCTGAATCGCATGAGAGGCAACAGAGGGATCACAGTTGCCTCTCATGCGATTTTGCCTTCTTTTAAATAAGAGTTAGGGTAACTCGCCAGTACATACGGTTCATTCTCTGTGATTGTTTATGTGTTGAAGTTCGAAAATGCCCAAAGTTCACTGAATTTTCATAGTCCGTGTTCATTTTCGCACAGACTCTCACCGCAAAATTAACAATATATATATTAATTTGAAACTTGTTTTTCCTGTATCTAAAAAAAGCTTTCGGTCTGTAGATGTGTCATCAAAGAAGAAAAATAAAAAAAGTCATCAAAAGAGAAAAATCTAAAAATTTTAACGTGGTATTTCTGTAATTGCCAAATTAAGAGAATGGCTAGGTGTAAACATTTGGTTGAGGCGTCTAAAAAAAACTCTCGGTCTGTAGATATGTCATCAAAAGATAAAAATAAAAAACGTCATCAAAAGAGAAAAATAAAAAATGATAGTGCCATCTGCTGGATATTCGCAGGGGGGGGAAAGCGTTAGGGAGTGGATGGAGGGGAGAAGGGGTAGGAGGGTAGGGAGAGGGGAATAGGGGGAAGGTGGAAAGATACGGAGGGGGGGTGGAGGGGAGGGGTAGGGGGCGAAAGGGGGGGTGGGGGGTTAGCGGGTTTGGCGCACGAGGAGGATTTTTCTGCTTGCCGGGAAAGTCTAGCGGTGACACAACCGATTTTTTTACTCAATATAGTTAAAAACACAAAATGGGTCAAAGTATTCTACATACAACTTGAAAGTTAGCCAGAAATCATACGAATCCATGTCTTGGAAGCATGAGCCTGGGGAACCACTGGAATGCCAGAAATGTAGGATCCGGCATGACTTTGGTCGAGCCGGATCGGCTTGTTGAGGGCCTACCGGGACATTGTTCGTTATCCACTAATGTGAGGTCGTCTTCGAAGTGGTTGTACAACTCCTTTAACCGAGAGATGCTCATAGCGTTGTCTCCGAACGCCTATTAGATCTTATGAATGGTTTTCACTTTAGATCCATAGGTTTTCACAATACAATGGACACTCACTATCCTTCCTCATTTTGCCAGCCACTTACACTCAGGGGTCGTGGAAGAGTTCTCGCATGCGCACGTCCGCTACAAATCTCCTTGCACCAAAGGACGCTTCCGCACTTTATTTGTTTACGAGAAAAAGAATAAGGTGTGATACTTTTCGAACAGACTACGATGTAAGATACATTTTTATATTTTTCTAGGTTCCAAAGGCTTGCTGTGCTCCAACGAAGCTGACGGCCATATCAGTGCTATACTACCAAGACGACTCGAATGTTACTTTAAAAAAATACAAAAATATGGTTGTGAAAAGTTGCGGCTGTCACTAAAATGCAAGCCGAGCTTTAAAAATATGGTGATTTTTACGGTTATCTCGTTTCTTCCATGAAAGTTCTTCTTTCTACGTATTCTGTGAGTAGGTGATTATGGTATGTGTCATAAATATATAGTATTTAGCGATAACAGTATTTTGAACAGCGAATCTCGACACAGCTTTAAGAGGATGCTAATGCGACCGATAACCTAAAATTGAAAATCTGTATTCTTTATCAATTTGATTCGATGATATCCTATAGAAGAATAACTACTGATTACTGATGTCTAAGATTACTTCAGTTCTTCAATTCAAATATGTCATATATGATTTTGATTTGCTATAGCCGTCCTCTTTATGGTCAATTGTGACTACGATAAACCAGTGTCTTACCCATGTGCCTTTTTAAAGTTTAAGTTTTATCTGTGTATCTCTCAAAATCAGTATTTACATTTTTTTTAACGGGCTTGATAAGTATTGTACAAGAAATAATATTGCATTAGAAGAATTTAATAAAAATAATTCTTTTAAGAAATATTTTTGATATGACTATTTTGATTAAGTTAATGTTGAGTTGCCATAAATACCTAGTATAGTTTTGATGTTACGTAATAAATTTATTGACTCCACTATTCTTGTTTCATTCTATACTTTTATAGGTAGGACCGCGCATGAGAAGTTTGAATTGAACAAATCTGCAGCATCTTTGCATTTTTCTCCTGAAGTGTCCTTTGTTTAACTGCTGAAATGCTAAAACCACCGATTGGTGGTTTTTCCGCTGCGACAATTCGTGGACGGCCGATCTCCATATTTATGCAATTACGTAATTATATGCGAAAAAAGTTGCCTTCATTGAATAAGCCACCATTATACAGTATGCGTGCACCAACATATTAGTATGCGTGCAACACAACCAAAGGAATTTCCTAGAGTTCAAAACATGCCGTTGTGAGTTTCATTCCCATGGCTAGCTTTCTAAGGTTAAAGATTTGAAACCCCGAGTGTTTAAAACTAATTGCCCCAAATTATGAGGTAAGCGATTGATACACTAATCATTTTCTAATTTTCCTATCTATCGTTTTTCTCCTGTCATTTTAAAATTCCATCCTCTCCAATTCTTGTACGGCGGCTGCAACTCGAATCACACTCAACTGCAATAAGCACCTTGAAAACAAAACGAAAAAATCTGTTCACTTTGTAACAAAAATCCAAATTGGCTTGGCATGTTATGCTTCAGAAACATGTTTCACGCATTGCAACATGCTTTGCGTGCATTTCTTGTGTTTTTTTCTCAGGTTTTGAGTTGTTTCCTAAGCATTGTTCCGGTTCTGCGAGCATTACTCCAAAATTCGCATAAACGCTAGGACATTTGAGCTGTCAGTTGCCTTACTGTCAGATTAGAAATAGCCGTATTGCTCGGCCCAATAAAAAAGACCCTCCTGGTGACCTTGCCGTAAAAAAAAAGAGATAAAAAAAAACTGTATTCTATGCGAATACAAGCGCAGACCAGATCCGTAAAAACAACCTTATCCTCGATTATGAAGAATTTCCAATGCCTGAACTGTCAGCGGTCAAAGGTATGTCTTTTTCTCTTTTTCTAGGTATTATTCAGTGCATTGGTATTTAATAAACGCAATACAATATGAGCAATGGTATTCAATAACATAATACGAGTGATCTGAGCGTGTGTACGAGGGTCGAGAAATTTAGCAGGGCCAGTAAGTACATACTGACTGGTTTTATAATTTGTATTTTGTTTCAGTCAAGATGACATAAGGGGGGGGGGGGCAAGAAAGGGGAAGGGGGAGGGGAAGTAAGACAACACACCTACACCTGACATACATATGGTGGGAGGAGGGCAGAGAGAGATGACATGGACAACCAAAGTGACGTGGTTTTTATTAAGAGCAATATTATTCCAAGTTATTCCAACACTGTACCTTCATCAAAAACCTGGGATCTTTTCAAAATAAACCATGCACTGAATCAATCTGTCAACATATTATACACAGCATACAGGTCACCGAATACAGAAAGGAATACCTAGGCTATACTGAAAATAAAAACCTACCAGTTTTTTTATGATAATTCAAAAATACCAAACTATCACATTAATTCTATCAATGCAGGTTACGACGAAGATATTCCAATTTACGAAACACGACGTTCTACTTACCAACCGACAAATCAGCAAAAGTCGCATTTTTTTCGTTCAACGCGATACTATAAATGAAAAGCCTGACTCTTCTTATAATGCGAAAACTTTATTAAATTCCGGAGATCTTTCAATCTTCTACCAGAATATAAATAGTCTAAAAAATAAGTTGATTGACATGGAACTACTTTTAGAACTTAATAAAAATATTAATATTATATGTATGGTTGAGCATTGGGGAAGAAAAATGAAGACATTTCACTAAGTTTACCTGGTTTTTATATTGGAGCGTACCAACACAGGAGTATTTTTAAAATGGGGGGGACTATGGTACAACTCAAAAATAATCTTGGTAGTGAACCATTACTGCAGTGTGCTGATCTCTGCTTGGATCGACACTTTGAATGCTGCGGAGTAAAATTGACGCAAAGCCGTATTCATATTTTTTCGTTATATCGATCGCCAATCGGAAATATTACTATATTCTTCAAAAGATTCTCACGGCTATTAGAAATATTTCAAAATGAACAAATCGTCATATGCACGGACATAAATATAGACTTCCTAGTTGACTCAGTAGCCAAATATAATTTGTGCAGTATTCTGAATATATATGGCTTAAAATCATATGTAGACACTGCAACAAGGATCACAGGGCACTCAGCCACATTAATAGATAACATATTCTCAAACCTATCTACTGACCTACTTCCTTCAAAAATCTCTTCTACTGGCCTCTCAGATCATGAAGGTATCTTCGTCTCAATTAATAACACCACAAAAAATCAGGTATATTATAAAAAGTCCCGATTGTTTTCTAAAGCAAACAAAGAAATATTTCTCAGCAAAATTATCAGTGACGACTGGGACGATATTTTTAATTCCGAAAACGAAAATGCTGATCTAATATTTACTCTTTTCTTCGAAAAATTTAAGTCTCATTTTGACAGCAGTTTTCCCGAGAAAGAAAGAAAAATAAAAAATCCTAACCTAAAGAAATCCTGGATATCTAAGGGAATTAAAGCTTCGGCTAAGAATCTGAGGTCCCTTCGTTTTATACAAAAGTTTAAATGCGATGATTTTGTTATGAAATTTATAAATAAATACGAGAAAATATATAGGCGAGTGGTTAGGAATGCCAAAAGAAATCTAATCCGAAATGAAATATTAAATTTGAAAAATAATTCAAAAGCATTATGGCAGCTTGTAAATGATAAAATGGGCAAAGGAAAAAAGTGCTACTCTAACATTACTCTTAACCGAAAGGGCCATACGGTCGAAGATCAAACAGAAGTAGCGAATATGTTCAATACTTTCTTTTCCCAAATCGGTCAAATATCACAATCAAACACCTCACAGAATAATCTAACAGGTGGGCACAATATACCTTACAGCAGACATATTTTCTTCATGCAGCCAACTGATGTTGTTGAAATAACAAAAATAGTGAATTCCATGAAAAATAAAAAATCCTCAGGAATTGACGATATCGCAATAGACATGGTAAAATTGACACTTCCGTTTATAGTTGACAAATTAGCCTATATATTCAATATATCTCTCCGAGATGGAATTTTCCTAGATCAATTCAAAATTGCTAAAATTATTCCTATACATAAAAAAGGTCCAAAAACTGAAATAAACAACTACAGACCAATAGCGTTGCTACCTGTTTTTTCCAAAGTGCTTGAAAAAATAGTAAATTCAAGGTTGTTAAAATACATAGAAAATAAAAATATCCTTACAAAATCTCAGTTCGGTTTCAGAAGAAATAAAGGTACAATCGATGCACTGAACAACGTTCTGAGAAAAATGTACAATGACATGGACAAGAAACTTTATTCAAGTACCGTATTTTGCGATTTATCAAAAGCGTTCGATGTGGTAGACCATCAAACACTGCTAACTAAACTCGACAGATATGGAATCCGAGGAAATAGCTTAAAATGGTTCAGCAGCTATCTCTCAAAAAGAAAACAAGTTGTACAATTAGACGACTGCACAGGTGGCGTATTGAAGAGAACCATTTCCGATGAGTGTGAAACGAAGAGCGGTGTTCCTCAGGGAAGCATCCTGGGACCGACCCTTTTCATTCTATATATTAATGATCTCCCATCTATAGTAGCTCACTCAAATATAACTTTGTATGCAGATGACACCAGCATAAGCTTTGCAGATGCCAAAATAGAGAATGTAGTGAAAACGTTAAACCATGAATTGGCTCTGTTGAATACCTGGTTCGAGAAAAATAATCTGTCTCTTAACACATCCAAGACAGTGTCCATCTTCCTATCTTCTAGAAAAAATAAGGTTATAAACAGTCAAAATTTAATTATCGGTGCAAACACAGTAGCCAATATTAAAAGCCATAAATTTCTGGGTTTAGTTTTAGATGAAAATTTAAGGTGGAATACTCACGGAGAGGAATTAAGCGACAGACTATCCAGCGCCTGTTTCTTACTAAGGCAAATAAGGAAACTAATCAGTGTTAAACACACCAAAATAATATACTTTGCCTATTTCGAGTCAATTCTTCGTTACGGGATTCCCTTCTGGACACAGTGTACAGTAGTTTTAAGGCAACATATTTTCTCTCTCCAAAAACGAGCCATAAGAATATTGATAAACCTTAAACATAATGAATCATGTCGTGGTCACTTCAAAAATCTCAGTATTCTAACGCTACCATCACTATACATATTTGAATGCATAAAATTAATATTAAAAAACATAGGAAAAATGAAGACACAAAAAGAAATTCACTCGCATTTCACCAGATGTAGGCACAATTTAACATTACCCCGTCCATCGCTGGAATTATTCAAAAGGGATCCAAATTACGTTGGAATGGCGTGTTACAATAAACTGCCTGAGAATATCAAAAGTATATGTAGAAACGGAAATATCACACAATTTAAATCGAAATTAAAAGGCTACCTTATTGCGAGAGAATTATATAATATTAACGAATTATAATTAGATTACTGACAATTTCTATCTCGATTTTTTTTTATTTAACTTGACATTTGTACCATTTTATTGATTATTATATTATTACTATTATTTTTAATTGTCTCCCATAATCAATTATAATTCTTACTTACAGGACCATTTAATTTTAATATTATAATTTCATGACTATCTGTAGTTATAAATATCTAATATAACTCAATTATGTGGTGAGTCTCTAATGAAATATTTAGTATACATTTTAAAGTTATTTTAACATTAAGCGGCTATATAAAATGTCTAAACAACTATGTAAAGTTTTTTGAAGACAATAAATGCGATTTGATTTGATTTGATTAAAAACGCGCCTAGCAGGCATCAAAGCTTCAAAATGGAAACAATTTTTTTTTGTTAGTTTTAAATGATACCTTCAAGTAAATTTATTCACAAACTATTTTGGATAATGCTAGCAAGGCCGCATAGTGGGTTTGCGAATTATTACATTTTTACCATTAAGAAAAAATCAGAAAGATTTCAGGAAAAACAAAATACTCTAAATTTTCTATTCTAATCGTTTTTTTTACTGTATTATGAACATTTTCTGAAGAATGCTTTGATACATAACTTCCTTGTGCTCGACCATAGCAGCATATAAATATAGCCAAAAATGGACGTTTTATCAAATTATTCCTACCTGCTGATTTGTTCCAAATTTCAGGTAGCATTTCTCCATCAGCTCTTATTCTTCAATGATGAAAAATAAAATACACAAAAATATTTTGAGAAGAAGGGCGAGAGAAGGAAGGAGACAGACACTCTCGCATACATTTTACAATCAGAAAAAAAGTACTATGGAGGGAGGAGGGCGGGAGAGGGAGAGGGGGGCGGAGGGAAAATAGGGGGACACATGCATGCCTAAGTTTGAGAAACAATAAAATATTATGATCGTACGTTGGAGATGGGGGGGGCGGGGGGGCGGGAGAAGGGGTAGAATGTATGCATACAAGTCTAAGAACCAGTAAAAGTTTCATATCTTATGTATAGGTTGGACGGGGGGGGGGGGGGGGGATTTTGTACAGTGGGAGGAGGGCGGGAGATAGAAGAGAATGAGGGAACACATGTACATCTAATTTTGAGAAACATTAAAAAATTGATAGTTGTGTACAGTAATAGACATGCTCACCTAAATTTGATAAACAATCAGAAAATGATTATCGGACGTAAAGATGGGGGGGGGGGGGGAGGGGGGGAGGGGAATTAGGGGGACACATGCCCTCGCCTAATATTGATAAACAATAAAAAATGATTGTCCTGGGTATGGTGGGAAAGGGAAGGGTGAAGAATGGGGAGGGGAAGGAGGGGGATATACGCGCCTAAGTTTGAGAATCAACAAAAATGTGATAGTCATGTGTACATTGGGAGGAGGAGGGGGAGGAGGTTGAAAAGAAGGAGGAGGGAAGGAAGAGGACACATGCACGGCTAAGTTTGATAAACAATAAAAGAAAACCCACCTACGTTGGGTGAGGGAGCGGTGAAGGAGGAACACTTAGGTTTGATATATATATATATATATATATATATATATATATATTTAATCCTATAGCGTTACAAACTAATGTAGAAATACAAAATACAGTTTAGTAAAGTATAAGGTCGATGACTGGTTTCCACATATTAACGTAATATACCAATTTAACTTTAGGATATTCTATATATTGCAAAATTTAAATTGTCAAAGACTTGTTTTAAAATACGAAGAGAAATAGCTATAAGTACATGGAAACATTATATTAGAATGAATTTATAAATAAATTATAGAAAAAAATGTTACTTTAGATAAATTGGTAAAAAATGATTATGGTACGTATGGAGAGAGGAGGGTGGAAGAGGGAGAGTAAGAGGAAAAAGGTGGACACACGCACACCTAAGTTTGAGAAATATACAAAAAAATTGTGTAGGGGGGGGGGGCGGATATAAGAAGAATACACTTACGCGGACCCCTAAGTTTGAGAACCAATAACATTAATTTTATGATCGTATGTACAGTAAAAGGATGGCATAGAATAATTTACCGTAGAAGAAATTACCTTAGGGTATGCTTATTTAAAAATATGTTAATGCATTACTAGAGATCCTTTCAAATCAATGTGTGAAAATGTTTCTTAGCAAGAGCTCCTTTCTTAAGAAGGTAGGTACGGTGCGCAAGTCAAATTCGCACTTGACCGGTTTTGTTTTAGGCGAATTCATTATACCCGCGCTCGCCTTGGCTTTGACACTGACAGTGTCACTTTTGAGGGAAAAAGACATTTGAAAGTAATCCCTATTGGATGTAAAATAACTCACCTCACCCTTACTGAATTTGAATTTCTTAAAAAAATCTTGACCTGATTTTAATATCGGCCATTTTGTATCGGCTACCTACCCATTCGCGTGGGTATTAAAAAGACTTTATAATTAGTAAGGTATCCACGTTTTGTAAGAAAATAACATCGCCTAATTCGTCCCATGAGTCAAGATTATCTATCTTATTTAGATTACCATAATAATTAGGTACTTTATATTATAGCTATAACTCTCCTTCATAAAATTACGCGACAAATATCAAAAGTTCCTGTCTGCTTTTCAGGATCTTAGGGGTGTCGCTCCCCATTATCGGAGATCTGAAGATAACCTGCTACTCTTTAAATCCCTGTCATATCAGTGACTTCTTATTCTTTTTCACCGTGCCGTCTTTGAAACGCTTTGCCGAAAAATGTGAGAACCGCGCCGATTATAACATGTTTTAAAAGAGAAGAGACTCGGGGAAAAATTTTAATCTTACACATAAACTCCCCTTCCCTTCTCATTCTCCCTCTTTTTAATCCTTTGCGTCCTTATAGGCTTTTGCTTATTTTGGTGTGGCTCATTCGGCGTCTACAAAGAGATAAATCTATTTATTATTATCTTTTAAATTCGCAAAATCATTATATAGGTTATGTTAGTAACTATCCGCAAATAATATTCGCAATTCAGTATAGGTCAGTATAGGTCGCATATAGGCAATAAGCTCGCATTTTCGTTTGAATAAAGCGTGTATTATTATTATTTTTATATCGATATTTTCCCCGATTTCACCTACGTGTCCAGTTTATTACGTTAAGGCGACTACCGTGCTCTTCATATTGCGGTTGTAATAAAACTCGAACTCGTGATCGGTGGCGGTGTTTTTGACCATTTTTATATTTTTTTATCCATAATTAGAGCTGTTCTCTGTTCTCTGTTCCCTCATTTACTGACTTACTTGGACTTACTTTCAGGTTCCTTCTCGCCGTCCGTATTTTGGTCGCTGACTTCTAATTCTGGTGTCCCTCAAATCTGATAATGATTCATTTCCTCTCCCAGGAAACCCCCTTATTTCACTTTCGTCCGACTGTTCGTTATTAAAAAGATTGTTATATGCTGGGGAGTCAAATTCTTATCCATGGCGCGCCACAAAACAAATGAAAAAATAGTAAAACAATATTGATTGCGTCCCCGGATCTAGGAGGAGGGGGGAGGGGAAGGGGGAGGAGGAGGAAAGGAGGGGGGAGGGCGGAGTACCTGCCTGGGCGGCAATTTAAGGGGGCGCCATATTCATGTGTTTGAAAAAACTTCGTTTTACTAAAGCGCATAGCATCCAGGGCGCGTTGTACTACCGATTGTTCATTTGATTTTGGAACGCATGTTTTTATTAACGCGTGTCTCTGACAGGGTAATTACCGTCGCGCCTAGAAAAAATCCTCCCCACAGACAGAAGAGGCGTGGCTACACGAGCGGAGCCGAATACACACACTATTTCACAACTCGATTGCTCAGCCTTTTCCTCAATTCCATCAATTATTTTAATCTCCACCACTTGCTGCCTGTTTTGTGAGTACGATTTAATGAGTGAATTGGCCACTCCTCTAATTCCGTAGTGGTTTAGCTTGTCTACCAGGGTATTGATGTTTATACAGTCGAATGCTTTGCTTAGATCGCAGAACTTTTATACACTTTTTTTATACACTGTTAGCTTAGATCGCAGAACTTTTTATACACTTTTTTTATAATTTGAAATGTAATTTCATTTGTAGAAATACTATTTTTTGTTATATGTAATTTCTATACCCAGATCGGGTTTATGAAAATAAATTTTTCTTATTTCTTATTTCACCCGTACAGCCGAACGTCAAGCGACGGTCGGTATTTATGTGGCTGATTAGGTGTGCGATTATATAATTCGCGTTGATTTTCTTCGTTAACAACTGATCTTACAAACGTGTCCCTATAATGGAAAGCTCCACGTGTACAGCTGTAGCGAGATTAGATAATAAAATTTGCTGTGACCTAAGGATTGAAGATTTGTACCTACTGTGCGTGAGTGGCTTGTTTGTTGTCTACACTGTTTGTATGTATTATATGTATATTAATGTCACTCATAAGGAAAAGTTATTAGCAAATTTATAAAGAACAGTGCACTTTTATTTAACGGTTCTTATCCCCGGTCACAAAAAATCCACCTAGTAAATCTGTTTTGTGAGTTTTTTTACATCAATAATCTCAAATACCGTAGGGGAGAGGCGCCAATTTGAAGTTTTTTCTCCGGCTCGGAAAAATCGTAGATTCGGGGCTGGACATAGGTAGGTCCCGTAGCGGTAGTTTATGGCTTGTGAACTGTAAAGACTCGTATCCACTTGAGCATGCTCAGGCGAATGAGCCGCTCATTCGTCTGAGCGTGCTCAAGTGCTCAAATAAAAAATTAGGTCGAACGAGCATCAACATTAAAATAGCTGTGTATACGCTCGTCTCCGTCGTGGCTTCACGCGTCAGGAAAGAACCGTCCACGCGGAGCGCCAAGCAAATATTGAGCGCCTTTGACAAAACCGGACAAGGGATGGAATCGCCCTGAGCGCGCTCGGCCTTGTTCGGGGCGAGCGTGCTTAGGCTTCAGCACTTGATGAACCGCTCGTTTCCTGAGCGTTCTCAAGTGGAGACGAGGGTTAAGCAGCAACGGGTTGCTGCTTAAGCCTCGTATCCACGCCGGGGCGCACGTCCACCCCCCACGAGTTCTCGGGCGGAACTGAGAATACACTGAGACTCGATCATGTGGTGGTGGACCCTACTCCCCCGCGAATGGCGTTAAGGGTTAAAAATAAACATTCATACCGAGTCATAATGAAGTGATATCATTTTGCTGATAGCTATCAATGGAACAAAGATATTGCAACCGTTTCTTGATAAAACGTCCGTTCCAATCAGTGGATTTTACAATTCCAGTTTTGTACGGAGCGATAAGTCAATAAGTGCCCCGATTCCGAGTAAATGTTTATTTCAAACAGTGCCTCGAATAATAGCGACGCTTGTATGTATTGCAAAAATGGCGTCGGCTCTTATTTGCAGAGAGATAAACTGTGTACCCGCAAGCTCTCGGCTGTTTGGCCGCCACAAATAACCGATTTTTATTTGAGCAAAGAGCCGGGCGGTCAAACCGGCATCGCGGCACTCGTCGGCTCGACGAAACAGTGTTTTGTGATTGTGATTGTGATGAAGAAACAGCGGAATTGTGTATTAGTGATTACTGGTTGTTGTGTTGCTAGATTTGGACCGTCATCGTTGAGATACAATCGGACAGCTCGTTGATTTATACTTTATGTAATTGTTTTGGTCCTCGCGATCGACCGCGAAACATGGTAAGGTCAAAACTGGTCACAAAAACAATATCAGATGAGGCGAAATAAATCTTGTTGTCTCGGTTTCGAAAAAAAATACTATTCGCTTTACGTGAAATGCTATTCCGTTTTATTCGGCTACACCAGATTATCAAATAGTTAGTCATAGATATTAGTGAAGCTGTAATGCTTTTTATTTTTTTAAGAATGATTCGGTTTATTTAATTGATTTTATCGTAGTTTATTTCTGCATTCTGTCTTCATAATTTTTCAAGTATCATGTATCTCATTTCTGTAGAATTCGCTGCTGTCATAGCTTAAAGTGGCAATTTCTGGGGCCCAATAGTTGCATGCCTTCCCCTAACACCTTCGTTTACACGGTAATAACGACCTCTAAAATCTAAAAAAATAAACTGATGAAGAGTGGCTTCATGATCAACAGTAGGAATGTAGGAAATTATGATCAATTATGTAGGAAAACTTATTTGAGTGTAACCGATCTGATATTTAAATAGACTTAAGATATGTTGAGAAAACAGCGAAAAAACATTTTAGCCCTATTCGATCACTACAACCCCAATTATTTATTCCCTTAAATAGATGTTGAGGGAAAAATCCTGAATTTGATTTTTAGGCATGTATGTAAGTAGGGAAACTTTTTGGAGCAAAACCGATCTGATATTTAATAGGACTAAGGATTTATTTATTTATTTTATTTTATAGCAAACCTACAGATAGTAAATATATGATACTAGTATTTTAAAAACATGTTCAAACGAAACAAATTTACTATCCTATGAATAGTTTGCAATGCTTGCGTTACAAATTAACAGAAATAACATGAACACGTTGATAGTAGAAAAAAATTATAATAAGCTAATAATAATATAAGGGTTAGAAAAGTAATAATTAAATAAGTTGTTAATAAGGTTATTTGGTTAGAGCAAAATTGAAGTATGAGTAATTGGATAAAATAAGTATGAGTAATTGGATAAGATATATTAAGAAAACCGCTAGAAAAAAGTGTTAACCCTTTTTGATTTCTTAAATCCCGATTATTCCCTTCAAGAGATGTTTAGGGAAAATTCGTGAATTTTATTTCTAGGCATTCATTTCTGAATTTTATTTTTAGGCATATGGGGAATCTTTTTGGTGTAAGGCCGATCTGATATTTAATAGAGATTAAGAGATATTATGAAAACCGCAAAAAAAACATTTCATCCCTTATAGATCCCTTAGGAGTTGAATTTCGCAAAATCCCTTCTTAGTGAGCGCTTACAATCTAAAAGGAACCTCTCTGAAAAAAAACATATTCGTAGCTTCAGCGGTTTCGGCTCGGCAATGATGGATGAATAAGTCAGTCAGTCAGTCACAACCTTCTTTTTTATATATAGTTTCTGGTTATAAGTCGAGTACATTGTAATGATACCAGACTTGACGATATACGGTTTACAAGACGGTATGGAAGATACCGTGCACACATTTCCTACATCTTTTTTTTGAAGGTTACGAAATTTTGGTCTCCAATAGTCCGAAATTTTGGACTCCTAACATTTCCACATGTTATTTAACATGATCACTTTATGTAGTAATGATAAATTTATCGTGGTGTTATTTATCACGAAGCCACTCTTTATTATTTTCAGAATTTTTAATGAAGTTTTTATAAAAATGGCAGAAACTCCGCTGGACCCCGAAGTTGCCCCCTTTAAATATATGAATAAACCTTTATAGGTAATTTTCAACGGATTTCCTCCATGCTTGAAATCATACCAAGATCACTTTTACTTGACATTCAATACTTTCTCGAAGTCAAATAAGAAATTTCAGGAGAAATAATTGGTTTGAAATTGAAACTTGGCATAGATGTTCTTTGATGTGTACTGTTAAATATACGAAATTCCCCTACTCTATCTGTTAACCTCGAGCCGCCATATTGGAAAAAATGGCGCCCCGATTCAGTTTTTCGCTTATATCTCGCTAACTTTAGCGATATCGGAAATATGATTTATTTAAAAAGTAAAGCTTTTAAAATTCTCTACAAAACTGTCATAAACATTTTTTATATAATCTATTATTAGTATGAAAACAGCCTAGTCAACTGACAATTGACAATCAAACTGGGAACTTGGTCAATATTTTGCATGGGAACCCTGCCATTTGTGATTTAAGGCTCATAGATGGCGGATCGAGCGCATTTTTCCAAGATGGCGGCTCGAGCGCAACAGATAGAGTAGGGGACTTTTAGTATGTTTAACAGTACGCATCAAAGATCATATATGCCAAGTTTCAAACTATTACCAATTATTTCCGTCAAACGTCGACATTTGTTCCTATTTGACTGGGCTAATAGGGTATTACTAGGTGTTGATTAAATTTAAAAAAATATATGAAATCATGAGTAGATGATAATGCAATTGCATTGCATTTTTTCCAAAGACTATATCTAGCCACAGTATACCGAGAGAACAGTAGACGCACTCTCAAGCGATAGGGTATTGCGGGGATAGAGTGCGAGGAAAGTGAACAGAGGGGCGCGTCTCGACGAACGCCTTTGGTTAGTGTTACGCGCGTGCGAAGGTTGGCGAATTTCTCAAAACGTTGGCGGAGTAGTACACATGTGGCGGTCATATGCGAGCCCTTGGACTCGTGACGTAGCTCGCTTCGTTTTCAGTTTTGTTCTAAGAGACGCTACTGTCTGGTATACTGTAATCTAGGTATGTGCCCTCTTCAACAATAAAATGTTTTTTTCTAATAGTATAAATTAAATATATACTTGAGATTAATAGTTTATTGATTTTCAGGAAATTATATAGGTTATTTTGATAGACGAGTGATATTTGCAAATACGTGACTCAGTTGATATCTTTTAGGGAATTCCCAGGGAAGAATCAGTAAAATAAAACAACATAAACGATAATGACATCATACATCAATGACTTCTAACAATTATCGTGTATCTAGCGAACTAATCGACTCATCATCCTTAGACCGCAATTTACGCGGAGGCTTTTCCGGGAAAGTACCAGTGAGCTTTTCGAATCAGTCGCCGCCCGCGCGCGGAATCATCCTTCAGTGCTTTACGGGCACGCGGAAACGACGCTCGCGCCCTGAGCGTCGATTAATCGCCGTTTGTCGATCCGAAAGATGAATGTGTGAAGAAGGGTAAACACTCACCGTTTGGGAAAATAAGTGGATTCGCGGCATGCGTGTGCGCCGCAAGGCATGAAACACTATGGGTTCAACATCTCTATTAATAACCCTATTGTGGATAGCTTTCTGCGGCGTCGATTGTGGAGAAGTGGTGATTCTTCGCAATCAAAATGTCGGAGGCGACGATAGGAATGTCGTTTTTAAGTGCTGCCCACTCGGACACGGTCTGCACAAGATCGACAACGCGAACGATACGATTTCATACGCTTGCGTCGACCCATCTGAAAACCCAGCGAATACAACCATGGAATACGAAGAACCACTGTTTATAATCGATTCGAAAGACATAAATTATGGATTCCCCGAAGTTTGCAAAGGATTATCGTATTCCGAATACGGATTCGATACGAATGACCACCTTCCATCCGTCTACTGCTTAGACAAAGTATTAAACGAAGACAGTGCGACTGCAGGTTCGATCGTGATTTTAACATGTGAGAAACAGTCGAACAATAACGCAAAACCAAAGATTACGAGTACGAGGAAATGCTGCAGAGACGGGAAGGTGTACGATCCTTGGACCAAAATGTGCAGAAACGTCACTGAATCTCTAAACATATTCGAAGAATTCGTACGCCCTAATTCGAACCTCCTGGACATCAGCTACGGCATGAAGGATTGCGTCAGTCCGGACTTTGTCGTAGATTACTTAGAAGAATTCTACAATATAAAACTGATCGGATCTGATGTTATAGTAGAGCACAAGACAAGTCTCGCTTTAACAGAATTGACGTCCGGAAGTTTCTGCGTCGATGGAACGGTGGACGGGGACGTCGTAGTTCGAGGCTGCAGAGAGTATTGCGATTCTTCGATCTGCATAACGAAATGCTGCCCGGAAGGAGAAATCTTCGTTAGGAACGATTGCAAAAGAGGTCCGAAGTGCACGAAACTAGAGAACGAATTCTCCCCAGATTTCTTCGAAGAAGACGGAAGCAACATTTTTAAAGTTGAACCAGCCGGTAAGTGTCTGTTTTTATTACGTTAGATAAGTCTTAGTAGTCTATTTGCCTAGCCGAATCTCTATTTGAGTTATGTAACTTCGATAACAACAATCTTAGAATAAGAATGTGTTATGGTTGTTAGTAGATATGTATGTTTAATGTATATTTAGGCAGTTTTATGACTGCTTTTTATCTCCCATAGTCACCGTATTTCTTTGTCCGTGTTCTTTATTAGGTCGTTTCTATTTCCGCCATTATGGTCAATTGGCGCGAGTAATATTGATTAACAATATATCCACTATATAACCCTCAATGCAAAGAAGAAACTTGTTTTGAAGAGAAAATGGTTCTTCTCATATGCCTCCTACATTCAAAAATGTGTATTTTATAAAAAAATACCTGATTTGTGTGATTATAGGATGTCTTTTTTTGCTTGAAATAATCATCGAATTTAATATCGCAGGCCGCATAACTTTTTACAAAAAATCGGTTGAGTCATCCCAAGACTTTCCTCCCAAGTAGCCAAGGACTGATTACATCTGAATACTAAATTCATAAATAAAATCGGCCGGCGGACGAACCCGGTTGGGTTTCGTTTCAACCGCCTCGGGCGTTGCGGTTCGTTTATCAGCTAAATGTGGAGTTGGGCCAAGCGCCAATAGATGGCGTTAATATTTGATTAAAATGTATGGCGTAATTTAAATATTATTAGTGTAGGTAGGTATATGAGATATTCCAACCAAAATTTCACAATGTGATTTCATACTAACAAAGCACCTGTGTACCAAATTTCAAGTAAGTACAATATTTCGAGATTGACATATGACTAGTGCGCCCCCCTGGTGGGCCGATTACAACCACAACATCTTGCCATGACCAAATGATGCCTGCATGCCAAATTTCAGTTCAATCGGATTTAACGTTTGGGCGCTATCGTGGAGGAATACACACAGACACACAGACATACTTCCGACACAGACACACAGACATGCTTTAATCCGAAAATGGTCCTAATCGTTTCAGGGGGGGGGGCTCAAAATGGATCCCGTCTTCATCCCGTAACATTTTTTAGCGCGTTCACAATACTTTCCCTCGTTGTTGGTTGGTAGGCCCGAAAAGTAAAATAATAATCCTATAAACTTTCACAACCTGCGTTAAACCTCAACAACCTATGGCATTTTTATTAGGTATCTTAAACACACCCAAGAGTGAAAACTCCTACCAGAGCTTAGTTCACAACTATAAAGCATTGACAATATGGTGACACCTTGTAATAAGCACCAGCCAAAGTCGATAGAATAGGTAAATATGGAGAGAGTTAATAACTGCCTGATCCACCATAAAATAATAATGAGTTATTATAGTGTACACATTCCTATAGTCGCAAATTTGACTGCATGTAGGTATATCACATATCAATCGTAGATATGCACCGACATCGCATGCATCTTCAATAGTCGTTTACAAGATCGACGATCGATGTAAGATGCAATGCAACATATGGCGTTACCACATCTTCGAGTTTAAGATATTTTCCATTAGCTACACGGTGTTCAAATCATGTACTTTAAAATAATATTTATAATAATAAGTTTTATAACCACTCAGTGCAGATTGGCTCTTTGATTCCCACCATCTTCAACACGTAAGATGCTAGGTAGATTTACTTTTAACCTCAATTAATTAATGAATAGTAGATAATTAATAGCCAACTTATAATAATCTGCTGAATATGCTGAATGCAGTGCCGAATTACCCAATAGGCCAAGTAGGCACCGGCGTATGGTCCCTACACTATTTAGGGGCCCCGCGATCATGTATCATTACAACCATATTTTTTTATTTGTTTCTAATTGATAGAAAAAAATCATTGAATTGACATTCTAAGGAGAAAGTGTTTAATAAACTTTTAGATCCGACATAGTATAATTGTTATGAATTTATGAATTATCGACAGTTGGGGTTTTGTTTGTATACATGTCTATTCTACACTATATCGTCGTCAGTATGTTTGACAGCCCAAAGGGGGCCCTGGAAAGTGCAAAGGGGGCCCAAAATTTCGACGGCCTAAGAACCTCTACATGGGTTAATCCGGCACTGATTGTACGTGCTGATAATGTGCTGAATGTGCTGATGAGCTGAAGTCGAAGGCCAGTTAAATCGGAAGACTATTGCAGTTGTTTATTATCAGATATATTAGAGAAGGAAGACCACTCTAGACAGAGGATAAGCAAAAATAAAAATATAACTTGAACGGAAAGCGAAAATAGGGCTTCAACTATAAAAAGTGCGGTTCTAGAATTTTCCTATGGTGGCAAAGTATGAAAGTTAGATTTAGGCTTTATCAACTTAAACTCACCCCTCCCCCATTGTCATCTCAACGTCGCATCATCCTCTTCTTTCGTTGATTGTCATCGCGAATTTGCTGATAACATTGCGCCCTTTTCCAAATAACGCGAAAATCTAAAAACAAATCTATATTCAGGATTGAAATTATGCTTTTAAACACGAGTCGAACTGCTGATCCTTAGTCGATGAGAACAGTTGATGAAGACGTATTTAATTGACAATGATTGCTTGAAAGAGAATAAGAGAATCATACCTGATTAAAAAAAACTAAATTAGAAAAAAATATAATATTGAGATTTAAATGAGTACATATCTGAATTAATGAAAAACATAATAAAAACATAAATTGTTATAGAAAATGTATTTAAAAAAATCAATGTTTTTAAAATTTTTAATTTAATAATCATTGCATGTATACTCGTACATACCATTCCATTCATACCATTCATACCATTTGGTATCCGCGTATCTCCTTAGTGCGCTGCTCGCGTATATATCAATCCCTCCTTAAAAGTTTTTTAACTTTTAAACCATTCATGCAGTAAGGCCAATTTAATGTACAGCTGTCTGATACGGATTTCGCGCTACAATCTTCAAGATACATTTTTGAGCCACTTCTAATGGGCGAAGGATAGTCGTCGCCCAACCTCCACTGCCATTATTTCATAACAGAGAATAGACTGAACTAATACGTAGTATTTAGTTTTCAGTATTCCGGAACTAAAATATTCCTCATCTCTTGAAACATGTATACCAATATGGAACTGCAAGCGGATCCTATTATATTATAATATTAATTGTTTACTTTTTTTCACCTCACCGATGAGGTGACTGTGTGGGGAAACACCTTATTTGTAGTGTTTGTAGTGAGATCATGCAGTATTTGTTTTTATATTAATTAAGAAGGTTGTCTTCTTTTTTTAACGATAAGTGAATCATTTTGTTAGATTTATTTTTTTTGTAATGGTTTTATTGTTTTCGTTAATTATTGACTGCAAAAAAAACAATAATATATTATTTTTATTATTAATAATAATAAAATGATATCATAGATTTACTAAGATGAAAAGACACATTTTATATTTATTAAGATGAGATGTAACACATTTTTTTGAATGAAAATACGTAAATGGCAAATACGCCTATCTTTCTTCTTGTTATTGCTAGTAATAATACGTTGAAATGAAAGTGATCACTTACGCCTTCCCCATTTAGTTTTCGATTAGGTACATCTGTTGTGCCCGAATCATGTAAAATATTGCGCTGAAACGAGTAATTGGCCTACTACATACATCTTTTAAATAAATTGTCTAATATTTATGTTAAATAAGAGAACAATAATAAAAAAAATACAAAACTTGATTGTCCTCACCAAAAGCGAACTGTTTTGTAAGTGAATAAAGTACGCCTGCGCCCTGCGGCAGGTATCTTGAAACGACCGCTGCGCTGCGCCGCGCTTTAATCGATTGCAATAAATGTTCAAGTAATAAAAAGTTTTTTAATAAATATTTGTGGTTTGTGTATATATCCCTATATATACATACATATTTCCGAAATGTACTCCATCAGACATTTGATTTGATACTAAACACGATATATTTATCCTAATTTATTAACATTTGAACATTTAGATAGTTATTTATTCGATATTTGAGCACTTTATGTACCCTATGACACACTATAAATCCTAAAAATACCACTTTATTTTTCGGACAGTAGTGTAATAAATTCGCAAGAACCATTAACGGTTATTTAAAAATCAATCATATTTTTTGAAGAGTAATAATTAAGCACTTTGTATAATTTGTTTTTGCTTAAGAGCCCGTTCACATATTTTTTCCAGAAAGGCAAGAAAAGTGGATTTTTGGCGTTCTAATTCCAAGAAATAAAGAGATTTCTACAAACTTTAATTACTGAATTACCTGGACCATTTCTTGATGTTCACCATAGCGGCCTTTAATTTTAGATGTAACCAATATTATTTACTTATTCAGCCCATTTTCCGAAAGTCGTTATTCGTAAAACGCTCGGAATGCAAACTTTGAGCTCCTTAATACAGTAATATCACTACAACGAAAACCGTATACTATTTTTTTTATGTTCGTCATGTATTCTTGATGTACACTACGGCTTTATTTTTTCGTTTTTTGACCACATATCCAAGGTATACATTACTTACAATTACACAAAATTAAAAAAAAATCTTCCTGTATCATTCTAATTTTCTCAGAAATAAAATAAGATTCTTATATAATACTTATACTATATTAAAGTTCACTCTTTTAGCAATACGACATAATATAAATTATTGTCATTAGAAAGGAGAAAACACTGCAAAAAACAATTAGAAATTGTGTATATATTTGCTTGCGCAAGAGAAGAGCGCTCAGTGCCGCGGTTTTTCTCCCAGGGTTGAATAGTTATTTATTTATTTATTTATCCTATCTTTTATAGTTACATAAAAAAAAAATGCGTTCATTTTTTCAACTCATTTTAAAAGAATACCTACGCTATTTTGTAATACGGCTCTTAATCAATATTCCAAATACTTCTCTTTGTACTCGACCTCCGGGTTTATTTCTGACGGCCGCGAAGAGTAAGAACGAAAAAACCAAACCATCAAATGATGATTGTCTTATGCGTCAACGCGTAACACGGCAATTTATATTAAAGACGCTGCTTTGTCCTTGTTTTAGAGCAAAAGGGCACGACGCCTACCCTATGACACTCGGTATGACATAATGTTTCTAACATTACCACACGATTCTAAGTCGGTTCAAACGTTTAGAAGTTATAGCGAAATAAAAGAACCGAAAATATACGTACATGAATCCTAAACACATTACATCCTTTTTTTGGGCAGTCGTAAAAAAAATAAAAGGTGTCAAGATGTCGCTCAGGTCCAAATTAAATACCTTTACAAACATCTGCGCAACTAAGCCTGTGCAGCCGGTGCGACTCACCGGGGCCCACGGTAGTTCCGGTGTACAAAATGGAATTTCCATTACGATAGAGGTTCGATCCAATAGGAAACTAAGGAAGCCGCAAAACTGATCGATGATTAATCAGAGTGCAAATCAAGACGAAAACCATTCTAGAAATGTATTTGTTCATATTTTTTAAAAATACATTAAGTAGTTAATTTAAACATATCGAGGCCGAGTTCAAATAGTGACCTCGCCCCGCTCGTTCAATATTTTTTTCATTTTTGGAATATTGTCAAAATTTATTCATCACTTATTACTTTTACTAAAGTTGTGATTCTTCGAAAGTTTCAGTTTTTAACCTATTTGGCAAAACTTTAATACTTAGTTGTACTAGTGTACATAGTTACACGTTGCCTTCTCAAGAACGTTTGCAAGAGAAAATTAGGTACGCAGATACTTGTAGATTATAATCCAGTTTCACCCCTTGAAGTTGAGTACGTATTTGCTTCGACTAATGACACGTCTGGCTGGTTACTAATGAGTAACCAGCGACAATAAAATAAATGTCCAGTGACGAAGCAAATTGTCTGTTTTACGACGCTGTTATTTTCAGCTTCGGAGGCAGAAGGGAGTACGTGTGACATCTTATAATGCAATATTTTCTACACAATCCTTAGAGCCGTGTTGTGTAGTATTGCGTCAAGGCCCTCCATACGACATCAATTGCGTGTGATCGTCAGGAAAGCTAGACTAAGTCATAATTCGGATTTCTAATTCTTCAAAAAATATATAGCTAATTGCTAAAGCACATTATAATAAGTATCAAAATTGCAACTACGCGATCACATTCAAAGAGGATAAAAAAATGAAGAGTGGTTTATGGGAAAATAGAAGAGTCTTTATGGGAAAATAATTTTGTACTTAAATTGGTTGTGTAGTTTCTGTGATACAGATAGCAACACAGTGGGTACAGACACAAACACATACAGACATATTGGAGAAATATTTTTTTTTTGGATTCCCAGGATCTCAAAATATGGGGAACCGGCCAAAACTCGGATTTTAAATTTTGCTCGGAAACAGGACTTTCCCTATTGACTTACATACTTCGTTTAACACGGTGTATTTTCTGTGAAAGTAAAAACTACAGAAACTATCAAATATGTCATTTTGCTGTAGACATAACCCATGTTCTTATAGGTATGATAGCATATTATTTCACTATTTTTCACTCTATTATGTAATTATTTTTAATATCTGTTACCGACTAATTCTAATGAAACAAAAGACTAAAAGCACACTCCACATATGCACTTTTTTTTGCAAATTTGGCTGAGTATGTCAGCTAGGCCTAGCTTCTTATATCTTAGCCTGCCCTAGCGTGACTATTTAGTTAATTGAAAGGACACTTTCGAGGTGTCATCCACAACTAGAGCTGTCATTTACAACGGGTGAACCAGTCACCCCAGGAAGTTTTAACGAAGTTTGATCGTTGTGTCTCCCGTAAGGTGAGCGCAGAAAACTTGGGACAAAACAGTCCATCGTCAAGCTCCGCCACATGCCCGTATGAGGCCAAAGCCTTATCCGCGAGATAGCCAGGTATGACACTCGCGAGCGGGCTGACACTCGCGCCCTTACTTCCAGTTGCAACTAGATTACTCCTTCCTCCCGACTGGTTACGAGTTCGAGGTCGATTGCGCGGTCCTCTCTCTTACGTAGCGGTGAAACGGTGTCAACCGAATCTATCGCGAACCACGGCATCCTTTGCCCGGCTCTTTACCCGGAATCGGGTAGCCGACAGTCGTTTCAAGAGCAGTCGCCGTAAGGTCAACAACCTCCGCTCTATAGGAGATAGTACTATTTTCAGACTCCCCCGACTGTTAGTCAGAATGCACAATCGATTGGCTTACGCCGCACGATTGACTTATGGGGGAAGCTAGCCCTTAGGCCAGAGTCCTACCCGGGCTCGCACTTCATGCGTGGAGGCCGCCGGATGGGTGTTGACCCGTGAGTGTGACCGACTCCGACTCCGGTCTTCGTGGCCAACTTAACAAGGGCCCATTAGCTCCCAGGTGTCATCCAGAGTGGGCGAACCCTTCACCCCAGAAAGGTATAATAATACATAATCGTTCTTTGATACTGGTGTGAACATAGAAAACGTCTAGCTACGCCAACTCACCTGTAAAAGGCCAACGCCTTACCACGAGGCACTGGGATCACCCAGCGGGCCGACATCGTGCTTTTACTACCAGTTAAGGCCGGATTTCTCCTTCCTTCCGACTGGTTACGGGTCCGGCCGATTACGCGGCCTTTACCTGTTGTTAGCTCAGCAGTAATTCGGTTTGAATTTATCGCAGTCCTTTGTCCATTTCGTTTCAAGAGTGGCTGACAACAGGTCAGCATCCACTCCCGCTGCATAGGAAACCGTAGGTCGTTCCCCGACTTCCCCAGACATTCACCGTAATGCACAGTCTATTGGCTGACGGTGTGCTGACTGGCCGCACGGTGCACAAACCGCCCAGTAGCGTCTGAAGGTCGTCCCCCCAAGGAAAACTGACCCAACCATGCATGCAATGAGAGGTAGGTCGACCCTCATTCGAAGAAGCTACTGTTCAGGAGGTGAGTCTTTATTTGAGCCGAGCACTAGAATAATATAGTTCTTAGTAGTATTAACTGCACGAGAACCATTGCCTACCAAATTGAAAGGACAGTCAGCGACAACACGAATGTTACTAAAATGCTGAGGCTCTTTATAAAAATCTAATAATAAGTCTAAGTCTAAGTCTTGTCTAATAAGACAAAACGATATAATATTTCATTGCCCTTGAGGGACCTATCATGTTTACCTCTATTTCTATGGTCACAAACTTCTATAACCTAAGAGATATACAGTTAAATATAAAGCCTATACCTATGGTATGGTGTAAATCATGTGTCTAATGGAAAAAATATTATATAATCACAACTACGTTGAAAAGCATGGAATTAATTGGATTTTCTCCCCGTCGACCGCGACGCCAAGTGCGGTGATTTGATATCTTTGTCATTTTTAATGTATTATATTATATATGTTGCCTGAACGCGGATCATTTGATGATATGGATAGTGTAATCTGATCCCGTATAACAGAGTAAAATTAAAAAGGTCATTTTGAGCGCTATGTAATTATGCCTTACTCTCTCCTATATTTGTTGGGATTATTAAATACGAAATAGCCATGCGACAATCGCTGTCTTTAGATATATTCGCTTTAATAGCAAAAAACTAATGGGCCTTATTCCAAAGACAGAGGCACACGACTTCGTCTGTTTTTGATATCATATTGAGGTCATTCTTTGCGAATTTCGGCTTTTTAGGCAGGCATGACGTCAAAATAATGTCACTTGACAGATCTGCTGCGTTTTCGCGAATGTCCCGCTGCCTCGAGAATACGCCACAATATCTTTTTAATGGGCAGGGTTAAGAGTCGCCATTTATATATGTATAGGTTTAAAGAAGTAACGGTCTTTCGTAACGGTCTATCTTTTAATATTGTGCGTCGGATTAAGATGGCTAGAGGCATCGGCTGCTATGATCACATTCAACGTAGAAAACTAAGAGAGCCGTTACGTAACTATTTATTGGCTAGGTTAATGGATTCTTCATGAATTTGGAATATCCCTAACTGAAAGCGAAATATGGTTATCTGCCCAAAAGTCGATTTTGAATTAAGTATACAAAAATTTCGAGCTCTATTCAAGACAACGGTGAGTTTCCTGAGAAAAAAATTACCCACATTAGGATAAATGCAACACTAGGTAGGTTAATGGAAACGATTTTAATATTTCAATGTCGACTTAAAAAAATGTAATAAATTATTGATGCAATTTCAAACCCAACCCACTATTGCATTAAAAGAATCGCGAAAGATGAAATACAACACTGACATACTTATAGAATTTGAAACATAATCCACTATTGTATTTTGAATAAATGTGGGTTATAATGAGGGTAAACATGTGGTAATCCACCTCATCATGAGGGTAATCGTGATAATTATAAAGTTAATTAAAATGAGGGTAATCGTCATGAGGGTAACCATCATGAGGTAATCAATAATCATCATGAGGCAATCCACCTCACTCAGATGATTATTAAGCCAATGTTTATTGCTACAATACCCATTGTTTTATGTTTTCCGATTTTTTCAGTTTATAAAAAAATAGCCATCAAAATTAAGGTTTAAATATATTTTAAAACATTTAAAACAATCAAGAAACAAATCAAAACAAATAAAAAAAGAAGATGCGTGGTTTGTCTAATTAAAATCATGCCTTGAATTTTGGAATAAAATAGGCAAACTAAAAATGCGTTTATCCAAAAACTAGTTTTAAAGATACCCACTTCGCTTTCAGCTAACAATATGTAGACACTAAATAGCAACCAAATAGTTGTACCGATCGCTGTATTTAGCTGCGATCACATTTATGCGAAAAACTATGAGTTCCGGAATATTTTGAATGGTGGCCGTTAATATAATGTCTAGGCACTAAATATGTACTAAATCCTCATCAAGTCCCAAGTATCTTATGGCCAGCTATCTTGATATCAGAATGACAGACTACTCACTAATAGTAAATATTTCGGTTTTTGAGAGGTACCAATTATTTAATGAATATTAGGTACTAAATTTGTGGCAAAATTAGACACTCCAATTATGACTTCGTCCAGCCAACCTGACGATAAGAAGATCGTAACTATATCGTAACTATTTTGTGAATTTTACAGGAGAGGCAAAAACAGTTCTATTTTAAATTAAATTTCAAACTGATTATATGCCGTTAACGGCATATAATCAGTAAAATATTAATATTTTTACACCATAATTTATAGTTTTTTTTGTTAAACAAAGTCAAAAAGTTGGGTTGCCTAAGAAAATCAATAAAAATTTAGGAAATTCTTCAGGTATCATCATCTGATCAGATGAAAATAATTGGTTATATCTTATCACTTAACACGTATTTGTACATTATACGACAATCCTAAACTTATAAAGCAAGTTTTCAATAAATAAAATATTGTATGAACTTTAATCATTTATTAGGTTAGATGCACAAAAAAACTAAAATATTACAAAATGAAAAACAATTGATTTTTTAGCCAGAGTTTCTCACTATCACTAATATTGTTAGCTACGGATCCTGAAAAGGGTAATTGTTTATTAAAAAAATGATATATGGGATCGATGAATTGCAAAATTGTACTTTTCTTATTGTTATTATACATATCTTACTTTATAATGATTTGCATAAACAACACCAAAATATTTCTTTCCAGATGATACTGTCATTGTATATAGCTCTAATTTCCTTAAAAAAAAATTTTCATTTAATCTTTCACTTCAATCTCATGAACCGAATATTTTATGGTGCGATTCTAAAATAACATTATCCTTGGTTGTCTTTTTAAAGTTAAATATATTAATATGATCAATCGTGAAAAGTAAAATAATGCAGTTATCACTATCTGACCAGTGCTCTTTTACGCAAAGAATTGAACTGAGAGATATAAGCTTATGATAAAATGAATTTTTTTTTTGGGCAGGACTGCATATTTTAATGAAAATGGCCCAAAATGTTAGTTATCATCATCTGACCAAATGGTATACATACATATATATGTACATATATCCATCACACATTCTATTCATATTTTTCTAAAGTCTTTCAGTGCGGTAGCATTTGTAAGGTGCGTTTTCAGCCGGCATGGCACGTCCGGCCGCATGTGAAACCAATATTGAATCGCGCGCCCATAAACACAAACGCCACTAGCACTTGGTTGTTTACATTGTGAACCTGCCATATCATCGACACGATCGCCGTTTGCACCGTAACCTCCATAATCTAAAAATAATATGAAAATCCCGTGAAATATTGGCATTCATAAAATCTACGAATGTTAGTCATGTAAATCTGTGAATCTTTTAAAGCAGAGATATATAAACTTTTTCGCCCCGTACGTTTCTTTTGCATTCCGTTTTACCCCCTGCTTGTCTAATATTAAATTTTCCTTAACTTCAAATGTGTTTTTGATAGCTGACACAGTGCGGCTTACTTTGAGATGATTTTTTTGTAGATGAACATTTGTTGTTGAACCTGTAAAGTTATAATTCAGACCTTAATTGAAAAGATACAAATGCAAATAAGTATTTGAATTTTGAATGAACCGAACCAGAATCTATTAAAATTCTTACATACAAGTAATTTCAACACGAATAATCCTTTTAGTGGAGGGGTAAGCCTGATGCTCTGATATTGGTCAATATTTCGCTTCAAATTAGTCTCATATGTCCAGTTATCTTAAAATCAATATCTTTTTCGTAATCGTAAGAACATTTACAATCACGCTAAAATCGGTATGAAACAGCTTTTAGTCTTTCTTGCGATAGTCCATAATGAAAGATAAGCGACATGTAGGTCTTTCTGAAGCTAAAACTGTACATACCTTTTCTGAACTCTGCCTTCGCAATGTATTCACATAATAACTCGCTCTCGCCTCTCCTCGCTAGTCATGTGAGTTCAGGTCGTTCTATATCCCGTAGAGTGAACGTCTACTCTCTAGCTCCACCGACGAGCCCATGAGAGCCTTCGAATTCTAGCGGGCGGACCTCACGCTTTCATTACCACATTTGACCGGATTTCTCCGTTCTCCAGTCTGGTCGCAGGTTCGGAATCGCTTCGCGGCCTCTACCTTATGTTAGCGGTAATTCAGTTCCATTAATCTCGGACCGTTTGCCTTTGACTTTCTTTCACATGGGATCGGGTGACCAACGGGTCGTTTCAAGAGTAGCTGACATCAGGTTAACGACTACCCGCAATGCTTAGGAAAAATAAGTAAACGATAATTTCCAGACCCCCCCCCCGGTTATCCTTCGGAGTACACAGTCCAGCCCAGCAGCGCACCCCCCCCCCCCCAGAGGATCCGATCCCTTTTCCCGATACAGTCGTTGCAGGGAAAACAGAATCCTTTCCGGGTTCGCCCCTCTTCGGGGAGGCTATCGGAAGGGCGTTGAAAAGTGAGTTGGGCGAATATAACGAGTAGGTCATAATGGCCCAAGCTGCGCGGAACCGTTAACTGCGGAAGCTGATTGGTTGTACAATACTATGTCTCCAGTGATTCTACCGAGCGATCGATTTTTTGCACAGTTCACTACAAGAAGAGTTCGTTATCTTGTTTTCAAACGTCCAAAATACTTAAATCCTGCTCTATGTATACCAATCAGCTTGTTATGATCGCTCCTATTTTCTAGTTCTGTACAACTGTGTTAGGTCAAATTTGACGAAACTCTCTGTCAGTTGACATTTTATTTCCTTATGATTGTTAAATTTCCAACTTAATCCATTTTAGGAATATCCCCGAACGACACGAACTGCAATTTCGATTGCCGTGTTAATTCACTGGGATTTGATTTCACAGAACTTCAAAGGCGTGTCACGGGAGCGATACACCGACAAAATGTACAATGTTCAACATTAGTCTAAGGCTGCAAAGTCGGAATTAGGACTTTAAATAAATAAATAAAAACAAATATCTACCCCCGATTCTACCATAGGTGTGTTGAATTTCATAAATTATCGTCCAATCAATCACCTTTCCATGTTACTTGCCTACGCGTGTAAAAATAAGAGATGAGACGATTAAGACCATTTCCAGATTGAAGTCTGTCTGGCTGCCTGTCTGTCTGATCTGTTAGACGGGAGCTAATGGACCCTTGCTGAGTTGGATACGAAGACCTATTTGTTCATGGTCCGTCAGACTCACGGGTCAACACCCATCTGGCGGCTTCCACGCATGAAGAGAAATCCCGGGTAGGACTCTGGCCTTAGCGCTAGTTTCTTCTAGGAGTCAATCTTCTGGCGCTCCTGGGCGGTCTGCGCACCGTGCGGTGTAAGCCAATCGATTGTGCATTCTGACTCAGTCGGGGGAGTCTGGAAGCTGTACTATTTCCTATAGAGCGGGGGTAGTTGCTGACCTTACGGCGACTGCTCTTGAAACGACCATCGGCTACCCGATTCCGGGTGAATTAAGGATGCCGTGGTCCGCGATAGATTCAGTTGACACCGTTTCACTGCTACGTAAGGGAAAGGACCGCGCAAGCGACCTCGAACTCGTAATCAGTCGAGAGACCGGAGTAATCTGGTCGCAACTGGAAGTAAGGGCGTGAGAGTATGCCCGCTGGGTAACATTCCTGGCTATCTCGCGGATAAGGCGTTGGCCTCTTACGGGCATGTTGCGGAGCTTGACGGTGGATTGTTTTGCCCTAAGTCTTCTGCTCTCACTTCACGGGAGATAGAACGACTATTTCGTTAAAACTTCCTGAGGTGACGGGTTCGCCCGTTGTAGTTGACAACTCTTCTTGTCTGTCTGTATGTATTTCTCCACGATAGCGCTCAAACGCTTATTCCGATTGAGCTGAAATTTGGTATGCAGGCATCATTTAATCATGGCAAGAGTTGAAAAGGTGGTTGAAATCAGATCACCAGGGCGCACTAGTCATATATCCTCCTCGAAATATTGAACCTAGAGACTTAAAATTTGGTACACAGATCCCTTTGGGCCGAAATAAAGTCGTGATTTTGGTTGGAATATCTCGTATACAAGCTGTACTAATAATATTTAAATATCGCCATACAAATGTATGGGGGAATCAAATATTTAAACTTGCGGTAGCGCGCGATTGGGATTATTTTATTTAAATAAGCGGCGACTCACGTTCGAAACTTAAATATTAAAATTCCACTATACATATTCATAAAATAACGCCGCGCCGCCCGAGGCTAGCCGAGAATCGAACCGCACCGCGCTTGAGGCGGTTGTAAAACCTAACCCTAGCAGGTTCATACGCAGGCCGAGAGAGGGCGCTCATCGGATTATTTATGAAATTAATATTCAGATGATATCAGTCCTTGGCTACAGGCCGTGAAAGACATGGGGGTGTACACCCAATATTTTTTAAAGTAACACAGGATCGTCTTAAGTCTGGCGACTTTCTGCGCGCACCGGTTCGCTCGAGTAGGCGAGGCGAGTAGCTTACAGAGATTTAACTTTACAATTAACTCCATTAAGAGATACCCACTCACCAAAATCCTAATTTGCACCATGTGTTTTTTTTATTACTTAAATTTAATTCTGAAATATGAAGAAATAACATTTTTCCACTCCCGTTTGGCCTGTGCTCTTTCTTCGCATATAAACATAATATTTACCTTTAATTTTGGGAATACATTTCATCATGATACAAACTTCCCACCCCGCCTTCCTAAGGGATGAGTTTTACATTTATTATTAAGATACAAAATTTTGGCCGAATTCTTGGTCAAAACTTTGCATACTCTAATTAAATAAGGAATACGACAAAAAATGTTGTTTAACTTACTTAGTGAGGTATTTTTGTCAAACTGCCAACTTAGTGAGGTATTTCCAACGTTCCAACTTAGTGAGGTATTTCCAACGTTCCATACGTTGGAAATGTTACGATAAATTCATCGATTTTCCAGTGTATATTTTATAAATTTTCTCTATATTGGATGTGTTACCTCTTGATGCCAATACGTTAAGATAACGTCTTGATAGACATGCGAAAGAGCCACGTAATTCACGTCGCTTTATATAGGCGCATAGGCGCTAGTTCTAGTACACTACTGCACAGGTGCCTTTACATCCTCAAGCAATAATTGCCACACAAACTCTAAAATAATCGCCAGGACGAAAAACTATAAATTCCACTGGGTAAATGGAGGTAATGTTTACATTCGCAAAATAGAGGGCGCTCCGGCTATACTGATAAATCACGACAATAATCTGGGGACTACACATTATAGAATAAGTTCGATTTTTGTAACATCTTGTGGGAATATATCAAATTACACACAAGCTACTGTTACAAAGAAAAGAGCTTTGCATTATAACTGTTATATCTATGGTAAACTCACCAAATTTGCTACACTTTTTACGCATTTCTGTTCACACCGTTGACCGTGCTATAATTACAGAGACGACAACTACTAAGGTCAATTCAATCGTGAACCTGAACCGATAACAAATAAAGTTGATTTTATAAATACAATAATCTCTGATATTCGCAGTGTCAATTAACATTTTAATGAACTCCTAATACTTTGCAAGACCTTAATATATGCCTGGACTTACTAATTTTAACCGAATGTTGGATAAACAGTCAATACCAGCCTAAATCTATAAAAGGTTATGTCGGACATTACATCAAAAATAAAAATCTTCAAAATGATGGTGTCCTCGTATATGTAAAGAAAACTATCATATACAGTGACTGAAAATTGGCTCTAACTGTCTCCAGATAACCGTTGAAAATAATATCAGCATAATTGCACTTTATAGAAGTCCATCAACACAAAATATAAGTGAATTTTCACCTTTAGAGTATCTTTTAGCTATAAATGCAATAAAACAACACCTTATATTAACAGGCGATACAGATATAGGTGTTTTAAATAATGATTTTTGACAAGTCAACGATTATATGAATTTGATGGCAATGCATGGTTTAAAATGTTTGATAGATAAACCAACTAGAGAATCGAGGGATTGGCTTATCAAGGGATTGGCTCAGAAACTTTTTTTAAATTAGTGCTTATACTTGAAAAAAAGTCATGAAACGAAAGTTCCTCAGATACGGTCGTTCCCAGGTTATATATCGTTATAACTTCCTGAGGTGACGTGGTCGCCCGTAGTGATGCACTCAAGTGGCTTTTATTTCTATGATAGTTTAACGATTTATCAGATACTGATGTCCATTGTTGTCTGTTGTGAGAACGGAGAAATCCTTCTAAATCTGGCTGTTAGGGCGTGAGGTCGGCTTGCTGCGTTTACATCCCAGCGCCTCGCGGTAGGGCGATGGACTCTCACGGGCTTGTTGGATGTGGACTGTGTTTGGCTGTAGACGGTGGACTGTGTAGTCCCTAAGTCACTGCATTCACCATGTGAGAGAGAATTATCAGATATCGTTATAGTATCCTGGAGTGGTAGGTTCGGCCGTAGTTGACAACTCTCAAGTGGCCTTTATTTCTATGCTAGCTTAATGATTTCTCAGATATTGACGTCCTATGTTGTCCTATTAAATAAAATAAAATAAAATCTATAAAATTAGAGTCTAAGTCATATTCAGTTGCGGATTCTTAGTTCTGCTTGTTTACATACCTGTAGAAACATTCGGAGTGCGCTACGGAGTCCACTGCAGCCATGGCAAGTACAAGATCGAGCGCACCGAGTCCCGAAGTCAGCCAGATTTCCATTACATCCACGCCAAGACCGGCCACCTGATCGTCCCCAACTTCCCCCCGGAGAAAAGGATCCAGAAGGAGTTCTGCACGGAGATGACGGACCAGCGAGACTGCGGTCTCGAAATGCACATGGAGACATTGGTCTGCTTCGCTGTGACGGAAGTCGGGCCGAAATTTGCCTTCATGAGCATAGTAAGTTGAAAGTTGTTGTTTTTGATAAAGAATAATATCTGTTATCTAGATATACAAAGAGTGAAGTTTGATTTAGGTTTAGTATCCACCTAATTACTGATACCAGAATTGGGTAAACCTTACGATTTAGTTATTGTTAGTGTACGGATTTATTCATAAATGTGTGAGGAAACAATATTGACTCTACTTAATTTCTGAAGGACGTCGAAACAGTGAAAATTAAATTAAAAATATTATTATTCTCACAGTCGTCGCACAACCCTGTATATCCATCGTTTTACATTGTATAATCGCGGACATTATAAGACAAATTTACATAATAATACAAGAATATCGACGGAATATAAATGGATAATTTCACAGATTTTCACTGCGTTATATTGTTGCTTTTTTATATCGCGTAAAAACGTAAAAAACAACCCTTTGTCTTTCAACGGTCATCGCTGTTTAATGAATATTAAACTAACCTTGCGCATTTTCAGCACTTGCGATTTGGAACCCTGCCAATATTCCCACGTTTGAAAATTACATAAACGAGCATTTGTTTACTATTTAATGAAGTAAATATAGATAATAGGAAATCAAAGACTACCTCGGTTGTTTGACATTATAAATTAAACAAGACAAACATGGATTTTACTGCGAGGAGGTGGTAGTATCCGGCGATGTTACAACTGAATATTATAAACGAATCCACGGAGTAGCCATGGGATGCCCTGTGACAAGTACCTAGTTAGCGACTTATATATATTTTAAAAAATCAGGGACTAGCTATCAAAATCTTCAAATCCAACCTATTGTTTTGCTTCGCTATGTTGACGACACCTTCTGTAACTTCAAAATGTGTAAGCTGTACACTTAAAAATAAAATTCTCCATGAAGAAGAAAATAATGACTTTTTTTGATGTTAAGGTCACGAGGAGAAGTGATAATAATCTCGGACATAGGTCAAGATATATTTTCGGAATGTACTCAATCAGACCTTTCATATGACACTAAAGACGATATTTTTGGCATTTGGAGATTTAGACATTTAGACAATTATATTTACTTAATATTTGAACAGTTAAGACACCCTATGTCACTTGGGATGACATAAGGATTCTAATTATGTAGACTACATACGTTTAAATCCGTTCGAGTGTTGAACACATTACCCTCCTTTTTTGTTGGGCAGTCGTGTAAAAAACTCACTATAAGACTTAACCGAACCTCTTTCTAAGTTGCAAATCTAAATTATATTTCTTTTTACCAGGGTGCTATGATTTCCTGCGTCTTCCTCTTCCTGACGATTGCTGTATATGTGGCAATTCCAGAACTTCGCAACCTTCACGGGAAGACGTTAATGTCTCATGCAATTGCGATGCTGGCTGCGTATTCGTGTCTTGCTTATGTTCAGGGACGTAAGGTGCTCAATACCAACGTTTGTATCTCACTTGGTAAGTGAATCTGTTTATTTCTGTCTGATTTGATTGTACATACTTTACATAGATATTTCAACCCATTCTCTTTCGTTTCGTTCATTAATTTCGTTTCTTTTAAGCTTTTTATGTTTTAAAAGTCTGTGACAGTCTGTCCGTCTCTCCGTCCGTCCGTCCGTTCGCAACTGCATCTCAGAAACTATGTCCTGGCACTTGGAAGTCCTAGACAAACGAATCGGTATCGTCTGAAACGGGTTCCCCGCTTATTGTTTTATTCTATTTCATTCATTTTCCGACTTTTCGAGCAATTTTTCTTTGCTTTCGTAATTTTTTCGAACATTAATTATCACATACGCGCACTGCGCTGCACCCCGCAGCGTTGCCAGGTGTGCTATATTTATAATGTTATATTTGTATGATAATTTCCACGTCCGTATGATGTACTATCTAAAACCTTACGCCAAAATACGATATTTTTATACATTTTCCACCTTATACAAAAAAAAATACGTAAGTACCACGGACATATCTAATTATTTTGTGTTGAAATTACAAACACATAAGAAAGACATTGTTTTTTTTTGCGCTGACGGTATTATTATCATTCTAAACTTGTGCCTGCATTGTAAAAAGTGCGATAGCATTCAAAAAAGTCGTAGGTTTTTCTCGTAGCTACGAGTTTTTAGAACGCTGTACATTCCCATCGAAACATTCTTGGTGCTGCTTAAACGTTAGATCGCCACTGTGATATATCGAATATATCGGAATATATTTGCTAAAAGTAAAAATCTAAAACCATAATATCTCCTTTAAAATCGGATTGCTTGATCTTCTTTCCAACCTTGTTTTCTTTTGTGCCTGACTTAATTTTTTTACAAGTTACTCGATGTTGATAAAGTATTTTTCAACCGCTTTAATTTTACTTTTCCGGGCCCACCAACAAACTAGGAGGGAAAGTATTGTAAACGCGCACATTTTTTTCGAGATGAAGACGGAAATATCAATCTTGAGCCCTCCCGAGACGATTAAGACCCATGCGCCCAAACGCTTAGTCCGATTGAGCTGAAATTTGGCATGCAGCATCATTTGGTCATGGCAGAAGTTAGGAAGTTTGTGGTGGAAATCGGAGCACGGGGCGCCATAGTCATATTTCAATTTCGAAATATTGGACTTATAGACTTGAAATTTGGTCTCGTTGGGCCGAAATCACATTGGGAAATTTTGATTTGAATATCTCACATGCAAGCTTCACTAATTATGTTTACATACTGCCATATTGGGCTCGATTGCGTTTCTCTTGAACCAAAATCGGAAATTAGTTTATGTGAACGAGACAGAGCGGAATGTTCGGAATGTACGAGACAGAGCGAATGAACGGTTATCACTTTTCCGCGTTAAAACTACCCACCTAAGATAAAGCAGTTAAATCTAACATATCACGAAATGTGATCAAACTTATTCGGGCGTCTATAAGTTCGACAGATAGTTTTGGTGCGGGAAAATCGACGATAGTTCAATTTATATTTCGTTCTAACGTATTGCTCTGTCTCGTTCGGTTAAACTAAGTTCTTAATTTAGTTCACGAAGAAACGCAATCGGGCCCATTAACTACCAAACTGATATATAAAAGCTTTGCATTCCAGCTGCCGTCATGACTGCTGTGTCAAACCTCCTCCCCGTAGGGACATCACGCTCAAAATCCTTCCACAAGTCCTTGGCTACCCGCCGGGAAAGTTTTGGAATGACACAATCGTTTTTTTTGCAGGATACATAATTTACTTCAGCTTCGTGGCTGCCTTCTCTTGGCTCAACATAATGTGTTTCGATATCTGGTGGACATTTGGGTGAGTAATATTTTAAATTCACTGATATATTTTTACCTTACTGTATTTACTAAGTAACTAAATAGTAATACCTACTCATTTCTTTTTATACTCGCAAATGTTCTGTCATTGTTTGTGTTTTTTTTTGTCTAGCTTGGTTGTGTGAGTCATATTAAACGGACTAATGGATAGTTAATGCCTTATAGCTATCTAATCGATTATAATATGCATTGATGCGAAACGATCAATGTTATAGATAAATTCATACTATCAAGGTGGCAGATGCGTTTACTTAATGGGATTATACAAATAAGATACGTTTGAGTGGATTTATATATGGAAAGATTGCATACACACAATTCAAGTGAGAAGCGAGGCGATCTACCCCGGGGTCGAATGCAAACTAGGGTGGTTTTTTCCTTCAGTATTTTAAAATCTCCCTATGCGGAAAAGATATGCTATGGTATATAGACAAAGGGAAAAATAAAATAAAATAAATAATTTTAGTTTAAGTACTGCCGCAAGGGGGATGAACTTTAGATGTTCGAGCCTTATTATGGTAAAAAGTGAAACTGATTTCTGCTACAGAGAAAGAGACATTTAGTACTTTATAATGTTTAAATGAGAGGACACATACTTGTAACCATTTGGTTACAATAAAAAAAATCGGTTGTGTCACCCCAAAACTTTCCTGTCAAGTAGCCAGGAACTTAATTCATCTGAATATTAATATCATAAATCCTACCACAACCCCCCTACCCCCAACCTAGCGCCACCCTTTAACCCTCGAAAATCGAAATCGAAATCGACTTCGACTTCGACTTTTTCGACTTTTTCGACTTTTTCGACTTTTCGAGTTTTCGAACTTTGTGTCTGCTGTTGACCGTTGAGGAGTTCCCTTATCGGGAGCCAATCCAGGGTACTTCAGCCATGTCATGGTGAAACTTGGAAGTTGCTATCGTAATTGAATGCGTACAGAAAATTTTGGGTCTCTGCTGTTGGCCGTTAAGGAGTTCCTTCGTCGGGAGCCAACCCCCTCTCCCGACGGGAGCGACTTCGTTGGGAGCCAACCCAGGGTACATCAGCTTTGTCATGGTGTAACTTAGAAACTGCTATCATAATTGAATGCTTACATAAAATTTTGGGTCTCTGCTGTTGACCGTTGAGGAGTTCCCTCGTTGGGAGCCAACCCATGGTGGACGGATTGCAACCACAATCTTTTCAGCTCATGCCATGACCAAATGATGCTTGCATGCCAAAATTCAGCTCAATCGGATAAAGCGTTTCGGAGCTATCGTTGGATAATACATACAGCCAGATACATAGAAGTGCGTCCACAATACTTTCCTTAAACAGGAAAGTATAATCAGATACATCTACTAGCTTCTTTTTAGAATAAAATCACGTTTGGTGTTGAAAACTGACATGAAGTTTCGTGATTCCAGGTGATTTCTTATACGCCTATCTCCATATGGTCCGCAGACACAACCAGATGTTCCCTGACTATTTTGAGCATTCGTTCTATAGTTTAGTGTGGCAGGGAATCCTTTTGATATTTTAAATGTTTAAAAATAAAAAAAAACATATTGAAAAAAAAAATACGTGGTTCACATTTTATGCACGCATTTTGACACATGGACCACATTTTATACTGAATGTCAGAGAATGTTCATAATTTCAAGGTTTAAAATCGGATTTTTGTTATTCAATATTACTATAAAATCATCTGTGCATCTGTGTTGAGGGGTAGACAGAGAGACTGGCAGACATTTAGAGTTTAATTATACTCTACTTAGATGATAGGAAAATAATATTATATTTAATTATACTCACCTTTTCTCAAGTTAGTGACAGTTTTTACCAACGAACTCAATTCCCAATTAATAATCCTTTAATTGACATTTAAAGCAGCACACAACTTCCAATAACCTCTATGCTACTCAAGACTTTTTGCTGTATTTACCAAATTTAATATTCCCACATGTTTGTAATCTTTCATATTAGAATAGAAGATTGACAATTTACTCGTCTGATTAGTATGCATTAAAGAATGCATTGATATTAAGTTTTAAGCAAAGTAAAACACAAATGTAAATAAAAGTATTGAGTATTTAAATTAAACAACAATCAAGATAAAATTTTTATTAATACGTACTATAATCATTATGTATTATCACTAATAAAACTAATTAGGAATAAGTCAAGGAATCATAAAAAGGGTGATGGTCTTGATCAATCACCGATTTCAATTCTTGTAAATGATTAAATTTTCTTTCTGATATTGGCAGAGGTGCTGTGTAAAGCGGCAATAGAACGGCATCATTTTTACGACGCTGGGGAAGATCAATCCACCCACCAGAATGATCAATTTTGTACAGAATTGATCCTGATGGCAGGTATTGCAACATTCTGAGATGATTAACAACCGGATCCCCAGATTTCTTCCCTGGTCGCAAAGATGGCAAAGTTGTGCGTAAATTTTCATAACCTTTAAAGAAATCATAATTCACATGATTGATGCAGTAGGGTTGCTTGGGTCGTGCCATCTGCATTCGGGAAATATAGTCGCTCGGTGAATATATGGGAGGTTTAAAGTAGTGCTCCAACACCGAGTGCACGTTGTCAGCTTCCATCATGGTGTGGCCTTTTTCTAAAAATATTTGTTCTATGGTCAGTCCAGATTTTTTTGCGTGATCACTAAGCGCACTTGCCAAGACTCGATTTCTGTTCTGATAGTTGCATCCGTCAGATATTAATATAACCTTGGTATAATTGGGTGGCAATTTGTTTAAAAAATCAATTATGCAACTGGAGAATTCATTGGCCGAAACGCCTCCATCTGTTTCATGCCAAGTATATAGAGTGACGTTTGCGTTATCAGCCCTTGTTATAGTAGCTCCATGATCAATGTATTCAGTCACCATGGCCCCTCGACTGTCCCAGAAAAGAGAGCCCTTGATGTTACTGGCGGATGGAATAGCCTTGAACTTCTTAGGAGGTGGAGTTGATGGTCGTTTTAAGGTCACAGACTGTTGTTTTGCTTCAGGATCGTCATGGTGAAAGCATGTTTCGTCCATATTTATGAACCGAGCTAAAAAACGGTCAGGATACTGTTGTAACAAATGCAAAGAGTGTTGCGAAATCTTTAGTCTAGTTTTTTCTGCGGGTCAGTAAGCATTCTGGGTAACCAGTGTGCGGATACCTTTTCCCTCCCTAAACGGTTATCTAAAATACTATGCGCAATACCTATCGAAATCTTCACTTCTTCAGCAATTAAACGAACCGTGACACGACGATTTGCCAAACCGATTATGCACTTTATTAACCATCTCTTCGGTGACTGCCGTATCGTGGGGCGACCCGAGCGAGGGTCAACGTTAGTTGAAGTTCTTCCACGTCTAAACCCAACACACCAATGAGCGTACGTAGAATCTCGTGGAGCACCGACCCTTAATGTACCCGTAAGTCTTGAAATACTCGATCCGTATTTTTTTTTCAAGCAAAGGTATTTAATTACCGCCCGAAATTCCGTTTTTTTCATTTTCGCCAAAACGCTTCGACAAGATGCAAACAAATAACTCTTATTAAAAAAAAAAACAAATTAAAACCAGTTTTTGTTTTTAAAAAATAACAGTTGCTTAGCTGTGCCTGCTAGCATTTATTTGTATATGGTTCCAAAGAGTTTATATTTTATTATACCTTTTTTGACGCCTCTTATAGGTTTTGGTCGCTGCCGTGGTTTGCTTCAAATCCTTTCAATCGGTCGAAAGATTGAAAAATCGACCGGCGCACAGAGATGTCCGCGTGCCCTAAAAAATGATTAACATTCGTTTATATCAAATAATGAATTTCGCAGAAAGTATTGCTCATTCGGAAATCCTAATAAGTGGGGAGTAAAACGCAGTTATTACACGACTGCCCAACAAAAATTGAGTATAATGTGTTCAGGATTCATCTATTTATGTTTTTCGTTTGTTTATTTCACATCATAACTTCTAAACACTTGAAACCGATTTAGAAGTGTGTAGTATTGTTAGATTTGTTATGTCATCCCAAGTGTCATAGGGTACCTTAACTGTCAAAATATTAAGTAACTAGTTGTCTAAATGTCCAAATCTGCAAATGTCAATAAATTAATATAAATATATCTTGTTTAGTGTCAAATGAAGGGTCTGATTGAGTACATTCCGAAAATATATATAGTATCTATATGGATAAATACATAAACCACATAAAAATCGTAAAAAAACATAATAAAAATAATTATAAATACAGTAGTTAACTTATTGTAACGGCAGTCGTGTTTTTTATTCCTTTTAATATATTTACTTGTTTAAAAAAAATATTAGTTCGATCTACAATTAGTTAGAATGCAGGGGTCTTGCTCGTTGGCTAAGTTTTTTCTTATGACCTAATATTTTTTTCAGGATAATTAACAAATATTTACCAGGCTACATGAAACATTCTATTAGCCAGCCCCATTAAAATGTTTGTCTTGTCGCGTCTACTACGTCGTTATATGCGGTCCGACGATGTGTTTGATTATAGTATGTGGGTATATACATTATAAATATTGTATCAGTTTACTCCCTGATATTCTCATATTAAGGTAAACGTACCGTTCATCGACCAGCATCTATTATCGACCTAGGGACATTTTGCATCCTCTATCAATTACAACTATTTCGATATTTCAAGATATCGCTTTTTGTTAAATCATTCTGCCAAATTCTAATTCTTTCGGAAAGTAACAAATACAAAGCCGTAACCCTGCATGAGCCCGTCGCGCTTGATTATTCGACGGGGAAGACAATATTTGGGGAAAACAAAATTTTGTTTTAGTGCAAAGTGAAAAATTGCTGCGTGGAGCTTACTGGAACTTAATAAAGGTTTTCGTTATAAAGGTTGGCTGGAACTGATCATTGTGATGTCTCATGCGTTTCTATTTCCCTCTTCTTTTTCATTAAACTTTCTCTTGTCTGTAAAATGTTGTATTTAATTAATTGTTAATCTTTCTTGAATTAATTTATTTAAAATGTTGAAGTTGTTTCATGTATTAAATAGGCTTTTTCTAGTTTTTTAAAAACTAATTTAAAGTTATTCGTTAGAATGCCCGGCACGTTCAACTACCTTCGATGTATACATCTATAAAATTTTAAGCATATTATTGATATTTTCTAAATGAAAATGCAAAGCAGTGATGTTGACACATATGCTGAGAATATAGAATACTGAATACAACATTTACTGAGAATAGGAATACTATTAAAAGTCACCATAATTTTTTACTCTGATCCAGGCGGTTTGGAAATAAATTGAATGAGTTACTCGAAGGTGCATGAGGAGTTTTAGAGCAAATGTCGTCTAATCCCGAGTACAAAAAACTTTCCGAATGACACTGCAATTGAAGTGGAACATAAACTGAACGTGGAACATAAACTAAACGTGGAACATAAACTGAGAAGTGGAACATAAACTATCAAAAGCGTTTATATTCTACTCAAATGACAAGCAAAAATTCTAGCAAATAATGCTCTGAAGACCCTTATGCTAGGAAAGGTGCAGAAGTGTTTTTTCCTACTTCAAACGTACGGATATTATCCATTGTTGTATCCGACTGCATTTATCACATACCTATAATTCTTTATCATATATCAGCTATAATTCTCTGTGTCAAAAGAGAAATGCTGATCATGTCATATGTTTTTAATTTGATTCGAGGTAAAACTGATAACTCTAGATTACTAGCTAAGGTGTATTTTTTCGTACTTGATAATTATCTTCGTGCTCGATCGCATCATATTTTTGCTGATCCATCCTTACGAGGTAGAACTTGTTGGCGCCTGCTTTGCGGCGCTTAAATGACATTAACACGATGACACTAGATTTGATATTTTTACCGTCGACGCTTATTTGTTTAAATGAACTGTTTAAACCCTCATTTGTAGATATTGTTTATTTATTCTTATATGATGTATTTTACGGGACATTCTATTTGTACAGTTACTAGTTGATATATTTATTGATTTTACTTTTCAATGGAATGGGTTTTCTGTAATTTGATTAGTAATATACAACAAACAAATAAAAATAATAATAAATACACAATTAAAGACTACTTCTTAGTTTCCAGTAATTTATTTAACCCAAATGATATTTAGTCTCCGAAGCGTTTTCAAGCCGGAAACTCTGATGTATCAAATTTCCCAGTTTGAATTTCCTGAGACACAGTGACGAAATTATCAAAGGCAAGGGCGACCCCTTTAATACAGTCGAACGTATACAAGATTCTTTCATCTTCGTGATATTGTTAGGCGCCTTTTCAGCACTGCTCAGCTTCTAAGTATTGCCTTCATGCTTATTTGCATAACGACGTTTCTTGTAAATAAATTTCGCGCTGAAATGTCGATGGATATCTGTGTTTATGTCACCAGAGCAATCGGGAGAATAGAGACTTTGCAGACAAGTAATTGCGCTTTGAATCCCAAAGGAATTCTCGACATAATATGGATACTTTTATTATAGGTAGGTTTATTTATATTCGACAATAACTATAATAGCTGAATAATATTCGTCGTTATAACTTTATAATTGTGCAACGTGTCATGGTTATAATGATGATATTGACAAATTGGGAACTCGTAAAAGAATCAACAATAAATAATGAGAGACGCGATGAGTTTCGGTAACAGATAGGATTTTTTACATCAGAATCAAATATGATAATTTTAGCAATAAAGAAGTTATTCTATATTTCTAGGTCTACATAAATTCAGTCTAGCTTTCAGCTAGTTTTAAAAATGGTTACTTAGGATTGTCCCTCGTGTCCTGTTAGCATCGCAGCGACGAGGTGATCTGAAACTGAGTTTTTCAGGATCAGAGGGGTTGATTTCTTGAGGGTCTACCCTTCAGGTAGATTGTCTTCAGGTGTGAACCTTTACAACACTTTTTGGGTTAAATAAGGAATTCAGATTATTGGAGAATTCTAAGATTGGAGCCTGAAGGACGGAGCGATGATAGTCGTAGTGATAGTAATTTATTCATATGATGCATTATATGTCAAGATTACAAAAAAAACGATCTGATCAATACAATGATCAACACAACCATAAAAGCTTTAGACAAATTGTAAATTGATTATCTCTTACAATTAACTGATCAGTAATTTGGTATTAGAAAGTTCTTCTAAATTATAAAACGCATTTTGAGTTAGAAATGCCTTCAACGTTTTAATATAAATATATTATTAGTTAGTGCTTCGTTAATGAATTCGCTCAGCTTGTTGTAAATTTTTGGCGACATCGGCTAACCTTTGGATTTCAATATACTCCGAATTGCTGGAAGAGGTCGTGACAGGGGAGAGAGGCGTCAGTTTGTGTAGACTTTAACTAGTAGTGGAAGTGTATGGGCTGATAGATACTTTTTCAAGGGCTTAAAGCCATATAGATTATATACGAGGAGTCATTGCTCTCTCTGTTTAGACGCATTTAACCGAATGCTCGGTTGTTAAATTTATTAAGCGATTCTCTTTCAAAATCACATTTTATTATCCTCGTTGATTACATCGGTGTTTTAATTACTTCTATTAAACTCGAGGAGAAAGCTATAAAATTCGCGTAGACTTAAATTCTCACTGAAAAAACCCAGGATGTGTACGTTAGTACAAATGGCAAAGTGCCAATTACGATCGTGGCTTAATGGGATGTAAGGCATTTTGCAAATCAATTAATGGTCGGATGCTTTTCTTCGTTTTTACGGACAGTTTACTAGGAAAATCATCTACTGAAAATACATTAAAATTAAACGATACTCCAGACGTAATAAATCGTGGGAGGAAAATGACATATAAGGGATAATTGGATCGATAATGAATCACTTTGCGGCGGATATATCAATTAATTATTATTGTAACTGAAGCCTTTAAGTAGCGGGTAACCAAATGAATATTTAGCTGAGCCATTGAACCTCACCCAAGCTCATGTTATGCGCACCAAAACCTTGCTCTATGCGGATGATACAAGTTTCCTGTTTCACGATAACAATCTTAACAACCTAATGAGCAATGCCAATCATGCGTTAAACCTAGCAAGTTCATGGTTCACAGAGAATAATCTCTTGCTTAATGCAAAAAAAAAAACCGTAACTATACACTTCTCCTCAAAATATAAATCGTCTGCTATACCATTCAATATAACTCTAAATAACAGTACTCTAGCAAATCGACAAAGTTCCTAGGTATCATGATCGATCATCATCTTAGCTGGAACATTTGATTAATGACTGACTTTTACGTCTGAATATGTTTTAAAATGTCTACTATATGCTAAATCTAATATTAACGAACAAGGGGTAAACAGGAATATGCACTCCCACAATACACGCCGACGTGATGATGTTGTCCTGCCTAAAGTACGCCTTACGCAGACATAAAAGTCTTTTAGATATTTGAGCTATAAGCTCTTTAACTAGCTACCACTCTCTATAAGAAAGATGGAAACAAAAGCGTTTAAAAGATTTATTAAACAAAAACTGCAATCCACAAATGCTTTCTATACGCTGGGTGATTTTTTTGAGCATGCCAATTCTTTCAAATGGGACTAACATTAATATGTACTTTCAGGTACCTCATTTTAGATTTTATTGTTTAATAATAATATTATGAATTTAATATTTAATATGTAGATTTCAATGATTAACGTAACATACCTGACCATATACATACATTGTTTTTTTCCAATTTTGTTTTGATACTTTCTATTGTGTGATTATTTTTTATAGAGAGTGCCTAAGATGACTATTAATATTGTTATAATAATTATTTATTTTATATATATATACTCATGTACATGGATTCAACTCTATTTTTTAATTTTATTTGTCTGCCGTGCAAAGCCGACTTTAGTCAACGCTTTTGTCAAATTAATATTTCCGCTTTAATAGTTTTATATCTACATATTATTATATTAATATATTACTAGCAACTGACGAATTCCAATATGCGATAATTAGATTTAATTGATAATTCATGCTTTTATTGTATATTCTGAATGAATAAATTGAATACTGAATACTGAATACTGCGCAAACCAAGAACAGATGACGTCACAGCAATATCAGATATAGTATCATAGATAGATATCCGATAAAAGACCGATTTCATTATGTAGAGGAAGATAGAACTTGTGGATGTCAAGGAAATATCGTGGGCATACAGGAGAATCTGACTAAGACCACAAAATTTAAATTTCCTCTTTATTTGATAAGGTGGTTTACAACGGTCCTGCCCAAAAATATAGCGGAAAACTGGTTTTCCGATATTTTTTAGACTTAGAAATTATCTCATGCCATGTATCATATTATCTCATGCCATGTATCTAAATTATAAGCCACTTTACCAAATAAAATGATTTTTTTGTACTTAGTCAGATACTCTTGTATGCCCACGATATGTAGAAGATAAGATGATATACTTGTTGTTGTTACGTCTAAAACTTATTTCCAACAACACAGTTCACAACCCCAGTTCGGCCTTTTTAAAATATAATTATGATAATGGCGATGAGCCAAATGCGATTGAGCGAATAAACAAAAAGATTCAAACAGCAATAGCTGAAATATCGACTGAAAAGTGTAAATGTTTTGGAAAAATATGCCCTTGAAACGATTATAGCTCACAGTTGTATAGCACACTATAATGGTTATTAAACTCTATTATTTTAGGAAAAACAGAAGCTCTCAGCTATTATTGGGCCGGGTCATTGTGTCTTTGTTGATTGATATTCTTCTCTTTATTTCTGAATACTAGTTAGTTAAATGAAATATTTTATTTTATTTATTTCACTTAAATCAACTCAATCAACAGAGTAACCAAAATGTTGATATGCTTCTTAATACTAACATATCATAAACGTAACATATCAATCAGTACGTAAACAAATTATTGTCACATATAATTTAAAACGATGCTGACTAACATAAACAATGTCAAGTTCTATTGCTGCCGAAACCAACCAATTTAAACCAACCCCGAAGTGCGCGCGCTAATGTATGCCACCTCTTAATATGAGAACCATAAACCGTGTTAATATGACGGCGAAAGAGCTCGCATACCACATAACTTTCAGTTGACATACATAATTTTACATCTCCAGCAAACATTAAACAATAAGCCGACGTAAAATTTTTACTCAAATTATTGTAGAATAGACTTGTACATTTGTAGGCAACCAAGCAATCAAGCAAACTTGATTGTAATATTGGAGTCCTGTCCACCCTAGAACGGGCTAGTCCCAGTTGGGTGACAGAAACAAATAAGCAAAAGGTTAAGGTTTTGCCATTCGGTTCCTGTTATTTTTGTAAGCTAATCAATGTTTTATAGTAATTAATTCTTAAATAAATAAATAAATAAATAAATAGATCGAACAAGAAAGGCCCCAAGTTAAAGCCTTGACTAACTTCAGATAGGGAGTTGTATAATTTCGATTCGAATAGGTCAAATATAACGAACTGCTGTCGGGCTCCCATATAGTCTCCGAAGAGTTTCACAGTTTCACTTACTAGAGAAACCAGATCACTGAGCAACGCATCATTGTCGACACGATAAAATGCCTTATTGAAATCCAGATACTGAACATCCACCTAAATGCCTGTAATGGAGTGTGGAGTATTCACAATTTCTGGATTTTTTCTGATGTTTTGACTTTTAAAAGTCACCCTTTATTGTATGTTTTGGTATTGAAATCTACTGTTGCCCGAGATAGTATTGTCTTTGACCAGGGGTTTCCAAACTTATTAGTATTACACCCCCCTGCTTCCAGAAGAAAATTCTCACCCCATGTTATTAATCAATAAAATAGGTGTAAAAAAAGTAATAAACATAAGGTTTATTATTAATTATATTATATAATTACATTAAAGTGTTAAAAAACAAATCAATCATTGATACGGATGAACTTGCATGTTTTTAATCAGATTGACAATTCTTGGTTGAATTGAAAAAAGTGTAGTAGTATTTAGTGATATTTAGTGATACAGTACAACGTACTGTATCTCTCAAGAGTCTGCCCCGCCCTTGGAATGTCTTCACGCCGCCCTTGGGGGACGCGCCCCCCACTTTGAAAATAACTATCTTAGATGGTAAATGAATGAATCAAAGAATACGTCTTTATTGCATCATAGGAGGTATTGCCTTACGGGCGGATCTATTGACCAAACGTACATTCTATTCTAGCCAACTAAATTTTAATTTGACAGTTTCTGTACTAGGAATAAAAGAAAAAATCTGGTTGATACACGGAATCATATAGATTCCTAAATTCAGTCTTAATGAAAGGACATACAATGCGTCGCTGTTATAGGTATTTGGCTGTGTAATAAGTGCTGAATTTTACTGAGCCACTAACGCAATCTGAAAGATGTTTAGTCTTTTGGATGATTTATCATCTTTCTTGCTTAGAAATTAAAACAGGGTTTTGTTATTACACGACTGTCCAACAAAAAAGGAGTGTAATGTGTTCAGGGTTCATATCCGTATGTTTTCCGTTTCTTTATTCCACTACAACTTCTATAAGCTCAAACCGATATAGAAGTATGTAGTATTGTTAGAACCGTTATGTCATCCTGAGTGTCATAGGATACCTTAACTGTCAAATTATTAGGTAAATAATTGTCTAAATGTCCAAGTCTTCAAATGTCAATAAATTAACAAATATATCGTGTTTAGGGTCAAATGAAAGGTCTGATTTAGTACATTTCGAAAATATATATGGATCTATATGGATAAATACATAAACCACAAATATTCCATAAAAAATGTAAGAAAAAAATATAAATACAATAGTTAACTTTTTGTAACGGCAGTTGTATTTTGTAATTCCCTTTTTAAAATACATATTTACTTGTTTTAAAAAAAGTATTCTAATAATCATAAATCCCGTTTGGTTTATTTTTACCGCAATATCTTCGTGTATTTATCATGAGATTTAGACGAATAATAAATAAAACTTTAACGACATGGAACCTTAGATTACTACTATTCGTATAAAATTTATAGTCGGAATATTTGTAAATATACCTTTTAGTTTGGTTATCTGATATGTTGTTTTGGCAGTTTCGTATATATCCTTACTAAAGAAATATATGGCAACCCTATAGCAGAGGGTCCTCTATTATAACATATTAAAAGTAGGCGTGTTGTCTGCCGCTGCTAATATGTTCCACAAATCGCTTATTACGCTCTAGCTAAGTTGACATTGGGGACTGATTACGTTTTGGTGATCAATCACAAAGGATGAGGAAGACTCAAGTGTTTGCTTTTCGTACAGTAATATTCACGGCAAAGTCGCGAAACTTGGTCGAAGAGAACATTTAACATCTTCCCCACCACGTAAAACTTTAATAATTTCATTGAGAGCATGAGGTTTGATTGATTAGTCGCGTGTGTAAAGTGGACCAAAATCATCTGTTTTGTCATTTAAATCTGGGACAACGATGACTCAAACCTAATTGGGTCATAATACCCAGTATCGTCAATTTATCACGTAATATCCAAACATATCACACGTTCCAGCGACACCCACACATGTTTTCGCTTTCGCTGGAACAATTCCTAGAAAGAGTTTCGTATGACCTAGGCGCGGCTTATTGGAAACTGAGATCCCCATATCGTCTATCTAGCATTAAACTATTCTAAGCGTCAAAATATACATTTCGAGAAAACCCGATTTGTTTAAATTTTTATTCCTAAATTCGGAGAATTCAATTTAAATAGGACTGAACATTTAATGATCATAAATTCAAATGGAATATTATACATAAGTTTTTTTTATCATAGAATCCTAATTGTGGCATTTAGGATAGGTCCTTTTATCGGAGATACTATAAAATATTAACATGAATATAATCTTTAGTGTAAAAGTTTTCAAAATGCTAATTTAGCATTTAGAACAGTCTTAAACGCTTACAGTCTAAGTCGTTACTTCATTAATAATACACGGAAACCATACTTTAATCCTAACATTACTATAGTAATGGTTAAAATTAAAATAAGAATGGTTTAGGGTCAATTTTCAATTATTTTACTCTTTGGTAACTCAAAAAATAAATTAAAAGTGTTACAAATTAATTGTCGTTATGGAACATCAATCTAATAGCGAATATTGACCCCTTTGCCATTTATGATAATTTTACATGCCTTTGGCGATTAGGATAGTATTAAGATAGTATTTTCAAGGCCATGACTAATTTCTATGATATTCTAAGCGGTTATGATAGGTTTACACTCTGTATAATGTACAATATTCGGAAATGTTTGTAAAAAATTCTCATAATCACTAATAACTCAAAAAATATTTTATGCCGTTGTTTAGGATAATTACATTTATATTTACAAGAGCATATTTAAGGAATCGCCATTTTCAATCAAACAACGATTTTAGATTTTTTGTGGTTAGGACAGTTTTACACTCGATAGACGATATTATGTATAAGCGTCGATATTATAGCTTGTTTACTCTCATCACATCAAACATAGACTGTCGCGACGTGGAAGGTTGCCACAGCGTGGCGCTCTTGTCTTTGCTATTTCTAAAAACGATGCAATGTTATTGTTTTGTTGCGATCCGTGGATAAGCTCGACCCTAGTATCAGAAGAACATGCTATACCATTCCTGCGTATTAGTTTTTCATCAACACGAGTTTAATATTTAGGTAACATCAAAGTAATTGAAAACGGAGACGGAGGCGGGCAGTGTACCCTTATTTATTTATTTTCCAAAACATGATTTACTTTACATATAATTCAAAATCGTTAAATATTATTCTAGACTATATTATACATATATATATATATATATATATATATATATATATATATATATATATATATATATATATATATATATATATATATATATATATATATATATATATATATATATATATATATATATATATATATATATATATATATATATATATATATATATATATATCCAATGATTATCTAACCTTTCTTGTAATTACCGGGTACTATATTAAACAACTTTTATACTACATAGTCCACATGTTACGTCACGTTTTTGGGATTTCGACCTCCCCCCCCTCCCCCATGTCAACAGACGTAATCAGCGGCCTGAACCCCCTTCCCCCACCCCCCGTAATCAACCGAATTTGTGAAAAATGTGAAGAATCGTGAACCCAGCGTTTGTAAAGTGTTTGAAGACTGTAAGTGAAAAAAAATTAGAATGCTTTTAAATATGTACTTTATCAATTCAAAATAATTTAAAACTCCCACACTCTTTGGTTTACAAATCCCAATATTCAGACCGCAGCGGCTGTAAAGACGGTATTAAAGAAAAAAAATATATAAGCATGCATTTAGAAATGTTAGAAACAGAAAATGCTTTGGTGTATGTACTGGAAAATTCCATGTGTAAATCCGCCACAGATGCGTCACACTTGTTTAAGTTAATCGTTCCGCGATGGAGTTGGAGCGTGCAGCGGCGCGCTGGGCCAGAGTTGCAGCCGAGCCGCCGCGACGCAGAGCGGCCACCGGCTTGCCAGCGCGCGCAGGAACAGGCCCAGGTGACTTAATCGCAGACGAGCGCATGGAGTATCAAGCACTTCGCGCGTGCGGGGTATCCCTGGCGCGGCACTGCGCTATTTCCCAAGGTTTAGACCAAAAAAATTACTCCCCCCGGCGATTACGTAATATATGGATGGCCCCATACTACATATTTACCTAATTACTTGATAGCTAAGAAACGCCATTACCGTACTTTGTACATAGTTGTGCTAAATTCATCGTCCAAATATCGAATTCCGGTTCAGCCGAACATAGTGCATTAAGGGTACGAAGTTTATAGCTTCTGGTAACGCAAACAATACGTGAGTCCTAGCACGACAGTATTTGGTGGTTACAAACATGCTGATTCTTCTAAGGATGGTCGAATTATCAACGAACCTCCTAAGCAGTTTATATATGAGGCAGATTGTCAGCCAATTTCATCTAAAGTTGTATCCAACCATCCCTAGAATACATGCCGTAGGGCGGCGTAGGGTATAGGAATGGATAATATCCATACTGTTTAAAGTACAGGAACATCAGAAAGCGTTTCTGTATACTCTTCAGCTTGGTTATGTAGCTATTTTCATAAGGACTCCATATTGCCGCGTTGACTTCTAATCTGCTCCGAATTAGGGAATTGAATAGGAGGTACATGACGAATGTGTTGTTAAACTGATCAATGTATTTTTTTTGTAAAAATGAGATACCTAAGCCGTTTTATGGCTTGTGCATTTGCGTGTATTAAACGGATTCTCGAAGAGGTCAGTCGACCGGGGAACATCTTTTGCAAAATAGATCGTTTGAAATAAGTCTTCACGATAAAGCCTCGATGTTCACCTAACCACTGCATGTTACTGAGGTTTTATCGTTCACTCCCCCCCCCCATCTGACGGAACTGACAGCGCCGGTCTACCCGTTCAATTATTCTCTATTAAGCCCTACCTTTTAGTTATTCTCTATTATGCCCCACCCTGTACAAGAAAACTACTTTTTTGATTTAACAAAATTATTATTTTATTTTCAAAATAAAAACAAAATTAGAAAAAGATATAAAAGCACAAGACTAAATCGCCTCGTGCAACTTTTGGAGAAAAGACTCATTTTTTAGCACATGGCTGGCTCGAAACGAAAATCCCTCTTTTTTCCTTGCACAGATGTTACGCTATTTTCATGTTGCTTTATACCACTATTTTACATTTTACAGTATTACGCTGATTACAGTTCCGCCTAGCCCCTGCCATTACGAAATTGTAGACATACGAATGACTGTTTATTGGAGGCATTTATTGCCCTCTTGGCTACTAAATCGCGTTCGTTTACACGTAACTCGGTAAAAATAAACCATGGCTGTGGCAATTCTTTAAAATACTTTATTGAGATGGATGCTTGCGGTGTTTCCCTCTTTTTTTTTGTATGTACCTACCTGGTAGCGAACGGTTTCGTGCAGCTTGGGCCATAATATCCAATGTGTTTTCGGATCGGTCCAACTCACGATTCAACTCCTTTTCAGAAGCCTCCCCGCGTGGAAGGCTACCCCTGGCGGGTAAGACTCTCTCGTCTTAGCCCTCACGGCTGGTGGATCGGTTTCTCCTGGGGGATTGCCTCCCGGCACTACTGGACGGTTTGCGCACCGTTCGGGGACGCCAATCGGTTGTGCACTCTGACTTATTGCTGAAGGAGTCTGGACACTATGGATATATACTGTCTCCTAAGCAGCGGGGGTGAATGTTGATTTTTTGTCTTGCCATTCGGGCAAAGGACGCCCACACTGAGAGAAATAATCTTCCGAAATTGGAAGATAGATACGTCCCTTTTGACTCAGAAGGAAAATTTCCATCTAATTTAAATGGATATTTTGAACTTTTTTTTCCATCCAAAATTACCTTCCAAATATTTTCCGTCCAACTTTACCTTCCATTTCGAAAGGTTATACGTATACAAATTAATCTTCCGATTTCCTATTTCCTATCAAAATTATTTCCTTCCTCAATATCCTTCTGAGTCAAAAAGGAAGGTAAAATTCGGAAGGTAACTTTGCTTTCCATATTTCCTTCTGAACTGTCAAAAAGGAAGGAAAATTTGCAGAAGTAATATCCTCTAATTCCTTCTTATTTGGCAAATTACCCTCCAAAAAATCCTACCAACAAAGATGATATATTTGGATGGAATTGTATTTTCCTACCACTTTTACTTCTAATTCCTATCTAAATAGAAGGCAATTATGGAATATTTGAACATGGACCTTCTGTTTATAGGTGGATATTCCGTCCGAAGCATTTTAGGACCTTTTGTTGCGGAAGGTTAATCTTCCCAAATCCCAAAAAAACCTTCTAATATGGACGGAATGTGTAATATTCTGCCTTCTAAATACGAAGGTTAATCGCATATTTTCCTTCTAAAATTTAAACTATCCTACCGTAAGAAAAGGTGCATATAGTAGGAATAGTCTTCCATTTCAGTTGACTGTTTTAGTTTTACCTTCCAATATATACAGAATTTCCTTCTGATACCCACCTAGTATCAGAAGGAAAATCTGTGCCTTTTCCTCCCAATTTAGGAAGGCGATTCGAGGATATTCCTTCTAAGCAGAAGGTAATTCCAGTAGGAAAATATTTCCTCCCGTTTTTACATCCTGTTGTAGGTGATAACTCCTTTCGAATATCTTAATTATTCTCTCGCGGCAGAAAGGAAAAAGCAGACGGTAAGTTTTTGCTGCCATAATTACCTTCTATTGTAGGTAGTAATTTCATATATTTGGGAGGATTTGTTTATCAGAAAATCCGGATTCGCCATCTGATACAGAAAGAAAAAACGGAAGGTATTCCTGCTGTAATTACGTTCTATTGTTGGCCATAAACCTAAATATTTTGAAGGTAATCCATGTGAACATCAGAATTATTCATTTGCAACAAAAATATTCTTGATTCTAACCTTCAGATGCAATGAATAACAGCTCGAATGGACAAGCCTTTCAAATATTTAGAATTACCACCTCAGAAAGTAACCCGCAGGAAATTTATTACCCTTCGGTTTTCCTCTCGGTTGCAGGTGCAATGTGCATGTATAATTCGACGGGTCGGGCCTTCCAAATACTTTTGAAATTACCACCTAAAAATGAAAGTAAATATGAGAGAAACTATTACCTTCCATTTTTTTCAGTTACAAGATGATCATTTAGATATTCCAAGGGAGAAACTCACTCGAATGTCCTTCCTGCAAATAAATAAGGAAAGAGTTATGAAAGTACCCACTAAACGTATTCTGCAACCCACCAAATACTTACACAATATTACTGTTCTCTTGATGAGTTTCTACATATCATATTAAACATACATTGGGATTAAAACAAAATGAAACAACTGTTAATATATGTTATCGTGAAATATATATTAATCCAAAAACTACAACACTTAAGTATAAAATCTTTCCTGGGATTATTATTGTGCTGGTTTGAGAAGGATGAAGACCCGCAGTCAGTGGCATTTCTTCGTCGATTTCTTGCTGATGTAAAATTAGCCAGGGAATTAATGCTTTTGAGATTTTTTTTCTATGCAATATGTTCGGTATAACAGTTTTTAGCCAAAGCCAGTGATGCCCTTCAGGTCGTCTACATTAGAATAACCATTTTCTGAAATGACATTAAAAAGAACATTATAAATAAATCATGACCTGTATTATTACCACAGGACAGGCGGCTATTTTTTGATTACGACATTTTGGCGCTGTACGCCACTGAGCTCAGTTACGATAAGCGAGATATAGGCATTTAAGGAAGTGTCAAACACCTACATTTCGGTAGTTTAAGTTAGTTTTTTTTTTAAACAATTCATCAACACCTAAATGACAGTAGGTTAAGTTAAAACATAAAAACTAATTTCAAAAAAATATGTATTTAGGAATCAGCGTGGTGAATATAGTCAGGTGATATTGAAAAATCAACAAACTAGAAGAGGTACCTAAAGTAGAATAATACCAAAAATAAAATTTATTCTTTTTTAAAACAACTAATCTAATCGCTTCCGCCATAGATATAGGTGTTCGTAATATAGGTATTAGGATAAAAACTAACAACCTACCAAAATGTATGGTTTTAACACTTTTGAAGTGCCTATGAAGTGAAGCGCTTATTTATTGAATCCAAATAAATATTATTGCAGATTCGAAATCAGCGTGTTAAATATATACGGGTGACTTTAAAAAATCAACAATCTAGGAGAGGTTCCTATACTGCATATATTAAATTACTGCAAAATTGAGAGAGACACCGACAACGTTACTATTTTATATAACATAATAATAATTATTATTATATTTACTTCAATGCCTGGAAGCCGTCCCTGAACGTCCATTTAAACGTGAGTGGGCTTGTATTGCCTCCGATGCGCTAGATTTTGTGTAAATTCACTTTTCACAATCGAGTAAGAACCTGTCTTTTCCGAATAAACATTACTTTTTGACCGTTGACAAACGATGCGCGCGCCTATTGCAATCACTCGTAATTACATCAATGTACTGATTTGCGAAGCTGGCCGGTCGCCGGATAGGGTCACGGCAGTCGGGACGTAAATCGATTACTCGGATGATTGATAAGTCTATTAACCTATGTATTATACAACCCAACAAAGTCACTTTTGACTATGAGTCGACAAGAAACGGAGACACTAATAACATATATAATAAAATAAATGACGAAGTTTCATATCTATATAGTATTATTAAATATCTATCTATAAAGTATATGCGTATATGTAATATGTATGTATATGTGTATGTATATGTGTATATCTATATATGTATGTATATATTATCTATTATATGTATGTATATTTAAATATTATTTTATCACATACTGTTATATTATTATGTACCTACACATGATTTACTAAATAATATATATTACTCTTATTCATTAGACACTATGTATATAAAAAAATCATACCGTAAAACAAGTAATCTACACTAAATACATTTACAATAAGCCTACCGTAGTATAGGCGGGGCCTAATTAGGACGGCTTTGTAAACAAAATAAACTATATAGTTTTGATATACAAATTTGAATTTAAATTTAAAAAAATATCGACAGTATTTACTAAAGTCTATTATATAGGTATGATAGGGCGGATATTTTATTTAGTGAGTGTACAGCGTCCAGCTTATTTGTATAGTCGCAACACACCTAGGAAACCTTGCATGTTTCATCGTCACCACAAATAATTGAAGAGGTCGGGGCAATAACGGATCTAAGGCACAATTTTTGAATTTACACGATTTTAGTGAAATGGCATCTGTAAAGAAGGTTTCAAACCAATATCCCCGTTGTACGGCTATTGCGCGACATATGTCCTCACCAAGCTATAAATAACTTGTTGCTGGCTTGCAAACCAGTGGATTTAAAAAAAACAAGAATATCATAAGCCACAACAGTCAACATGGCGACAGGTGATCGAATATCATTAAAGCGAAAACAGGTGACTTATAACGAAATAGACGGTATGGTTCAGGTTCGGATATTGGCTCTGACGATTCAGTAAACGATAGGGAAAATTCTCCACTAGTTCAAGTAAAAGTGATGAATCTACACGAAAATAGATAAATAGACATTTTAGTGGCTTGAGTCCTTTTTATTGCAGGATATGTGGCTTGTCTGTTAGGATATAACAACATTTTTTTTTTTTTTTTAATATAAAGTGGCCATATAAAGCTCGTTTTGAATTTTTTATGTATATTTAGTGAATTTTATGTATATTTAGTGAAGTGTGAATTTTATGTATATTTTTGTGAATTTTATGTATATTTTTATGTATATTTAGTGAATTTTTATGTATAGTTATTTTTATGTATATTTAGCAAAATTCCCTACTGTTAATTTAATTTTACGCGTTATACGTTAATAATAAATTGTAAATATATAGTTTAAATAACTATACTGCACGATTTCATAATAGAAAAACTCAGTTTAATTCATATTTATTTATTGAACACATAAAACATTACACAGTTTATTTACAATAATACCTATGTATATTAGGCCTAACAAAACTTGTCATTATTATTTTCAGGGGAGCTTCTGTACATCAAATTAAACAAGGAAATTGTTTTTTTTTTAATTTTGGCTTTTTTCCTGAAAAAAACATGTTTTTGTATATTAGGAAATTTTATTGTACAGTAGAATATTTCACATTAAAAACTGAGTGGAAAATCATTTACAACTTTTTTTGATTTAAGTCTTGGTTACCTTGTAAAATATTTCTTTATATTCAACATTCGAATATTCAGGTTTTTTTTTCTCAGTAAGATAGGTCTAAATCAAAAAAGTTGTTGATGAATTTAAGTTATTTTTTTTATGTATAATACAATCTCCTAACATTCAAAAAAATGTTTTTTCATAAAAAAAATCTACAATAAAAAAACGATTTTTACATTTTGTTTGATAGACAGAAGCTCCCCTGAAAATATAAGGACAAGAGTTGTTGTTAAACCTTATGTAGAGATTGTAGGTACACGCCGTATCTTACAATCTCCATGTTATAAATAATATAATATCAAGGAACTGAAATCTTAAAGTAACTACCAATCCTTTCTTTGCAGTGACACTTTGTGATAGAATAGTGTCTTTTTTTTTAATAAAAGCAGTTACTAATCTTAAAATTTCTTCAAATTGTGTAGCCGGTAGTTTCACAAATCTGATGGCTTCAGTGGACTTTATATTTGACAACTTATTATACAACTTTTCCCATAATATCAAGTAGTGCTTTACTCGCATCTTCCTCTTCTTTTTTTAATTTTCATGGTAGCGACCACAATAGTCCCGGCAAGGCCTATTTTTGATGTTTGGGTAGTGCAGGTGCCATAACGGTCTAGATACTCGTGGCAAAATTACTTTGACGGAGCACACGCGAAACGTGTAACCAGAACGATAGAAGTCAAAGTACGCGGCAAGGGCTATTTTTTTATGTGCAGGTGCCATAACGGTCTAGGTAATCGTTGCTAAATAACTTTTCAGGAGAACACACGATACGTGTAGCCAGAACGCTAGAAATCAAAGACTGAGCTAGGCCCGATAGATAGGTTTCTAGTGAACATTAAAGTTGAAAAACATCTACAACTTTTTTTGATTCAAGCCTTGGTTACATAGGAAAATATTTTTTTTTTTAACTTTTGTATATTCAGGTTTGTTTTTCCCATTAACAAACACCTATATCAAAAAAAGTTGTAGATGATTCTCCACTTCGTTTATCACGTAGAATAATTTCTTATATAAAGGAATCTTTTTAAACCCAAAAAAATGTTTTTTCATAAAAAAGTCAAAATGAAAAAAAAAACTTGTTTAGTTTGATGTACAGAATCACCCTTAAAAATATGCCTGGTCGCTTCTAACATCCTGTATACTGAAAAGTAAGAACCCATTTCGAGTCGATGTTTTGGGATCGTTCGATATTAATGTGTCAGATGGTACATCTCTAAGCCTGTATCTGCCCCGCAGTCAAATTTAGTAGGATAAACGGGTAATTCCCTCGGATTGAGGAATCGGTAGGAAAAGTAAAAAATAGGTGGTACATCTTTAGGCCTCTCTTTGCCAGCCAGGCATATTTAGAAGGAAAAACGGGTAATTCCATCAGATTGACGAATCGGTAGGAAAAGTAAAAAGATAGGGTAATGTTTTCGAGCGTTTATGTACTTACAAAAGGTATGTACCTACAACTAGCGAAAGTCTGTCTGTCCGGTTTTGGATTCTAGTGGATCCGAACAACTTGGCGCTTGATGGCCTGCTTATATGATCTTAGGTCGGCCCAACTCACGGGTCAGCTCCTATCCGGTAGCCTGCACTAAAGGGATTTAAGTTAGTTCTCGGAACTCGGAAGGTTGACAGTGATCTCTGAGTATTATATTTCCCTGAGTATTATCTTCATTACTTTACAGATTACTTTTTTGAACGTTTTGCTATGGCTACTTTACATAACCCAATCAAGCGTTTTACATAACCCAATCAAGGCAGCCCATGAAGACCACGCGTACACCCCTGACATAAAGAAATTCTTCAGAATATTTCGGAAATACTTCAGAACGCAATTGTAGCACACACACCGTTAAGGTGATGTATATGTAAACTTTGACAATTATATTTTTGGCAATATTTGAACCGTATTGAAATAACAGATAGTGTTAGCCAACGGAAAACAATACTGTAACTATAGGTATCTTTCTTAAGCACATAGCTATTTCAGATTTTTCAAAAAAATGTCAAGAACATGGGGTATAGGAAAGTCTGAAATTATGGTGTTAAAGCTATTCAAAATATTTTGCAAGAATACGAATCAGACGTGGACTCACAGAGGCCAAAACATCGTGGACCAAGAAGCCGCAGAATTTGTCCTTAATAAGGAAGAAGTTCGTGATTTTCAAAATTAACTTATAAGATTTTAATTCGCAATGATATTATCATCTAATTTAAAAAGATTTTCCAAATAAAATACCTTATTTTGGACGGTTATCGTCAGCCAATTCTTCCATTTTAGATGGAAAAGGGTTTTATTCTTCACACTGAAAATTTGTTATTGTTTTAATTGGATAAAATACAAAAGAAAGTATATTATTCAGTTCTATTTTAGTAGGATCATCTATTGTTACTGAATATTTCTCCCTGACTTAATAGGACACAGATTATTCCTTCTAAAATTTCCGACCAAATCAAGAACCTGCTAAATTAAACGATAATAACTTATAAGGGTATAATTGTTCCGTCACTCTTTAGTAGGAGTATTCTTCTGATTATATTCACTACTGGTTTAGAAGGTAAGTAAGTACCTTCTGAAATGGGTGAAGTTTTATTACGGTTGGGTGGTAATCAGTCACATTTTGCCTACTAATTATTTCCCGCTGATTTTAAAGGTACATATTCTTCTATATTGGATGAAAATTTCACAAACGGAAGGTTAATCCGTTATAAATTTTCCTAAAAATCGGCAACAATCAATTTGGAAGGATATTATCGTTTAATTTGAAAGGATTCTCGTCACGATAGTCCGTCCACCTCTAATTTGGAAGTTTACCATCAGCTAATTCGTCCAGTTTAGATGGAATCGGGATGTTATTTTTTTTGCTGAAAAATTCTCACTATTTTAAAAGGTTAAAATGTAGATGGAAAAATAGTGTTCCGACCTTTTTGGTGGGAACGCGTTTTATCACTGATATTTCCCACTGGCTTAAAAGGATACAGATTATCCCTTCTAAAATTTCCGACCATTTCGAGAACCGGACAAATTAAACGGTACTAACTTAGAAGGAGTATAATTTTGTTCCGCCACTATTTAGTAGGAATATTCTCCCGGTGATATTATCTACTGGTTTAGAAGGTAAGTAACTTCTGAATTGGGTGTACTTTTACACTTTTGGACGTTAATCGGTTACATTTTACATACCAATTATTACCCGCTGATTTTGAAGATACATATTCTTCTGTATTGGATAGAAATTTCACAAACTGAAGGTTAATCCGTTTTAAATTTTCTTACCAAACAGTTACAATCAATTTGGAAGGATATTATCGTCTAATTTGAAAGGATTTTCATCGCGATATTCCGTCCAAATAAAATACCTCTAATATGGAAGGTTACAATTAGCGAATTCTTCCATTTTAGATGGAAAAGTGGTGTTATTTATCCCACTAAAAAATTCTTACCGTTTTAAAAGGATTAATGTGGAAGGAAAAATATTGTTCCGTCCTATTTTGGTGGGAATATTTTACTAGAAGGTGATTCCTACTTGGTATAATCCTTCCAAATAATTTCCTTCCCTTATTTCATTCTGTATTAGATGGAAAAAAAATATTCCTTCCAAATATTGGAAGGAATTTTGCAGTTTTCCGATTCGGACGGTAAACAAGGAAGGAAAAGTCCTTCTTTTTGAAAGGAAACGCTTTTGGAAGGACAAAATCAGAAGGTAAGTCAGGATATTTCTCTCAGTGCAGGTCCGCGATAAATCTTATCGAATTGCCGCTGAAATACAACAGGTAGAGGCCGCGTAAGCCACTTTGGTCCCGTAACCAGTCGGGAGGAAGGAGGTATCCTGATGGTTAATTCCAGACGCAGATATCCTTTCAAAACTGGTAGACAGAAGGCAAGGCTGCCCGCTGGGTACCTTTCTCGGTGCTTCGCCCTAAGGCGTTGGCCTCTGTCGGGCATATTGGCTTAATGCTTAAGCTACAGTAGATTTGTAGTTGTAAGCTAGAGACAGTAGATTTGTAGATCTACTGTCTAGTTAAAGCACTTGACAGTAGATTTGTATTGTTTCTAAGTCTTCTACGCTCACCTCACGGTAGATAGAACGATCACTATCGTTAAAACTTCCTGGTGAACTTTAACTCTGTACCTACGTAGGATCATTTATTTTGATTATTAATAAAGCTTTGTTATCAATATAAAAAGCTTTTCAGGAATAACACTGTGTGTGATAAGCTGATTATCTCGACGGCTGGAAATGGCCCCGTATTATTTGCACAAACATTAGCAATGACGTCATGTTTCGATAATCCTTTATTTGTTACTGTATTAATTAGACTCCAATTCTAAGTGATTAAAATAATTTTCAGAAGTGCCAGAACTATACAGACCATGAGACGACCCCAGGCGGAAAGGAGAAGATTCATCTACTATTCACTATACGCTTGGGGACTGTCTCTACTTCTGACCGGCCTCACCACAGCGGTGGACTTCACTGGACATCCGCGTCTCCTGGACCCTAACATTGGACAAAACGCTTGTTGGTTTGCAAGTAGGTTATTCTTAATTTATTTGGGTCGTATTGTTTTGTCATACGTGCGATATCACGAGTGTCCAGCCACCGTCCAGTTCCCAGTACGAACCGGAGACCAACAGGGATGCATGCATGAAGTACCTACCGCAGTGATTTACGTTGATGTTATATTTTGTAGTCATTGTAGAAACACATAACTAACTAAAAGATTAAATAAGTAATCACCAATAATATGGAAATAGTGGATTAGTCAAGACTGAATTTTAACAATGCTAATTTGTATTTCAGAAACAGACGTTTTGCGTCCTTATACCCATGCAAGCTGCCACTTTTAGGGTAATATATTTGACCAGCTCCACTAAAAAGTTGTTCATTCGGAACGCCGATGAGTGAGGTGAAACACGTGATGGGATGGATCCATTACGTCAGCCAGCAGCCTAACGCGTATTGAAATCGCTTAAGTGGCCAAAATAATAGATTTGTCCAAAAACGAATTCCGCCACGTTTTGCAACATTTAGAATTAGAAAACCATTTTTAAAAAATCTGTATGGATTGATGGATGTCTTTTCGAGTCTCCGATATCTCAAGAACTCGTTGACCGATTTTAAAAATTCTTACACCAATCTGTTTTATTTATCAATGGGAAAGCGTATTAGTAGGCAATGTTGGTCGTCTATTAACTACATCAGGGTGCTGCCATACAAATAGACGACTGGAAACTCACATTTTCGGGTATACGGTAACTAACTTTCTACGGGTTCACCGAATTATTATTATTATTTTTTTTAGGTTTTTTTGAAATCGGATCATGCTTTTTTTGATTTACAGTGGCCTAAGAGGTTATAACAGAGTGAAAACTTTTTTACCAATCTGATTATTCATTGATTAAATAGCTAATTAGAATTAGGGTTCCGTACCTGAAATCCATTGTGACCCCTTACCCTACGGAATATCCGCATCTTAATTTTATATTACATTTATTTTTGGATATACATTTTTTTGAAGTGACAACGTCTTATAATTCGATGGAGCCGGCTGCACGCACGAAAAAACATGACTCATGCGGCGTTACCTCGCTCTGAGGCGTTCCAGATTCCATGTGAATCGACGTTCAGATCATCGTCCTATTCTCAACAGAATAACACAAATTGTAAGAAGTTAAATATCACACATGTTTAAAAGTTGTAAATAAAAGTTGTAAAACAATTGCTCAACGCACATTCATACTTGTATAAACTATGTACATTGTAAAAAAAAAACTAAATGATATAATTGTATTTATGCGTACAAATAAATGCAACTTGATCAATTCAATTGTGATTTCCATTTACCTCCTTCTCTATATCCATACAAAATATCTATCAAACAAAAAAAAAAAATTTCTTTTGAAAAATGCAACCATTCCATCAGTATTTTCTTATGACGTTGTCACGTTCAACTATCGTCAGTAAACCGACTTTACAGACAACCGATTTATTTAAACAATATAGAATGAATAACGTGTATGAATATTGCATTAAAAGGGGGGCTTTATAGGCATTGGATGCCTAAGACCTAACATGCTTTACAAAGGTTTTGTTTGTAATATTCTCTAATTTTAATTTTCCATTATCATTATGTCACGTAAACATGTGTTTTCATATAGCTTTTCATAGATTTCCATTTCGCCCATATATATGGTCGAAATGGAAATAAATCCACTTTTTGTTAATCATTTTACATCATTTAATAATTCATAATTATTATGTTTTTGTAAATTCATATTATATTAGTTGGTCTTTACATAGGCAATCGACAAATTTAGCATTTTATTTTTTTAAAGAATAGAACAGTTATTGTCGTTGATAACATAGCCGATAACGAAGCTCGATAGCGAATATCTCCATCGAGAGACGATATTTCATAAGGCTGCATAGTAATTATATTTTAAGTAAGTTTTTTAACTATTTATTTCTCTTTCAGGTGAACCAAGCAGAATTCCTCACTACATCCTGTTTGTCTTACCGATGGGCTTGCAGATTTTGACGAACTGCGTTTTATTCATTTTGACCGCTATTCACTGCAATAAAGTCAAGTCTGAGATCCACCGCCTGCAAGCTGGCAGCATGGGAGATCGCTGCAAGAGGCGATTTATGTCCGATAAAGCAAAGTATGCATAATTTTATTTACCTAGCTTAGATATTTCAAAAGATCTTGTCGTGTTTGTGTCGAAATATTACAAACAGGATTGGCAGAATTCGGAACAAGCATGGGAATCAAAAAATTACCGTGTACAAGAATACTACTTATGTCGAAATAAAGCTAAAGTCATGCAGAAAGTGACCAACTGATATAAATTGCAAACTGGGATAATGGTATGAAATCGAAGACTATCGCGGTTGTTTGACATTATAAATAGGATAAAAACGAGAGACAACGGCAGCTGCAACGTCGCCGAAACGTCGGGTGCTACAAACTTAACGCGGTAAATTCTTGATTATCCTATTTATAATGGGATAATGATGTTTGGAACGTTGGCACACGGCCCGGTGGAATAGTAGTTAGGTCGCCTGATCTTACGTTGGCATACGTCCCGGGTTCGATTTCCGGCTGGGTCACCATTTTCCGTTGGGATCTAATTAACGGAATTGTATTTTCAATTCTGTCGATCGATTGCAATAACAAGACACACTTACACACATGTTACACGCATACATACATATAAACACGGGTTGTAAGAAATTGTCATTATGCCAAATAACCCGCCCATTGTGAAATTTCGCAATAGAGGGTAGAAACAAACAAACTTTATAAAAAATAGTAATAATAATTCTAAGTAAACCGTATTGTTTATTTTAATTTAATTATTTTGATAATTTTCAGTATTTTTTAGAAAATATCTCTAATATGGTGAAATTGTTATTAACAGATGGTCACTTTCTACAAAAAAACATTTTGTTCAATTATTTAATATGTAACGGCTGATCAAAATATAAAGAAAACAATATCGAAAAGCTATCATGTTAAATTACATTTATTCATAAAACTCACAAAGTAGAATCTTAAGCTAACAAGAAAACATTTTTTTAAACTTTATAGAATGCAACAACAGTTATTCCTCATCATTATAATCAGGATCTGTAGAAACATATTTTCGACATATTACTATGAAAAAGATTTTTTATTCGGTTGGATGTATTTTACAGGACGTAGAAACACAGATCCTGGGGCTGACCAAAAAGTGATTTTAACTTTTTTGTCAGTTGGTTGCATTCTGCATAACTACGCCCACTTACGTACATTTGCACTTATGTCGAAACAGAGCCACCTGTTACAATTCAATAAAACTACTTCAAAACACTGATAAAACACGCCAAAATTCACAAATTATGTAATCACGGTTTTTGTGATTTTGACCATGCACCCCGGAGTCCCCCATGTCAACAGACGTAGGTAATCAGCGGCCTGACCCCCATCTCCCTATCCCCCTCAACCGTTTTTGCGGAAAATGTGAAGAATCGTGAAACCAGCGTTTGTAAAGTGTTTGTTAGAAGACTCTTCCACAATGAGGCAGAACTCCGGATTCTTCGTGCACTTTTTGTATTTCTTTTTAAACTGCCCCCACTCCTCGTCGGCCCGCCGTTGAGCCTCCGGTCCCGAGAGGAGTGAAAACGCTTTGGCGAACGTACTGAGAAACTCGCGCAGGCACAGGCCCGGCAGGAACAGGCCGCGCAGGAACTGGTCCGGGCGACTCAATCGCAGACGAGCGCGTGGACTATCATACACATCGCGCGTGCGGAGTATCATCGCACTGTGGTATTTCCGTGCAGGTTTAGACCAAAAAAATTGCGATGCGGTGACCCAAAAGGGGGTGGTGACTAAAGAGGGGGTGCAGGGCGGGCACCCCCTCCCCCCGCAAGCAATCAAGCGTAAGCCTCAGCTCCAACCCCCCCCCATACCCTTTAGTGATGACGTAATATATGGACAGCGCCTAATAGAAATATACATGGAAATAAATCAAGTAATCAATATTAAAACAAAACAGAGCTGTTCCTTGTAGTGTAACTATTGGACAATAAATGGTACTCCTTTTTAAACGTTTTGCGTATAGATCAAAATGCAAATGACAAAAATATTTTTTATATGGATTTATCTTCAAAAAATTATAATATTTTTTTTGTGTACATGATAGATTGAAAAAACATCCATCTTTATCTAGGCCAATTCTCGCCAATCCTCTTTCAGTTTAAGAACATGTTATTTTACAGATATACGCTAAACCTCAAGCTCTTCATCGTCATGGGGATCACGTGGTTCTGGGAATTCGTCTCCAACTTATTCGATCAGCCCGAAGAGCTATGGTACGTGGCAGACTTCATGAATCTGCTGCAGGGTGTTCCGATATTCTGTATTCTGGTTCTAAAACAAAAAGTCTTCAGGCTCATCCGGAAGAAATTAGGTAAAGTATAATAAATAAACGCGTGCTATTTTCTTAGAGATGTGGGAATTTGTCTGTGTGTGTCTGACTTCTGAAATTTAAATTTCTTGTAAATAATTACTTGTGTGTTTTGATGTATTTATTGTTGAAAGCCTTGTTTATACCGTCTTTTTCAGGTTTAGCACCGTCAAGCAATGCGTATTCCAATCGCACACCTTCCGACTCTGTCCCCTCATCTAAAAAACTCGCAGTCACTTCATAGCAATGTTTTAATGTTGGTAATTTATGTTTATTGGTCGCTGTGGAGCATGTCACGCAAATAATTATAATATATTTAAAACCGTAGCAGCAATAACGCTAATTCGCTTATGAACGAATGCTTCATGCCACATGCATTTTCTTTCATTATTATTTTTTTATATTTTACGGAACTGCACGGTTAGGTGGACCATGGTTATTATTAAAATAAGAACGCATCAATTACAACGGAATAAAGTAGAGGATCTCCAAAAAAAATCAATACTGTTCAAACGCAAACATAAACGTCATCGTAGAAGAAGAAGTAGGTACCTAACTGATCAAAAACTACATTTGAGATAATGTTGTATTTTATGTTGAATACTTAGATACATGATGAACGTTAGTATGATTACTAATTATACAGCGTGTTTTTAAATAGTGACATAATTGAAGTGGGTGAATCAGTATGAGCAAAAAAGCAACTTGTAATAAAAAAATATTAAAAAAAAAAACAAACAAAAAAATGAGTTTCAAAAAAAATATTTTTTTGTTGGTAAATTTTGACTGATAAATAAAAGTTTGACCAGCGCTGAGCGCGCTGCGCTATCTAGCAATAGGAAAAATATCGCGATTAAACAATATTCGCGATATTTTACCTACAGCTAGATGGCACAACTCTCTTTAAATCTTTTTATATGATCTTTAAAACATTATGTTTTTGAATTTAAAAAATGTCCTTTTTTTTGTGTTTTTCTTCATTTTTTTCAATCAAAGTTGCTTTTCTGCTCGTACTGATTCACTCACTTCAAGGTTGTCACTAATTAAAAACTCACCCCTGTATAGTAAAAGATCAATGGTATGTTTTTGAGAGTGAATGAGAATATTATGTCCATGCATGTTTTGTCCACTGCATGAAATTGGAAATATTGACATCTACTCAAAGTGCTGATTTGAAAAGAAACGAAGTGCAGTTATTGGATCGATCAAAAGGTACTTAGAGTATGTTTAGAAAATATTAGCCGGATTAGGGACATTATCAAAAGATAGCCAAACAAGTAATTATATTAAAAAGATTAAAAAACACGACTGCCGTTACAGAAAGCGAACTATTGTAATTATAATAATTTTTACTACGGTTCTTTCTATGAAATATTTGTGTTTTATGTATTTATCCTTTTAGATAGATGTATATTTCTGGAATATACTTAATCAGACCTTTCATTTGACACTAAACACGATATATTTATGTTAATTTATTGACATTTGGACATTTATACAACTACTTCGGACCGTTAAGATATGTCCTATGTCACTTGGGATGACATAACGATTCTAAAAATACCACACACTTCTAAATTGGTGTAAGCGTTTAAAAGTTATGGTGGAATGAAGAAACGTAAACATACATATATGAAACCTGAACATATTCCTTTTTTGTTGGGCAGTCGTGTTAAAAAAAGATATACATCGGTATTTTAAATTATTTTTGGCCAAAAATGTCGGTTAAGTACATTTTCAGCTACGACGATGAAATGTAAACCTATTAATACATACGTTGTATCTAGATTCGTATGTAGGTAGGTAATTATATCGAATATGATGAGCATGTTATATATAGACTTGATAATTAAAAATAGGTAGGTACGTAATAAATAGTGAGGACTAATCACTTTTCTAGCATAGTTATTGGGTTTTTGTTAGAAAAAATAATTGAGTGCACGTTCATAACAGCCACAGCCACAAAAAAAATATGGGCAAAAAAAATAAATTAATATTTTTTATCTCGTTCTATTCAGGTTGCGAAAAAAAGAACAGCAGACAAAGCAACGTCCCCAGCAGCTCAACGGCAACAACTGGTGTATCGTCTTCAACGAACAACGCAGGCGGCTACAAGAACGGTCGCCTGTGTTCAACGTCGTCTTATGGCAGCGAACGCAGTTCCATGAACGCGAGAAATTCAATGAGAAATTCCACATTCAAATCCATCACCGTCACTCAAGAGGAGAACGGCATCACGCTTAAAACATCCTGAGATAGATTCGTTTTACTTAACTTTATAATAAGAATATTGTTTTTCATTAAGTCACGTTAATTTTTAATCACACCGATACACTGAGTATGTAAACATTTGTTTTTACCATTCTTACTGCCTCCCTAATTAATACACACCATGAGTTTTTAGTTACCGGCATCTTTGAAGTGGGTGAATCAGTACAATCAAATAAGCAACTTTTGATTAAAAAAAAAAACAGTCAACAAAAGTTTTTTTGAACATTTTTTTTTTGTTAAAGAAAAAAGTAATAAAATCGTTGAGAACGATGCGCCATCTAACGGTAGGTAAAATATCTCTAATATTGTTTATTAGCGATATTCCATCTACCGCTAGATGGCGAAGTTCGTGCAACGCTTTTCAAACTATTTATCAATATATATGATTTGCAAATTTGTCAAAAAAATCTCATTTTTTTATCACAATCAAAACTTGCTTATCTGGTAGTACTGATTCAACCCTTGCCAAGATTCCGGTAACTAAAAACTCATCCTGTATAGAAATAGAAGCTGGTGAAGTAAGAGAGAGACTACCTCATTTGAAAAGGTCATCAAATCTACCACGTCACAAAATCTAATTTTCCATATATAAAAAAAACAACCTAAAAAGACAGTTTAACTCTATGTGTAGGTATTTTTTTAAAACGGCATTGGGTATAAATGGATATTTTGACAAACTGCCAAGTACACGAATAAATGTATTGAAAAAAATATGTATCTGTAGCTAAATCCATTAAAATACAGCAGAACTCCAACCAACCGAATCAGTTGGGACCGGACCCCATTCGGAATATCAAAAATACGGATAATTGGATATTTTCTGAAAAAAAAGGTCTATTTTAATTAATTATTGTATGTACGTTAAAAATGGGGAAGATAACTATTCCAAAAAAAAAATCTTCTAATTATTTAAATAAAAATTCAACACTTTTAGATGTAAACGTAAAAATCACTTGAAAACGACTTGTTCTAAAACTTTGTTTGTTTCTGCCTTTATTGATTTCCTCGAAGAACTTCCTTCTTTGTTTTCAAGCACTGACACGAAGTTTAAAAGTGTAGGTTTGCTCCTTTTAATGCCTGAAATCGTTGATTGTCCAACACCGTACATCTCAGCCAACTGTTTACTCGTAACTCCTTTATCTGATTGCTCTATAATTTTTTGTTTATCCGCTAACGAGAACACAACACGTTTTCTTTTAGAAGGCATGGTGAACGACGAAACGCACTCACAAACAAAACAACGCACCGACGCGAATCGTAATACGTTTCGGTCTTAATTTCGGATTATCAGCGATTCACATAGTCTAAGTTCGGATAATTGGAGTTGCACTGTATATCTTTTCTGGGCAGGTCATTTTCGAGATATCAAAAAAAAGTAATCCTATCTATTGATTATATAGCGTATTATATTGCTTAACTCCATAGTACGATTTGACACCCCTTCTGCGCTGGACAAATGCAGGTGGCGCTGATAGCAATGACGGCGAAACTAATAGCAATTTATTTGGCCATCTATAATAACAATACAACATTGAATGGTTTTTTATAAAGGACTGATTGATTACAGACACCCAAAAATTTAACCAATTGTAACAATAATAGGATTCAAGCCATCTGTCGCATTTTATATAAGTTGAATAATCAGAATCGACAACTAGTCGACTACAGCGGGCGAGCCCGTCACCTCAAGAAGTTTTAACGATTAGTCGTTCTATCTCTCTGGAGTGAACGCAGAAGACTTGGACAAAACAGTCCACCGTCTAGCTCCGCCACAAACCCGTAAGAGGCCAACGCCTTAATCGCGAGATAGCCAGGAGTGTTACCAAGCGGGCTTACACTAACGCCTTTACTTCCAATTGTGACTAGATTACTCTAGTCTCTCGATTGGTTACGAGTTCGAGGTCGCTTGCGCGGTCCTCTCCCTTACGAAGCGGTGAAACGGTGTATACCGAATCTATCGCGGACCACAGCGTCCTTTGCCCGGCTGTTCACCCAGGATCGGGTAGCCGATAGTCGTTTCAAGAGCAGTCGCCGTAAGGTCCGCAACCACCCCCGCTCTATAGGAAACAGTACTGCTTCCAGACTCCCCCGACTGTTAGTCAGAGTGCGCAATCGATTCTGGCGCTCGTGCACGGTGCGCAGACCGTCCAGGAGCGCCAGAAGGTTGATTCCCAGGGGAAACTAACCATAAGGCCAGAGTCCTACCCAGGCTCGCACTTCATGCGTGGAGGCCGTCGGATAGGTGTTGACCCGTGAGTGTGACCAACCTTGAACAGAATGGGTCTTCGTGGCCAACTCAGCAAGGGCCCATTAAATCGACAGAATAATCTGTGATATAAATCACAGAAATAATACAGTGAGATAGAATGACTTCTATTAGTTTATCTGGACATTCATCATCATCAGCCGGTACATCATCAGCCGGACGTCCACCGTTGGACATAGGCCTCCCCCATAGAATGCCACAACGAGAGGCCTTGAGTCGCCTCCTGCGACCTTGGCTATGTCATCGGTCCATCTTGTGGGGGGCCGTCCCACCGGTTCGTGGTCGCCATTCGAGAACCTTTTTCCCTTGACGGTTGTCGTTTCTGTGAACTATATGGCCTGCCCATTCCTATCAGTGACCTTGGTTCTTCTGCGGATTTCCTCATTTTGGATGCTATCCCGCAGTGAAACTCCAAGCATTCTTCTCTCCATGGCTCGTTGCGCAACTTTGAGCTTCTGAACATTAAATTGAGTATTAAAACTTGTATTAAAACTTCTGTATTAAAACCTGTATACCGAATCAAAACTTGGCACCTTCATGTAAATAATATTATTATAATATGACCTATAATTTAACAAATCGTTTGTTATTATATTATTATTTTATACCGTTTAGAGCCAACAGTACGCCGCCATACTGTTATACCACGAAAGTCGCCATAATGAACAGTAAGAAAAGATTAATTAATTTTCGGAACTATGAATGCCATCTACACGTTGCGTTTCTTAATAAAACTCTAGTGCCAAATCGGAGTACGATGAACAATCTAATACGCAATATAAACAATACTATTGCGATCTAGCTGCGTATATAGGGGAAAGTTCCTTAGCGCCGGACGGCACCTAGCGTCGGACACTAATAGTATCTCGACAAGTCGCTGCGCGATCGATACAAAGACGCAGTAAAAGGAAAAGCGTACGATTCCCCGCACCCTTTTCAACCGTCTTTGTATCGATCGCGCCGCAACTTGTCGAGATACTATTAGTGTCCGACGCTAGGTGCCGTCCGGCGTTAGGGGACTTCCCCCTACATGTGATATTTCTCTTTTTTTGTTGTATTAATTTATTGATTTAGTTTAGTAGAGGTACGTTTTTTTTCAATTTAAATCTTTTATTTCTACAAATATTTTCGCGAATATTAGATTTTATAACGAGGTTTTATTTTTTCGTTTTTCAATTGAAGTGGTTTAATAACATACTATAGATGATTTGTTAATATACTATAGATACGTTGTTATTTTTGAATGCATCGTATAATTATTTTCAATTAAATTATATAATATAGGACATATACACGATGTTATACTTGGACCTATCTGTTATTCTTGTACACGGTAATTTTTTCTAGCCCAGGTTTATTTCGGTTTCTGTCATCCATCTTTTTAAACTAAACATTGCTTTTGTTATTTTTAACAAGAAATACTTGTATTAGAGGTGCGGCGAGGTATCCAGTCATTTCTTTTATCCCGGTGTTTACCACAGATACTACCTATAGGTACATAAAAATAAAAGTTGATTGTTTTGATGGCCAATAATAGATCTCAATACTTATTAATGGATTGGTTGAAGATTTAAGTACCCACACAAATTGAATTAATCTCAAAATGTTAGGTAGGTATATAGATAATTAATTATATTAGTACTATTAAAGTAGCATGTGATATCAAAATAAATTATGAATGTATGAAATCGTTTTAGTTTCTATTTTTAACCGTTGGCAATTCGTCGAACGCCGAAGGAACTACCCTCCGGTAGTTGGTAAACCGGATGGTGCACTAACTGCCCAGTTCCACCCGAGGTATTCCCCCGAATCCGCGATCTTCTGATCCCAACCGCCTCCGTCTGAAGGATTACAGCCGTGGCAGAAGCTCACAGTGGCCCTGACAGAGTAAGCCCCTCTTCGAGGAGGCTACCAGGTAGGAGTTGAACCGTGAGCTAGGCAGGCCAGATTATACGCTATAAACCTCAGTCTGATTGATGACTGCCGTTGCAGATAAATGGACAATTGACAGCGATTGCATTCAGACACAAAAAAATCTGTTAAATAACGCCATCTATTGCTTGTTTCATCAGTTTCGTTTTACAGTGACGGGGTTTATGTTTCTGATAATTGAGAGTGTCACGAAGCCGCGATGTTGCAATCATTATTATGCCAAGCCGGTAGATAGCGCTACCATATTTTAAGGCTATGTATTTTTTGCCAAATTAAATCTATTCACCGAGAAAAAGTTCAAAAAAATGTAGGTTTAATTCACCTAGGACAGATGGAAAAACGAGTATGTGATAGTTGTAGATAAATGTTTTTCAAATATTTTGATGGTTTTTTTTCTTTTTTCGCTAAACAGAGTATAAATAGAATGATAGAGTTGAATCAAACTGGTCAAGTCCACCCTCTGACTAAAATACTTTCTTTTTCGATTCTGGTAAAGTTTATATTGCAGACAACATGAGTTTACAATAAATCAGTAAATCTATATAAAATTGCATAAAAAACGACAAACACTTGAAAAAAAATACAGTAGCTGATACATTTTATACAATAAAACCATTCTTTGTCCTTGAATCAAAACCAGTTAACTTTGATACTTATGTGTACCCATTTTGTTTACCGAAAATAGAAAAAAATCTGTATTTTGAATTAAAAACAGAAACTGGTTACACCAGATACGAGACTCAGTAAAATAACAAACTAAAACTATCATGCGATCATTAAAACCGGTAAAAACCGGGTATGCGACCACAATCTGGACAACAGCGTTCTTGGTTTTTCCAATAACTTTGCTGTATTTTTAGCATCTTAAGCACTAATAAAAAACATCTATACACTTTCCAAAGTGGCAAAGGATCAATTGGCCAGATGGCAAAGTTCTGGCAAATGATCAACGGTGCATTTATAATTTGTGTTTAAAATTTCTGGGTGTTACCTTGTATTTATAATTTCTGGAATTTATTGGGCTGACAAACACAGATATGCATTGTAATACCTGGGTCCTATGGGGCCGTCAAAGGCGAATCTTAAGGAAAGAGTGGACACGAGTTCGAGTTCAAAGCAAAAAATCAGGAATAATTCGATCAAAAACATCGACTCGAATTTGACTCTTGAATAGTTCGACTTTGTGGACTGCCACTGACCTGGGTCGCGGGCAGATGAACGAACGAATGCAAAAGTCGACTCTACTGTACCTACTCTTGCAATTCGTTCGACTCGATCGAACGAACTCGAAAGTCGAACTCGTGTCGGCTCTTTTATTAGAGGAGCCTATGCCTACATTTATGTCAACATTGTCGTTTATTGTAACTTTCTCGAATCCGGCCATGTTGGAAGGCGCGAAGTGTGTTTTTTTTACTACTGTTTAAAATTTAGTTCATTCGCTGTGATTAATTGAGTGTTAGTCGAGCAATAGGAGAAAATGACAAGCTCGTCGGACGGGCTGTCCAAAACGTCGGCAAAACTCAAGAATCTATTTTATGAAATTGCGACCTTGAAATCAAAGGCGGGAACGCAGTTAATTATAAAGATCGGGAACAGATGAACATTGTTTATGTCGAGAGCGCTAACGAAGGCAAACCGCCTGGGCGTATAAATATGCTATCCCTAGAAAATATCTTCAGTCGATTCGTAAACGGAGTCAAGCGACTTAAAACAATAACATAAAACAAGTTAGCTTTGTTTTTAAAACCTCACAATTATGGCCAATCAATTTCTGACGATTTTTTTTTTTGGATGATCAGCAGGTCCTTGCTTTATCGGCTGTTGAAAAAGTGGGAATCATCAAGTATTTTCCAATGGGCATCAGTAATCAAAAAATATTTCAGGAATTAACATCGATATGAGATATCATATCCATATGAAGATTTATGAAAAAAATCAGATCTGAAGGCGAAAATCTTACAGTGGTACCTTCGAAGGCGGTAGTTGTTACATTTTCATGAAACATTTTACCGGACCATGTCGACCTTGTCTTGGAGATTCCTCGTTTAAAAATACATAGCCCCAGTAAAGCAATATATGACATAGCAATGTTGTAAGATGTATTATCTTAGTAAACAACATTGGCAAGTATAAGCATAAATAACATTTCATATTATTAATATTCGCGTAATTGCATACCGCCGCCTAGCGGAAATCCAGTGAAAAATCTTCGAAAGCACACGTCGGCGTCTAAGCAGACACGAACCACAGCCGCGGTTCGTAGGTAGTGCGCAGTGACATAGGTACGCGATAATAAATGGCACTGGCCGCCCGCAACTTTAAGCGAAGAAAATACAATTATAACAAATAAAAAAAGGTGGACCGATTTCAACCACAACTTCAACTTAACAATCTTTTCAACTCTTACCATGACCAAATGATGCATACATTCCAAATTTCAGCTCAATCGGATGTAGCGTTTATCGTGGAGGAATGCACACAGACACACAGACTCACAGACATACTTCAGTCTGGAAATAGTCCTAATCGTCTCAGGGGGGTCAAAATGGATATTTCCGTCTTCATCTCGAATTTCCGCCTTCATCTGCAGGGAAAGAAATACCATGGTGACAGCATCGGCGTTACTCATGGTTGTTAAATGAGGTGATAGAGAAATATAGTTGAAATTAGGTTAGTGATTGATCCTCCATAGAATTGCCGAAGACTTTCCACAAGACACTGGAATATCAATGATAGGTCCAATGCATATAGTCTACTCGTACAACGGCCTACCATTGTTTGCTCTGCAGTGTTTAACATGAATAATGATTTATGTCAATGCAATCATAAATATCCTTACCTCTTCGACTCATCGCTATTGGAGCTCTACGCCAAGTTGTTTGCATTAAAATCACCAGAAACAAATAATGATTCCGAAAATTTATACAATTTGCAAATTATGTAGTCATCGAAGGCTATCACGGTTGTTTGATGCTATAAATACATCGAATTTACCTTGTGAAGTTTGTAACACCCAAAGTTTCAGCGATTAGCAACCGTCGTTGTCCAGAGTAGACTGAGTCTTCCCGGACAAAGCCGGTTGCAATATCGCCGCAACGTCGGGTGTTACAGACTTCTCGCGGTAATTTCGTTTTATCTAATTTATGACGTAATAGGGGTTTTACCGAAAGATAATGGTATTTTATCGAATAAAATATATGAAACGCTCATTAATTTACGAAATTTTCTAGACACCAAAATCTTGAAACTTATACCCTTAATAGTTGGTATATGTTATTTTGTACATCACTGTACTATGGTATATTAGTTAATGTATAATAATGAAGAGATTTATTAAAATAAAAAAAAATAGGAGTATCTTTTGATGAAAAACTAAATTGGACAGCTCATGTCAATATAATCAAAAGTTACAGCTCAAAAAGCCTTAACATTTTAAAACCCTTAATCTGTACTAAGTGGAGAGCGGACCCTAAGATTGTTAAACTACTATATAAATCATCAGTTAGAAGCCACTAGGATTTTATGTTTACTACAGCTGCATTTTATGTTTATGATAATCCTTATCTTTAAAAAAAAATGAGATACGAAACAAAGCACTCAGATTGATCACAGGTGCCATGATGCTCACAACAACAAATTGATTAGAAATCAAAGCGGGAATTCCGCACTTTTGCATTAAGAGATCCTAATATTGCCAGAGATCCTACTATTACCAGAGATTTCTCTTAAAATAATTCTTCTTCTTCTTCTTCAGCGCGCATTCGCCCACGGGCATACGCCTCTCCAATCACTCTCCATCCGGATCGGTTGTCCGTTTTCCTTATCCAGAGTGGTCCAACTGTCTCCTTAAGAGGCCGTGTACGAAATCGATGTGGGCCGTGATACCTCTATAATCAATGGTATAATATAACTATAGGTAGGTAGGATTTTCGGAGCCTAGCTGACTTGAGGCGTGAATCGTATCATAGGCGGGTATCATAACGCGAGAATTAGATTGTTTTAAAAGACTTTATTGCCAATTTTAATTAATGTTTTGCATTTTTTTGAGGAAATGGATTGATATTGAACTAAAGTTTATTTCTGTTGTTTTTATTTTATGAACGAGAGTTCTAAAAGGCCAAAATCAAAAGCATTTATTCGCCCATTTTCTAAAAAAATTGACAAAGTTAAATATTTTTTTATCAACAATTTTATATGAAAGTATTAAAAACCGATTCACTTATTATATAGAGGACTTTCACAACAATACATTGTAATTTTTTTATACCGTTTAGATGTCAAAACGATTCGTAAATATGTTATATTCTAAACCTTTACAGCAAAAATTCACAAACAGTCGCAGGTTTAAGGTCAATTAATCAAAATTCTATAATAATTTTCAAAAATGTAGCTCACTCATTAGACAATAATATAAATGATCTTTTATGTTGTGTAATAAAACTTATAGAAATACAGTATTTTAACCTTAAATTCACGTCTGCAAAATTACGTAAATTCACGAAATGCGCAAAATTTCGTGTACGGCCTCGGACCATCGGGCCGGTGGTCTGCCCACACTTCTTTTGCCTAGCCGGAGTCTCCACTTCAAAACGCGCTTGCTCCACTGTTCGTCGTGTCGTCGGGCCACGTGGCCGGCCCAAGCCCATTTTAGCTTGGCCACTCTTTGAACCACGTCGACCACCTTCGTGCGCTATCTGATGAGCTCATTTCGGACTCGATCGAGCAACGATATGCCGAGCCTGACTCGCTCCATGTTACGCTGCACCAGATCATCCCAGCAGTCAGTGTCCATGTCTCACAAGCATACGTCATAGCCGGTAACACGCACTGATTAAACACCTTTGTCTTGAGCGATTGGGGAATTCTGGACTTCAGCACGAAGCACAGCTTCCCGAAGCTCAGCTTCCCGAACTTCCCGAACTTAAAATAATTATCTATCCTCAATAACCTACTAATATAGAAATTAGAAAAAAATCCTCTCCCCTAACAATGCGGTTCTCAAACACACTCATATGAAAGCTCTGCTAAAACAGAAGTATAGGTACTACAATATTTAAAAAAATGTCTCCTAAAACATAAAGGCGGAGTTTTACATATCTCTAATGGTCATGTTTCAAAGATTAATGCGATAGCAAACTTATGCAAATTAAACCTTTTATATCACAATTTACCGACATAATCTAGTAATTGTAGCGTCCGTAGCCCCGTTGACACCGGTTCTCCTCGTTGTTATCTAAGTTAAGCAGCTGCGGGCGCGGTCAATACTAGGATGGGTGACCGCTTGAGTGTTTGACTGTGCGATGCTAAAAATGCCCACCTAGAAGATGGTGCCAATAGGCAACAGGGCGGGTTCCACGAAAAGGCATATGCCTTGTGGGTAATAATAATAATAAAAAAAATCTATAATGACAGCTATTTTTCTGAGCACATACAATTATACATACACTGATGGGTTTAAAATTAGAAATCAAGTCGGCTCTACCATTTTTGGTCCAAAGAAAAAATTCAAAATATTTATAAAACTACCAGATATGCTTTCGATATTTTAGCAGAGACTGTTAATAAAATAATGCCCGTAATACAGGGTAAGTTTTAATTAAATGGATCCATGAGAAGGGGTTGAATCAGTATGAGCATGTAAGCAACTTTTGATTAAAAATGTAGGAAAAAATTGAAGAGTTTATTTTGTTTAAAATATATTATAAAACGCACTGATCACGATGCGCCATCTAGAGGTAGGTAAAGTATCAGTAATATGTTTATTAGCTATATTTTATCCATCGCTAGATGGCGCAGCTTGCTCAAACGCTTGTCATACTTTTATTTGACAGCTAATTTCTTCAACTATTTTTTTTCTATTTTTTTAAAATGAAAAGTTGCTTACTTGCTCGTACTGATTCACCCCCGTAAAGGATGCCGGTTAATTAAAACTCACCCTGTATATTAATTTAAAAAGGACTCGAGCGAGAAGCGTATTAGAATATCTCGCATAGATAAGCGTATTAGCAAACGTTAATTATCTTCTTTATGATATAAAAGAACTTCTACATATAATGAAAAAGTCATTCAATACAGCTAATTTAGACGGCACACATCAACATCTATGCCAATCTATAAATCAAAACGTGATCAAATAATGAAACTTATTTCGCATTTATTACGACACAATGAAAACAAAAGGGAAATGAATGAGAGAAATATGAAATATTTAATAAGAAAAAAAAAACCAATACGTAATAGACATTTTATAGTAATGTCGCCTTCGCTTAAAATGCGGCTAGTGTATGCAATATTTAAATAAAATAATATATTCCAGCAAAGAAATTTGTAGATATTATAATCAAAACAGCGAGCCCATACAGAATCTTATTTTAGAATATATGTCGTTTAATATCGAAAGGTTTAAACTAAACCTTTCGATATTAAAAACGAGGTTTATACTAAACCGTACTGGATTTACTCCAAATGACAGGGGCGACAATAGATTGTGATATGCCAGCAGATAGTAAGTTATATAAACAAATTACGCAATATAGGATGAAAACGTTGGGCCTTTTCAAAAAAACATGCTACAAAAGATGACTTAATGGATATATCATTACAAATAGAACGTAATGTAACACGTCCTTTAATTATGGCTAACCCACATTCAAAAGAGGAAAATCATACAATTATTATTAGCTCTCAAAACGACCAAAATGATGCAAATGAGCTGGAAGCCGTAGCGAAAAGGAACGTAAATGTGCCCTTTTTCAAACGTGTTTATCTCAGAACTAATAAATTCGAGTTATCGAGTTATAATTGTAAGGCGAAGATATGTTTTTGTACATTAATGAAAAAAACACATTAAGTGTAACCCCGTCATAACGTCTTCAATTTTTACTTCAAATAAATAATAACTTCAGGAAATTTACAAAGATAAGCCGTACTGATATACGAGAATATATCAAATCACATAAAATTTATATTTTAGAATATCAAGCCATATATACATTTGTTTCATAGGCTTGTGAATTTATATAATAATTATTGTATTATTGTAACAAAAAAAAAAAAGCAATGAAGTGTATAAGCAGATTTAGGGTCAAAATTTATATGGTATATAGTATATAGTGTGTTAATAGATAACAAATTATACCTACATTAATGTTATGATTAGCAAAATGTATTTATGTATTTGTCAAAAATTTTCGGTGTAATGAATTTATGTTTAACACCGGTCTGATTATAAGACAAACAAAAAAAGTCACACATTTCTGGAGTGTCAATTAAGTTATTTTGTCGTCTGAGGCACATTGTCGCCGAAATTGAAAAGCAAAGGCCGAAATATCAGCTTTATTTGAAAATTGATTTATACTTATGCAAATAACAAACTTCCGAGATGACATACTAATGAGTCTTCTAAATATATCTGAAGATTTAAATTCTGATGAACCGGAAGAGCAGTAACAGGGGAACAACCTAACTACAGAGAAGACTGCTAACAACCGCAAGAAGAGTAATAAGATGCAGTATAACGTTGTTAAAATTTCTACAATTTGCGTTGGTTGAAAAAATACTTGTATTTCCTGTTTTACTAAATTGCAATAATAAAACTGCTCAAGGTTCTAAAGTTGTTATACTTTTTATAAACATTTTGGACGTAGTTATGCAGACACCATCTAACCCATATTTTGCGGTTTCGGGAAAAACGCGTTTGAATGTTTTTTTCTCATTTAAATGATAATAATTATGTACCTACCTAGTTATTATGCATCTGAACATATATGTAAACATCTGAATAAAGAAACGCCTTTTCTCGAAACTGCAAATTGTGGGTTTGAAGGTTTCTGCATAATGGACCAATTTTATGCTTAATATTATACGGTCCCTTCGGCGGTGGTCATGGCACTTGGCTAATAGGAAAATGTTGTGAGCATCACCTGTGGGACTACAAAATTTCTATGGGGCCCAAGAATATAATTTACTAGCTGTTGCCCGCGGCTTCGCTTCGCGTAAAGTTCGAATCGACTTGTAATTTTAGTAGAATGGCGTATATTTGCCTTTTTGACGATACCTTAACATAAATAACCCGGTGGCATGGTCGTTAGGTCGCCTGATCTTACATTGTAAGGTCCCAGGTTCGATTCCTGGCTGGGTCACCATTTTCCGTTGGGATCAAATTAACGGAATTGCATTTTCAGTTCTGTCGATTGAATGCAATAACAAGACATCTTGCGGTGTCGACTACAACGGGCGAGCCCGCCACCACAGGACGTTTTAACGATTAGTCGTTCTGTCGCCCTGCAGTGAACGTAGAAGACTTTGGACAGTAGAATCCTACGTCCAGCTACGTCACAACCCGTGAGAGTCCAACGCCTTACCGCGAGTGAGCCAGGAATAAACCCGGCGGGCTCGAGATACTCGCGCCCTCACTTCCAATTGTGACCAGATTTCTCCGGTCTCTCGATTGGTTCCGAGTTCGAGGTCGCTTGCGCGGTCCTCTCCCTTACGAAGCGGTGAAACGGTGTGCACCGAATCTATCGCGGACCAAGGCGTCCTTTGCCCGACTCTGAACCGGGATCGGATGGCCAATGGTCATTTCAAGAGCAGTCGCCGTAAGGTAGACAACCACCCCCGCTCTATAGGAAACAATACAGTTCCCAGACTCCCCCGATTGTTAGTCGGAGAGCACAGTCGATTGGCTTGCGCCGCTCGGTGCGCAGACCGTCCAGGAGCGCCAGAGGTTTGATTCCCAGGGGAGACTGGTTGACCCAGTGTCCTACCCAGGTTCGCACCCCATGCGTGGAAGCCATCGGATGGGTGTTGACCCGTGAGTGTGACCGACCCTGAACACATGGGTCTTCGTGGCCACCTCATCATGGGCCCATTAGCTCCCGCAATAACAAGACACACACTTACATGTTACACGCACACATACATATAACACGTCATAGTGGGGTTGGTTGTAAGCAATTGTCATATGACAATAAACCCGCCCATTGTGACATTTTCACAATAAAGAGTATAAACAAACAAACATAGTGCAACACCTTCCTCTCAGGTGCAAACTACCTATCTCGTAGACGTACGAGTCTTGGTCCTCGCCCCCCGCGCCGCCTTCCGCTGTACGCTGAACTAGGTATTTTGAGGTACTCGCACGCGTCACTAATTTCAAGATATCTCTATATAACTATACCACCCAAAAACTTACAGTCAATGGCTAATATTATCTCTATTCGACACCCCCGATAATGGATTAATTTATTTGATAAGGATTCTTACTTTATTGCTAATGTCTTCTACAAACATTGCCTAATTATCTCTTATATTTTTTTGAGACATAAAAGCAGTTATTGTAGCTTTAAATACAAGACTTGAATATATGCTGTCGCCGACTTTTTTTATAGATGTCTTTGAGGTCGATATTTTTGTCATATACTATTTTCACATGTATCAAACCGTTTCGTCAGGGCACATCGATAAAACAACTTACTAGCTCATTTTTATCCGACTTTATTAACAAATATCGCGATTTCGTATTAAATACCAATATTAATCGCAAAAATCTATAGCCTATATCATTCGTCAGTAATGGAGCTTTCCGTTAGGAAAGAATTTTTGAAATCAGATGAGTAGTTTCGGAGATTACCCCTTACATACAAACTTACAAACTTACAAACTTATAAACATTACTTCTTTATAATTGGTTTCTTTATAAAGGTTTTTTTTTGTCATCATGAATTACGATATTACCGTTTCTGTAATATAGGCAATTTTCCGTTTTTTATTTTTATATATTTTGACCTCCGGCTCTTTTCCAATACCTCTGGCTTCCTTCTTTCCACACACCTCTTTCCTTCTTCTCCTTTCCGCTATTGGGCCTCAACAGTAATTCTGTTTCGGGAAAGGAGGAGGGGAAAAGAAGATCAATGAGATAAGATAAAGTATATCTATATTTATTTTCTGTTATTGACTGTTAAAAATTGACTATTTATTTAAATAAAAAACCGATTGTTTAACCCGACCCGATTATTTAAAATAAAAAACCGCTGTTGTTTTATATTTCTTTTTATTTGTATTTAGTTTTTTTTTATTCGTTAGATAATTTATTGTTGTTATCGTTCTTAATTTGTGTTAATATCCTTTAGAAACGCTAGCACTAGAACAAGTTTATCTCATTTGGACGGCGTTGAACAAGTAAAGCTACGAATTCACTCAGATAATGTTTCGCAATCGGTTATAGTCTATAATGTTGCATTGACAATAGCATTTGATAGCGATTTTAAAATAAAAATAAATAATTGAAAAGTAGGTTCCTAATGAATTTAGTATTGGTACCCTTGAAAGTATGCCTAAATACGAGCAGTACTTAAATTCGATGTACCACAACGTATGATGCCATTTTGGATTAACCCGTTAATATCATATCTTCAGATATTTTTTTAATTTCTTTTTTAAAAAATTAATAATTAATTACTATGAAATATTGATTTGCTTACAAAAATAACAGGAACCGAATGGCGAAACCTTAAACATTTGCTTATTTGATTCTGCCACCCAACTGGGACTAGCCCCGTTCTAGGGTGGCCAGGAATCTAAGATTACAATCAAGTTTGCTTGATTGCTTGATCGCATATAAATGTACAAGTTTTATTAAAAAGCTAATAGCACTAAATTGCCCTAAAATGTGGTCTTAAAAAAAATAATAATAATAAAAAATATTAAAACATAATATAATAAATAAAATGCAGTTCCATTATATACTCGGCAATAAAAATAACTTAAGATTCGATTAAATAATATAAAATTAAAGTTAATTGTTCAACAATTTGCATAAATAAATAAGACTGCCAATTTCCGAAGATATTAAATGACGATTTCCTTCCACCCTTCCATAAAAACAAGGCGCGGACGACCGGCAAATAGAATAATTCAATTTATTTAACAAAAGTCATGTGCTTAAAATCATCAATATTAATCGATCTAGTCACGAAGAATAACGATGTAGTTGTTGGAATCCTAATGAAAACTTTTTTATATCATCAAACAACTATTATTATCGTGTTCATCATCACCTGCGTGATCAGCGTTTAGTTCAGTTATTAATTAGATAGATCAGAGGTACATCGCGCAGTGTCAACAGTCAGACGGCTCTGAAGATCTTTTTGCTGTTATTGTATTTATTGTGATATTGTATTGTCAGTGAGAATAAAAATATACCATAAGAACACCATTTCTATTTAAAAATACATTTTATCTTAATTTCCCACTAGTAAAACGACTTGTCTGAATTAACCCATTCTACCAGAACAATATACTCGTATAAACTGTATGCATTCATTCACGGCCACTGAAATGTGTTAATCATTATTACATTTACATTACATGAAAAGGCATTGATAGTGGGTCATTAAAATTGTTTTTATATTTAATAAGATGTATTAAATCAAATAATTTATTTCAATATGTACGAATTTTAAACGATGGCCACTCTGTAAGTTCCATTTTAATAATTAGACTATGTTGTATACACAAAGTTGGGATGGTTTGAAATTTGTATAGTGTATTATGATCATCACAAGAAAAGCCTTTTTGATCATTTTTCGTCCATGGATTTATCGCTTTATAGAACATATTTTGATTTACTGACATCGTACCATGGCTCTTTATCTACTTATCTATATATAATTTATAGCAGAATTATTTGAAAAACTGCTAATTAAAATCATCCCCACGTAAAGTGCCTTTTGATTTTCGCTGAGCTATATTTTGAGCGAGATTACGATGACCTATATTTTATTTATTCTTATTTTTCTTGGGCTTAAAAATCCGCTCCGGCTATCAGCTGCTGAGTACTAAGGCCTTTTAAACTATTACCATATATTTAAATGTATAATTTGACTTTACGGTTTTCGGCATGTTAATGTTTTGTATCAATGACACATGATTGTCTGTAGCGTTTATTGATATGTTTCACAATCGGACGTCTCTATGTCAATTAACTTCAATAATTCGGCTAACGACACTTGTGACTGAATCGACGATAGTAAAAAAAGAGGTACAATGTACAACTGGAATAAAATAAATTAAATCAACAATTGATGCAATAATTAAGGCGATTCATCAAGTTTTTACATTCCCTATGCGTTTTTTTATTTATTGAAGTTATAGGTACAAATTGTTTGCTACAAAAATGTACGAAAAAAAGCTTTGATCGAAACCAATTTCATAAACTTGCGATGTTTGAAAGTCTTTCCTTTTCGCCGCGGAGAATGATAACTTTTGAGGAAAATTCACACAAATTTAGTTTAAAAACTAAAAATGAACGAATTCCAATAGTCGCAATACGATGAAATTCACTTCGTCGAAAGGTAATTTATTATACGTTGTTTTGTAAATAAATAGTATGTACATATAATTTTAATATATTCCCAACAAAAAGAGTCGTTATGAAGAGCTTTTTTTCTGATCCGTTCACTCTCTCTCACTTTTTGCTTGCCACTGTTTTCTTCTTCTTCCTCGTTGGGTTTGAACCTGCATATTGGTGGGATATAAGCATCTAAACGTCCTTACTGTATTACCCAAGCGTAGACGTAAAGGTTGAGCCATGAGATGTTAGGAAATGATTTTTTAATGTTTGTAAGTAAACGCCACAAAGTATTTGGCATATTCATTCGAGATAGATTAGATTGTATCAACAAGGGAAGAGTCAACTTGACTCGATCGACCGGTATACCAAGGGACACCATATTTATGTGTAGGATTGGAAACCTTCTCCACGAATGGTGGAGATATACGAATAATCGACTGCTATTAAACTACATACATTTAATAATGGAAAGGGGGTTAGTTAGGAATAAGGGCGAGGGAGAGCAGAGTAATGTTCTCGGTTTCTTAATTTTTGCTAATTTATTGAGTATCGTTTGTATTCTGATATAATAATTCTCTTCCTAATCATATATTAATGTACCTATCTTGCATATTTTTCCTTACCTTTACCAGTTCTTCCTATTCTTCCATTATTATTTTGTAATATTTCATGTAATTAATAAATAATTACATATCCATGTAATAACTTATTTATTTTAGCAGCTAAAATTATATGCAAAATATTTTGTGCTTTTATTATAAATTTCATTATTAATTGTTTTTAGAAAAAAAAGCAATCTGTAAAATAAGTCATTCTGTTAGTATATCACATAAGGTAAATCATGAAAAAACAATTCAATTATACCAAGAGTAGAGATTCCTACCAACTGGCTTATAAAAAAAATATAGGTCTCCCCACCTTTTGTTTTCCTGCTGAGTATCTTGTTGATGGCGATAATATGTGTCGTGATTTTGTTTAATCGGTACTATAGCCATTTGGCCATGTGGCCATTCGGGCATTTCTATGCCAGGTACTATTGCCATTTCGCCATAGTACCTAACATGGAAATATAAAAATATGTTTTCACAAAATTTCCGACAATCTTCCTTTGCCAGGCCAATAAAATTAAACAAAATAAAAAATCACCATGTTACAAAATCGCACACTGCTATATGCAATTAGATAACTTATTTTGCGAGTATTGTCCAATTTCTTTTCAGCGCAAGGGGTGATAATTTTCCATTTCTCAGTCATTTAAGTCGCCATTATGCATAGTGCGAATAACTTTCAATTATTTTTTCCCGATTCTTATAATACTGTGGTATTCTTGCAAAGTTTCTCTTGAACTCTCGAACCAAGGGGTTTATTGGAGAACTTTTTAAAACGCAAGTGAAGTAAACACCTTCCACGCCACGTATGCTTGAATAAGACTTTATACAAGGTTTCAACATCAAAAGGAACTAAGATGAGGTATGTTCGAATTGTACCTATTTCACCCACGCCCAATGTCATATCGTTTGAGGGGCATGATTTTTACAACGCGATTATGTATAGATAAACTTGTTTGTTTAATAATTTTTGATACCTACATCTCCATAAGCACTACGTGATGTGAGATTGCATCAAAATATTAGACTTTGCTATATAATGTCATAAAAGAAATAGATTTAACGCTGTCATCATTTTGTCGATCGTCTCTTGGTCGCTTTTCACAGTCTTTCAACCCCGTCAGTAAAGTTGTTCTCACCAGATCATCTGGCCGGATGATATTGGTGAAACGGGTTACGAGTGTTAGTCCCCGCCTATTTATGTAAGTACGGTCTATGGCTGTAACATATACACAAGAAATGGCTGGTTGAAATTGATCGGTGCGGGAGCATAATATCCTCAAAGGCCGTTGGTGAATAATGCATGAAGCTTTTTACGCTTCCCTAAATACTATCCGAACTCAGCCAGCCTTCAGTTGATGATGTTGTTATTAAGTCTTCGCCTGTTAAGCAATACACCTCTAACAATTGTCTACTTTGTGTTGCCAGTCATCTGCCCCTCAGTACGTTTCCATAGACATCGGCATCTCCTGGTTCTAACGATTAGGCGTCTTCAATGCTCATTAGATATGCTAACACCCTGCACTCTTATCATTAAGCACAATCAAAGGCAACGTGTGTCTGCCTGTCGGCAGTACTGACAATAACTCGAGACCGTTTGAACCGATTTCGATAGTTTATTTCTGTACATAATATATAACTCTATTGATTCCTCTTAATTAGGGTTATTCTAAATCCACATCGGCTGCCAACTTTTCTATATAGGTATTAAGGAAAATGTCTACAAACGTATTAAAGCAAAACGAAAATTCTTCGTAAGACTACCACGAAGCTAAAGCGAGAAGCTATAGTTTTTATTCAATTTCTAGGTGTCAAAAACGATACCACCTGTACATTAGGATCATTATATGATATTTACAAGCGTTCAAAACATAAGATAAAATTGTATAATATTGTTAATATTTGATTGGCTTTTTTGTAAAATCTTTTTAAAGAATTCGTTTAAAGGACGATACTTTGATGAAGAAATAAAAATAATAAAAGCCACTTACATAGCTGGAAGGTTTTCCCGGACTGGATTGAGAAATGCTTATTCTTAAATGAGATGTATGTTTGAATGAGCACAACTTTCGACAGTGCAATGTAGGTTTGCTATGTAAGTGGTATTATAAAATAAATAAAGATCCTTAAGTATAAATAAAACCGCTTTGAAGGTTTGATAGATGTCCCAACAAGGACGCGCCATGAAAAAATCGGCTGCTCTGAAAAACATGCTTCTGTTAGTGATATAACTTTTGAACAAGGCAGAATGAAAAGAAATTACATGATTTTTTACAGCAATATTTGATAAAACTAAATCGTTACATCATCATAGCATTATTTTATTCCATATAGGTACAGGTTTGGTTTTTATTAGTGAGCAGCAGCAAACGGTAACTATACATAGAACTGAACCAAAAATATATTTTTATGGACAAGTTTTTTTATTTAGTTTGATTATATACTGTTTGTAAGCATATAAATATAAATATTGACAGTGTTTATATCGGTGGGTTCTTTGCAACACAAACTATAATGAAAACGAGGATGGGGAATGCCTGGACGTGGAAGACATCAAAGACTATGCAATATAGACATGACGACTATGCAACTATGCAATATGCGACTATGCAATGTAGACATGACTATGCAATATAGAGACAATATAGAGGAATGGCATCAACCTATTTCCAAATTTCCTGCAAAAAAATCTTGGACCATCAAATTGGGAAATGACTTCAGAACAAAAGTCACTTTAAGAAAAATATATATTTTTTCCATTTTATCTTATAATTTCTGTTTTTGATTGATATATGTACTGTAAGTAACACATATTATGAAAAGATATTATTAACACATATTACGTAACATCATCTGGAGGGGGCGGGGGGGGGGGGGGGGGGGTGAGTGGATTTTTCTCTATATTCTTGACCCCCCGCCATAGGGGGGAGGGAAGGGTAAAAAAGACTTGAATACGCATTATGTAATATAAGGATGGCTACTAAGAATCGTCGCCAAGTTTGCTTGCTACCGGTTCCGCTCAGTGAGCCATCCTGGCTAAATTAAACAACTCGCCAGTACAATCAGTACAACAACTCATTACAATCAGTAGTTAATATGCAACAGCTTTCGTCGCAGTAAATTACATTATTCGATCGGCGTGCCTCCCTCCACTTTGAAGGCGGCATAATAATATGGTGTCAATTAAGCGCAGTCGGCAATAATCGGGCGCATTTGGCGATCGCGTCGCGCGGGAAAGCTGCCGCAGCCGGGACTCGAACCCGTGACTCTGAGCCACTAATCGAGCTGTCACGATTCGCGCCTCCGAGCCACGCGTGTCGCCGTCAACTCCACTCACACGCTAATAGGTGTTAATTTGAGATGCGCCACATTCTCAGCGATCTGCGTAAGTAGCGTCTTAATGCATTGAGTACCTATTGAAATCGTTACTAGGCTACAAACATCAACATTTAACCTTGAATTCGATAGTACCTATCTAACTAATATCTATTGAATTCTATATCAATCTACCTAATATCTCAATATCTCCTTTTAATAAACCGGTGCAACTACTGGCGAAATTCGATGATATAAATATCATTAAACGTTCTATGCAAGTTACAAGTTACATGTTACATTGCATTCATACAAATTACAAACAATTTAAGATTTTCATAAAAATCTTAAAAGCATAATAACTTTCGTATGAAACATTTTAAAAAAATCTACTCAATTAACATCCTGTATGATGCCGTAATCCAGCGCTATGCTAGGTTTCATGGCCCTGCGATTTTTTATTCGAGAGTAATTTGTATTGGCGTTTTTACGAAGAGCATTGTCGAAGCTGTAACACGAATGCGTCTGAAAGAAGACCTTACACATACTACTAGATAAAGAGAAGTACGACAAACACACATTATTTTGGACTTTCGAAACAAATGAAATTCTGATTTTATCCAGAAGAATGAAATAATTGGTCTACGAAACACCGAATACAACAGCCCTAACGTAGGTATGCAACGTAGGACCCTCACTTATGCAGACAACCTTCAAATGATAAATATGTGTTGATGCAACATGTACAAGCAGATGCAACGTTTGAATGAAGCATACACACTGTGAATTCTGAAGTCTGTACGAAATATTTTTGAAAATTGTTAGTTTAAGGTGGTAAGGAAATTTAGAAGGAGTGGTAAATGCCTTCTTCCTTCGTGGAAATCCAGACGTCTGATGATTGCTAATACCAAAAGTTCAAGTATGTAATTAAAGAACACGGAATATCAGTTAATTAAATTAAAAGACACACATTTTTAGCGCTGAACAATAAAGTTATTGATTTAATACAGTCATTTCCAGCTAAAGTTATATCCTTCAGGGGTTTTAAAATATAACAAAAAGTAAAACATATACATAAAACCGCTTTGAAATTTTTACAAATGTCGTATGAAGGACACGCTATGAGAAAAACGGCTGCTCTGAACTATCTGAAACTGTTGATCGGACAATTTTTGATCAAGACAACATGAGAATATACTTCATGATTTTTTCAATAAATATCAGATTAAAGTTAAATGCCATGTTATCATAAAATGATTTTAATAATATAAAGGGCTAGTTTATATTGGCGACTACCAGATAAATGGGTGATGCTACACATGAAACTGAACCAAAAAATATATTTTTCTGGTTATTCTTGATTAGTTTCATGTACTGAATCATCCATTTAACTAGTCCTCACCAATAAAACTAAACCTGTATAAAATTACAAATTGTAATTGTAATAATGGCATACAGTTATAGCCGACAAACTACTTAAAATTCAAGTCGTAGAAATGGCAGTGGAGATCGCCATATTGTCAAGATCTCATCCGAAATATCGTAATACGAAGTCACATCGAGCTCGCGTCAAATTACAAGTAGAGTTTGTGAACCGGAGTATGGAGTATCGGGAGGTAGTCACTAATATGAAGCGAAATCTAGCGGATGAGGGGAGTTGGAGGAATTCACTCAGCTTTGCCAGTCAGACAGTCTAAAGAGGAATGGAGAAGAATGGATCACTCTCTCGAATATGCAAAACTATCAGCTCAGAGAGTCATGGTGGGGCAATATTGGGCTGTATTACACCTAGACTTACTAGATAAAGTCACGCCGAATAAAATGATTCGTTTAGGACAAAAGGATTCTGATAAACCGACCAAGTATTAAAAGAACAAATGTCGGAAGGCTAATTGGTATATTATGGCGTTAATGATTAGACTACAGCGAGTTTTGTGCCGATTATCTTGTATTCAAATGTAATGATTCATATTGATATTTCGTTTTTAACTACCGTTTTTTAAACTCGTCATTTTGAATTTCGGTTTGAGTAAGAATTCCAAAGGCTAATGAATTTTAATTCAAAGCCATATTATTCCTCTTTTAAAACTATTTATTAATTTGCCTTTCTGTAATTTGTTATTGCTCGCATATTTACGTTTGTGCAAACATGATAAAGGTCCTGTGTCGGTGTTATCTATTGCAGCTTCTTGCTGTCTAGCACAACAGTTAACGCAAATGTTAATGAAGGAGCTTGTGATAAAACAGTTCAGCCTGGCTAATTACACTTTACCACTGCGTCTACACGAACACACATTTAGGTACAACGAAATATCGCAAAGTTGCAAGAGTTGCAACTGGAGTCTCTTCTTCACCCACCGTTCTCGCCGGACGTTACTCCAGCAGCCTTCCGCTCTTTTCGGAATGTAGGTAACGTTTCATAAACGAAATAATGGACACAGAAGAGTGTTTAGTGAAAAACGCTTTCGAAGCATTGACTGACTCCTACTTAAGTAATAGGGGTCAATATTTGTATTAATTACACTTATATTTACCAATTTTTTTGTTTTTTTCCTCATGTGATAAGGATGTTTTCATATATATAGGGTTATGTATATGTATATGTTTTCATATCCGTTCGCGACAGTTCGACATTTTTTCAAGGAGAAACTCTGACACTGATAAAGTTTATTTTTTATCATTTTCTGAAAAAAAAAATGTTTATGGATATTAGTAGATTGTTTGTTGTAGATAAGAACATTTTATATGAAAAACCTATTTCAAAGTCATCTACAATTTTCTGACTTAAGCTTTTGTTATTGATATTTTTGTTGAACATACGATAATTTTACTTAAAAAATATCTTTTCCTCGTTAACCAAGGCCCAAATCCAAAAAGTTATAGAAGACTTTCAACTCAGTTTTTCATGTAGAATAATCTCCCACAAAAGACAATACCATAACATCAATAAACATATGTTTTCAGAAAAATAAATCGGAGTTTTAACAAAACAATTGTCTTCTTTAGTTTCACATACGTAGTTAACAGCTTGAAAGGAATGTCGAGCAGTTGCAAACACCGTATACATATGTAAAATATCTAGGGCCGAGGATATTTATTTACGCTATTGTACGAGTTGATGGTTTTAATTATTTCTAAAGGTCCCTCTAATAATGTCGGATCCGTATGATGACTCTGAAACTGAAGTATCGCTTTCACATGAGGAACGGTTGCAGCGACTCCGACAGCTCTTCGAAAAACCTAAGGTATGGACCAAGAGTAGAAACGTTTTAAAAACCTGTTTTATCCTATCTCCTTGTGCCATAATACTGTTTTTTTCTATAAGGCATCCATCCTCCAATTAATTAGGCAGACAAGATATTAGGCAGCTCGGAGATTCCAGTTTTTTGAGTTAAGAATGAAGGTTAACACGAATAGCCAGAAATGCTTGATTATGTAACATTAATTACATTTACAATCTTCACAATTTCTGAGTATCGCAACATATTGCGAATAACCCTATAGTAACCTGAATAAACCTAGTTAAACTCCGGAGTATTCGCGAACACAGAAATGTGCATATCCTTTCAGTTCTTTTTAATATCCTCAAAAATCCAACAACCCTCTCCTATACCAAAACCAGTGTTCACTTCTTAGTCAAGTTTGACAACAGGTAAAGTCAGGATAATACTTATGACATACCTAGGCACAATTATTCATTCTTCACTCATTTTTTTTCTTTTTATGCAGCTTTTCTTTGGAACATGCTTCTTTCTATTATCAGAAGTGCAATTTTAATTTTCATGTTCAGATCAAATGTCGTTAAAAAAATATTACAAAGCTAACGAGCTAACCTCTCTCACATCCGTATTCCCGTCCCTCTTCTTTCCTAGATAATGACTTAAAAAAAACCTTTAACGATTTGTATTGTATATATATATATACCTAATTATACACATGCAACACAATTCGTATAATGATTTTTTTATAATGCATTGCGTCCAGACAATGCAAAATAATTTTTTGTCTCTTTACCGCTACCACCATAATGGTATAACAGTATATTCGTTTGGCTGTAAGAAGTTGCTTAAGCAACACATTCTCCGCTGTGAACTTTATGTGCACAACTAAAAGTGTCAACTACAATGGTCGAGCCCGTCACCTCAGGAAGTTTTAACTATATTAGATCGTTCTGTCTCTCGTGAGATGAGCCCAGAAGATTTGGGGACAAAAACAATCTACTGTATATACATATGTTTATAAATATTTAAAACTAGGAGTTTACAGATCCTAAAAACGGCCCTGATTGTATGTTAACTGGGTTGTTAATCTGTTCAAAGTGTGGTTTCAGCAGGTGATCAGTGTTTACAGGCTGGTCGATTTAACGACAGTCATGCAAATGACATTAACGAGAGAACACTGTCAACCCACGTTGAAACCAGTGACGCACATTAAAGCCGTTTCGCACACCGCTAACTGAATTTAATCATTTCAATCCCCGACTACAGCCAAGGACAAGGACGAGGCGGTTGAAACGATCGACGTCAAACCGTTTATCCTTTTTTGGATTCTCGGTTTTTATGCCGCATTATCTTTTAAGAAATATTTGCATGTGCTTGATTCTTGGATTAAGATGGTGTTCTTTAATTTTTTTTTCTTATCCATTGGAACGTCATTTGACACAAAACTGTATTTTATGGATTTAACGCACTTTTTGCTGAAGGCTGACACATCATATATTTCTGATAAGGCAAAGTCACTTGCTAATAATGCAATGTAATATAAAACAGCTACCATATAAAATATAGAAAAATAAACATCTTGGTGTATTTCTCACTTGTACCATCCTATAATTACATATATTTCCAGAGGGGTGAATTAACGACTTAAATTTTATATCAAAAGATATTACAGTATTTTTAATATTTAGTGTTGTTTGATATTCACTTTATAAAAGTTAAGTTTCGGTCTGAATATAATAAATATTATGCATCCGCTATTTACAGAAAAAATATAAGAGAACAGTTAAGCAATAATGATAAAATTTATATTATCGTAATTGATCTCTAAAACATAACAATCTGTGACGCGCTATCTCATTTGTCAATCTTATTCAACATTATTGTTAACTAGCGGATAATTACTCGGTGTTGCCTGTGTGGAAGTTAGTAAATATAAAATAAATATGTAAAACGAGTAAATATATAAAAAATAATAAAAAACACGACTGCCGTTACAGAAAGTGAACTATTGTATTTATAATTATTTGGATTACGGTTTTTATGAAGTATTTGAGGTTTATATATTTATCCATATACATAGATACATGTATATTTGCGGGATGTACTTAATCAGACCTTTCATTTCACACTAAACACAATATAATTATGTAAAATTATTGACATTTGGACATTTGGGAATTTGGACAATTACTTACTAGATATTTGGACAGTTATTGTACCGTACGACACACGGGATGACATAAAGATTCAAACAATATTACACTATTCTAAATTGGTTCAAGCGTTTAGAAGTTATGGTGGAATAATGAAACGGAAAGCATATTTGGATGAACCCTGAAAGCATTCCATTCCTTTTTGGTTAGGCAGTCGTGTAAAAAAAGGAGATTACTCGTCGATATACAAAATTACCACCAACGTTTTACACCGTTAGGAGTTAGACGTATTAACGGAGTACTGCGATAGATTTCAACTAATGCTGTAATCCAAAATGTGTAATACAAAAACTCTACGGTGACTTTTATTACATACAAAATATTAGAGGCATCAATCGCTCTTTATTTCTTCCCTCACCAGTTGTAATCCCTCCGCCCTCCCATTGCTGTCTGTGACGAGTTTTTTTCCTCTTTTGATTGATTTTTATTTAGCATTTGTGCAAATAATTATATTATAACGTATTAGTAAACCGTTGTCTTTGAATTACCAGGAAACTATTCTAACGATACTATGGTTGGTTGTAACTGATAGCGCGAGAAGACCACCATTATGTAAACTTGCAGTTTTTGTACAAGAAAGAGTATATTATTATTAAAACTTTTGAAAAACAACAAAATATGGCATTAAAACATATCCTGACTTGGTCCTTTTAATTCTTGCCTTTTACTAACATAAAATGAATCATCATAAAATATTACATAAAAAAATAAACAGGGTTGAATTACCCCTATTTTTGATGTAATATTTAAAATTCTGTGGACTTGCCTGCCTGAATAACCTACCATTGCCATGTCGACCAAAGACAGCTGTAACTATTATTGTCGAACGCGAGCTAATACAGGAACTAGCGCGTGACATATGACCAATGCCAAGTGTATATTATAAACGTAATAAAGTTCAATTATTTGAAACGTCAAGCCCAGTTCCATCCACTCTCAAGAGTAGAGTTAGGCCACATCCTCAAAAACGCATTTTTAATTTTCCTAATTGAGTTTTTCACTTATTTCACATGTCTCAATGGAAGTTCCAATTTTGGGTTAAATTTTGTGAAACTCTCAAAAACCTATTCCCTTATTCTGTTATGGCTGTCTTTGTCCTAAATAACAAATACTAATCCTTAACAATTTTAGAGGTGTACCCCATATAAATAATTAGATTAAAATTCTCGAAACCCTATCTGATATGATCTGAATTCGATATGAATAAGATCACGATCTGAATAAGAACTAGGGCCAATTTTGATCTATTATGTGAATCACTGGGTCTAGGAATACATTTTCTAAAAATCGTTTTGACATTGAGGACGACTTTGCGCATTTCCTCGTTGCGTAAACACGAGCAAATATGCCGTTATTAGTATATTTTTAGCGAGGATATATAATTAAACCCGAATTACAAATAACGACGTGTATTACTTTGATTATATAGAAGATACTTTGTTTTACTTTGACAGAAAGTGCCTGAACATGATTAAAAAGACCTTATATAATCTTTACTAGACTAGACTGGATTGTCAACTAGAGCCGTCGACTACAACAGGCCAACCCGTCACCTCAAGAAGTTTTAACGATATTATATCGTTCTGTCTCCCGTAAGATGAGCGCAGAAGACTTAGGACAAAACAGTCTACCGTCTAGTTACGCCACACGCCCGTAAAAGACCAACGGCTTACCGTGAGATAAGCAGGTTAATCAACCAGCGGGCTGTAACGGTCTCCCGACTGGTTACAGGTTCAAGTCGCTTGCGCGATTCTCTCCCTGACGTAGCGGTGAAACCTCTTTTTTTTGTCCGGCTCTTCACCCGGGATCGGGTAGCCGATTGGTCGCTTCAAGAGCAGCTGCCGTAAAGTAAACAGCTACCTCTGCTCTATAGAGGACAGTACGTTTCCAAACTCCCCCGGCTGTTAGTCACAATTCACAATCTATTGGCTGACGCTGCACGGTGCACAAACCGTCCAGGAGCGCCCGAAGGTTGACTCATAGGGAAAGAGTCCTACCCTGGCTCGCACTTCTACGTGGAGGCCGCCGAATGGGTGTTGAGCGTGAGTTTGACCAACCCTGAACAAATGGGTCTCAGTGGCCAAACTACAACAGGGCCCATTAGCTCTCAGACTGGACTGGCATGATCGTCTCGTTATAAGCGAGGTGATTTACTTAAAATTGCCTCTGTTAAGTTAATGGGCGCGTCATGTGACTGCAAGCGACCACGCTGGGACAGCCAGCGATGCTCATGTGACTCGCCAAGATAAATGTCGACCAGATAAATAACTATTCGAAATCAATGTTGTCATGCGTTGGGTGACAGTGACATAATAATTACGATCAATTTAAGGAACGACTTACTATTAAATAGACGCTTCTGTCGAATAGGCATCTTTAAACATATTCAATTGTATTATAGCATTGCATGTATCATGTTTATATCAGCGAGTGCCTTAATATCAAGAAACGATTAAAACAAAATAATGTTGTTATATTCTGATTTTGATTTTATAAATTGCAGTGTTATGGAAAAAAATGAAAAAAGTAAATATATTGAAAAGAATAAAAAACACGTCAACCGTCACAAAAAGTGAACTATTGTACTTATAATTATTATTATTACGGTTTTTTTGTGAAACATTTGTACTTTCTGTATTTTTCAGTATAAAATCAATATAGATACATGCCTATTTCATGAATGTACTCAATCAGACCTTTCATTTAACACTATAAACGATATATTTATATTAATTTATTGACATTTGGACATTTAGACTTACTTGATATTTGGACAGTTAATGTACCCTATGATACTCAGGATGACATATCGATTCTAATATTATCACACAATTCTAAATCGGTTCAAGCATTTAGAAGTTATGGTGGAATAAAGAAATGGAAAACACACATCGATGAACCCTAAACACATTACATTCCTTTTTTTTCGGGCAGTCGGGTAGTAAATTTTAACCTTGACGCATTTCAACCTTGACAATCATGATCACGCACAATTCATCTTATGTTATTAAAGACTTATTATCTATAGCATACTTAGTCCTGATAGGTTTTTATTAATTTATCAAAATCAAAACCTACTGCTTGCTAGTAAAATTATAGTTTTCTATCAATAAAATAAGCAACAGAGTCATACAATCTGAGTTGCATACACTGAGAAAAATATAACTATTTAATACACAGAAATAAGCATGTTTCACCAAGAATTACGTATATAACTCGGACTGTGGTCCATACGTATGAATTAAAATGACGCGTAAAAGCGTTGGCGTGACGGTAGTTACCGTGCCATAATAGTTTAAACATAATATTATTTCATCGTCACGACGTTAGGATCTCGCTTTAAACACGACAGCATGTAGTAGGATACGTACGGATAAGGTCGGATATATGTTACATGTTGATACTACAGTATACTATTATTTCCGTATTAACCGTACGGAAAGTGTTGATACGAGTACATATAATAAAGTAATAGAGTTTCAACAAAATTTCTAGTAATTCTACAAAATTACGATTGAAACATCGTTATTCTGTATAAAACCGTAATAAAAAAATAGTGATGTAAGAATCGATTCAATATTTTTCTCTCAACATGTATACTTTTGTAATCATGTATACTTGCATACCTGAAAAATTATCTTTTGCCATTTCCCTAATTATGATTTTAGCGAACCTCGGATCATTTTAACAGAACCTCAATTTCTCTTGTAGCCTAAAAAATACTCAATCCATAACATTCTGCATTTCAGGAGAATTCGCTGGAGATCAATGAAGGCATTTCGACAAGTAGGCCGGCAGTTAAACACGCGCATTTTGAAAAGGTAAGCTTATGTAAACATAATTTTAAAAATCTGCAAACCATATTATGATCCAAGACAGAACACACCAATTTGTTGAAATAAAAGTCAAGTGTATTGTTGATCGGAGCGAGTAATTTAAATTTAACAACATTCGATCTGGACATTATAGATCGCTTAAACGATGGTTCACAACAGCAATAATATTCATAAAGCGTAAAATAAATGAAAGCATAAAAATGATACTTAAATAATATCGCAGACGGTAAATCCGATTTATTTATCCTTCGCCGAATCACGTTTTGCATTATGTGTATATTCAGGGCCATATTTATATTATATTATAATTTATAAGAATCTGTATTCTTCCATCTGCATTTTTCGCATTATTTGTGAAGGAAGACTAAGGCCTAAGACAGGTTTCAAGAGTATTTCGCAACTATCATATAAGACCATCCATATATCTGGTATATTAATATTTATTAAGTTAAATAATACATGTTTACAAATGGCACAAATGAATATTAAAACTGTGTTCGGGAAACCTCATCATTTGTGCACGAGATGGCAACTTCAAGTTCATATTTTTATAATATTGATTTTCTGCACTTCAAAATGGCTCCCGATCGACATATATTTCACTGAGATAACTGATTTCTACACATACTCGTCATTAAAATTTCCCTTTTTCGGCCATAAGCTAGCTATTTAGCCGGTTCGCATATCTATACTAATATTATAAAGAAGTAATATTTGTAAGTTTGTAAGTTTGTATGTAGGAGGTAATATCCGAAACTACTCATTCGATTTAAATAGTTCTTCAACTAATGGAAAGTTTCATTACCGATAAGTGTTACAGGCTATAGTTTATTGTGATAAATATTGGTTTTCAATACGAAATTATGATATTTGTAAATCAAGGCGGAGAAAATGAGCTGGTGAGTTGCTTTATCGGCGTGCGCTGACGACACGGTTTATGATAGGTATTTTACAAATATAATTTGCAGACTGACAGACTGACAGACGCATTGACATATCTATGACCTAGTTTTTAGAGTAATGATTAATTTCTACATACATTGTTTATTGCCTTAAGTTAAGTCCTAATATTATTAGATACTATTTTTATATTTTTTTTGTCTTTTAACATATGTAGTTTAAAGTATGCACAAGCCGCTATTTTTTTGGTACGCTTGCCTTAGTTAGGCAGCCTAGGCCTAGTTAGGCAGCGTTGATCGAAAGATGGACTGGGCTGCGGTACTCTATTTTTTGCTACTATTTACAACGGAGCCTCTAATGATAATATGTAATGTACTGTAGTTTAAAAAAATGCGCATTTCTTTAAATAAATAAATAAAATAAATAAATAAAATAAATCGGCTGAATCAGAGAGATGTATAAAAAGTCTGCGACAGCATATATCCAACTTTTATACTTAGGCTACAATAACTGCTTTTATGTTTTTGAAAAATAAGAAAAATAAGTAGGCAGTGTTTGTTGAAGACATTAGCAATATAATAAAAATCCTAATCAAAATAAATTGTTCCATTAGCACAGGTAGTTAATAAAGATAAAATCAGCCAATTACTGTAAGTTTTTATGTTGTATAGTTATAGAGATATCATGAAATTAGTAACGCGTGCAGGCACCCCGAAATACCTAGCAGGCAGCGGCGGCAAGGCTGCTTGCCCAGCAAGGTCAGCGTTCAGCGGAAGGCGGCACGGTTGGCGAGGAACAAGACGCGTATCTGATGGGGGACGTCTTCAACTATATATCTAAAGGTAGCGTCTAAAAAGGCAAATAAACGCCAACCTACTTAAATTAACATATCGATTCGAAACTTTAAGCGATGCGAAGCCGCGAGCAACAGCTAGTATTTTTATAATATTGTACTTCAGTGTGGCTCCCGATTGACATCTATTTCACTTAAATAACTGATTTCTACACATACTCATCATGAAATTTTCCTTTTTCGGCCATAAGCCGAATCGTATATTTCTCATATTTCGCAATTTCGCCGGTAGGCAAAAATATGTTTAGTTTATGTTCTGTTAACATTCTACCATAAATGAAAATATTGTTTTCTTTACAATACCTGTTTCATGCACGTTTCTATATGATGATGTTATCTAGCAAAAAATAAAGCCATTAAAATTACCATATAAACTCAGTAATGGAACAGGTTGTTAATCTCAGGTCCCTAGGACCTATTTATACTAAAGAACATTATTATTTTCAAGCCGAATAAAATGAATATTAATGTGAATTTACATTCCATTGGTTATGCTAGACGATTTGGCCTAACCACATATCCGTAAACTTGTTTAATCAAAATCGTTTAAATGTACAGTGGTGTGCAATTAATCTAGACACGCAAAACTTTAGTCCAGATTTGATTATTAGAATGATTTAAAGTATAAAGCGTGGGTGTATGTGGGCTCCTTAAATAACGATATGCCTAACTGCAATAATGAGCAAACAAGGACATGGTTTCATAAAGACGCTACGCCATGATTGATCATGTATGAGGCATAATTGTGTAAAATCGTTTCTGGCATGTCAAACGTCGTTGCCGAATTTGCTTTTCTGGCAGTGGTATATACAGGACCGACTCTAGGGGTTTTGGCGCCCTAGGCGAAACAAATCTGCGCCCTCATTGCTTCGGCGGGGTCTGCCAGGTATGGACGTATGGTATGGAATGGAACTTGTAAAACGTTTTTGTTAGTTATTGTTTTAAAAAAAAATGATTTTATAACCTTTGAATAATGACTGGAATAAGTAATTAAAACAAATGTCAATTTTACATAAAATACGATACACGAATTGACTTGATGAATGTTACGTCACTTCACTGTGTTATTCCACCGCCGCGTTGCATCCAGGATGAAATGGGACGAAGTGCGGGGTCGCCGCCGCACTACAATCCTACACTTCGCACTCCGCTACGCACAGCGAGGTTGCCAAACTGAGTAGTGTTACGTTAAGGCATACTTTTCTATTTTCTAAGACTACTTAAATAAAATAAAATACACTTCACCTTTCGTAGGGGCGCAGATGTACTAATTGTTTATTTAGTTTATGTGTTTAAATCCCCAAATAAAATAAAAACCTCAATTTTGCGCCCCCCCTCCCCCCAAATTTTGCGCCCTAGGCGGCCGCCTAGGTTGCCTATATGGACGAGCCGGCCCTGGGTATATACACTGCATATCTGGAGCAGTCTTACTGCCAACACACTAAAAACTGCCAGTTGTCTCGCTAGAATATAGCTGTATCCTTTATGTGTTGGGAGCTAATGGGCCCTGTTGGAGTTGGCCATGAAGACCCATTCGTTCAGGGTAGGTCACACTCTCGGATCAACACCCATCCGGCGGCCTCCACGCAGAAGTGAGAGCCAGGGTATGACGCTGGCCTGCTGGCCAGTCTCCCTCAGGAGTCAATCTTCGGGCGCTCCTGGGTGGTTTGCGTACCGTGCGGCGTTAGCCAATAGATTGTGCACTCCGACTAACAGCCTGGGAACAGTAATGTTTCCTACAGAGCGGGGGTGATTGTTAACCTTATGGCAACTGCTCTTGAAACGACCATATCCCAGATCCCGGGTGAATAAGCCGGGCAAAGGATGCCGTGGTCCACGATAGATTCGGTAGCCACCGTATCACCGCTTCATAAGGGAGGTTCTGCGCAAGCGCCTCGTTCCTGTAACCAGTATTTTAACTATCCCCATACTATTGGATTTCAGTGGCGCATTTATTTCCGTTGACTTCGACCTCTTACTCGAGCTGCTGTGTTCTTTAAATGTTTCCAAGGAGGCAATAGAGTGGTTTGACTGTTGAGGTGTTTGGGTGGCTGATGGTAAATCAGTCATGATTATGCTCACTGTGGGCATTCCTCAAGAGACAGTGTTATCTCGTCTGTTGTTCACGATGTTTATCGATCCTATTGCGAAAGAGATCTCGATATTATACCACTTTTATGCTGTGGTCCTGCAAATCTACATACACGTTAGGTTAAGCTATTTTTTCTCTGCAATCACACTTATTAATGCAAATTTAGATGATATTTCCAATTGGGCCAAATTACATGATATCATTATAAATCCGTCAAAGTCCCAAGCCATTGTTGTTGGCGGACAAAAAGTGTTATCACCATAAATTCCTTGTCTGTCTCGCTTACAAATCGATGATGATGTCATCGAGTATTCTACAGTTTCATATATGTCTAGACTCATCGACGAACGTCTTTCTTGGCAAGCTCAAACTACTGAAACCAGTAAACGTCGCTTTCACGACTTTATATATAGCATTCGACGATTGCAGAAAATTCTACCAGTTGGGGTGAAACAATCTTTTGTGCAATCGTTGCTGTTTGCTGCTTAGACTCAAATGATAAATCTCTTCTGGATAAACTTGACCGCCTACAAAATATTTTGCCTTAGATATATAGGAATTCCTACGCAAGTTTGACCACGTTACGGAACATATTAATAAACTTTGATAGCTGGGGATTTATGAACGTAGACATTTGAATACTTTATCTTTACTCTAAAACGTACTCCATAATCCACATCGCCTGCTTATCCTAAGCAACTCTCCACTATTTTATAGAGTCGTGGTATTTTCTCCTCTATTCTGATTAGAATAATATACTATCTATTACAAAACATGAGTCGTCTTCATATTCAGTCTTTTACTGTCCATGCAGCCCGACCATGGAAGAGCTATCTTTTCACAAAACCGCTCCACCGCTATTCATCTTCGAGGTGCCACTAAAGAAAGATTATTGCTCTTAACAAACCCAGTTCTTTGCCTTGTCCATACCCTATCCTATATTCCTTAACTTTCCCAGTCACATTGCTTCACCTTTTATTTTTATAAATTTTCTGCCTTTATTTTCTTTATAAATTTTCTGCCGCGATGGTTGACTGGAAAAGATCTAAGTGATAAGTCCACCAATTGTATGTATAAATAAATTAAATATGCAATAAAAATTAAATTCATTATAATATTTCTGAGTATTATATATAATTATAATATTTCTACACCACTGCATTAGGTAACATTTGTATAATCGCATGTTTAAAAGCCTGTTTATTATAGTTTCGACTAGCAATCTGCCTGACGCATAAGTTATAGTTTAGGGCCACCATTATTTGGTTGGGAGCAATAGCTCGACGTCATCACATACGTCGACAGCCCGTCCTCGCCCGCTACGACAAGCCTAATTTCGTTAATTTGGAATTTTTAACCCGTTGTTAGGCGTGTTCAATTTTTGCAAGGGGGTCGATCACCTGGGGTCAATGAAGATCTCTAACAAGAAATATGGGATATTTAAAAAATATGCCATTAAAATATATTTTATTTATTTCCTTAGTTCATAAGATACAAATTCAAAGAGAATTAAAAAATGTTTTTAACTTTGGCATAATAACATACATCACTTGTGTCAATCATTACTTAAAATTATTTAAAATGAAAAAAAAAACAACATTTTTTTTTATTTTAAATGAAAATTTAATCTTCACATATGAAGTAATTATAATATGGTATCATATAATCAAAATTATAAAAAAATGTTTTCTTGCAAATGCCATTCCCGCACTCAGTTAAAATATGTGAAATATGCGTGTGTGATGTTTATGGAGGCCCATAAGTTTCAGTAAACCTTTCAAGACGAAGTAAAACCTTTGAAGTAAACTAAGAGGCCTTCGTTTCGATCGTATTTATTTATATGGAATCCCTTTCTATTTGATAATTTTGCTACTGGAAAAAGATTTTCTTGTTTGTGTAAAGTAAAATCTTCCCTAACCATTCTACTGTAAACAGTTAAGTGCCTTGCTTTTACAACAATATTTACTCCTCTGTATATGGGTCCAGGCGAATAGCTCACAATGTTTTAACTGCATGTACGGTATTTTCGTGACGCCGTATAGTGGTTCCAAATACCCAAAAATCTGTGATTAAATCGGTAATTAGGGAAACAAGTGAAATTTCTAATATGAAATTATAATAGACAGCATACATGCAGCATCATAGAATGACTAGGAAAACTATATTTTTCTCTCACTACTTAATCGCAAGTAAGCAACTGCGGTGACAACACGAACGTCCTAAATAAGTTGAACTAATTAGTCAAAATGTATCTTTGTGTTTCTTGTGTGACATTCATTTAAAATTTTACTTGTTAATATGGAACCATCATATATACATATTTGATTAATTATATATACATATTTAAAATTTAATAAAAATATATTTCTCGAGGGCCAAATGATGTTTCTTAAAAATAAGTAATGGTACACCATTTTAAAACTAGTGTATTTTTGGAAGTTGGTAAATTTTTTGTTGCCAATTAAGGCACATCAGCCACTTTTGTTTACAGCTTTAATATCTACAATTATAGAGATATAAGATACGTTTTACTTTATCGCAATTCCGATTTATTTTTATTTTTTATTGATGACGTCCTTGAGATTATTGATTTATTTTAGAATTTTAAAAATTATTGCTTGCCTTCTTCCAGAATGGTATTCTAATGTCTCATATGTGATAATAAATTAACTTATCGCCGTACAGAATAAACCTGGAAAATCGATTGGTTTTTTTAAACGAAACATTTTTACCTACTTACATGTTTTTCTGATATGCATTGGAGGGACTTAAACAAAATAAATTTTGACCTTTATCACAATTTAAGCCGAGATGGATAAATGATAATCAATCGAAGGAGAGATTTATTAAAAAATATATAAAGAGCTGTATTATTAATTTTTTTTACTCAGTGCATATCGCCAAACTTCAATCCACGAGGACGTAAATTAGTTGCTTCTGAATAAATCGAAAGCAGACTAAGCGGTAGAGAACCAAAAACCTGCCAAACATTACACCAGCTGCAGAATTAAGTTACGCTACGCAGGTGAGCTTTGGGCATCCGGGAAGAAAGTTAAATCCAAATTGCTGCTTGAAATCACTTCATCGACCCCGACACTGGCAATGATATATACATAGGAAGACTTATAGTTCATCCTTAGCCAAAACCCGAGAAATTATCGTTAGATGCTAAGGTATCTAAGCATCAACCGTGAGGAGGAGCGATCCAGATAGATTTACGGCCTACAAATCCTTTTATCTAACAAAAAAACGTTATCAAAAGACGAAAATTGTATCGTGCGGATACTCAATTGACACTTTAAGTTTCGTGATACACACACAATACTGCAAGATATTGTTTAAAAGTACAAGTTGTATTGTATGCAATTGTATTGTACGTTAAACGCATTTTATCCATGGAGCATAAGGTAAATGTGGGAGTAGTTGACACATAGGTCGTAATTGGCGACTTTAGAATAATATAAGTTGGCCAAAAATAAATTTATGGTAATGGTATTTATACCAAAGAAAACCTGTTATTTTATAGATTTTAGTATGTGATTAAATTAACTCGTAATAGTGTAAGTACCAGAAATAAGGTCATTTTAGTGGAAAATAGCAAATGCACCAAAAGTTGACATAGGAAAAAATGGTTTGTTTCAATAGTTGACATATTTGTGATGCAATAGTTGACATGAAAGAAAAAACTATGTTATTAATAATAATTTATTTATTACAATATTTTTTGTAAACGTACCTAAAAGTTAAACTAAAATCAATCCATAATGCTTACTTTATCGACCATATCGCGACCTTTATCGACCAATCCAAAATGCATTACGTATCGACCCCAATTTCTTTTTTAAAGAAACTTAGACCCGCTTCTTCACTAATAAATTGACATGATGTTTTTTCTACAGGTCTGGAAGGTGTGCTTTCATTGTTAGCCAAAACAGTAAGGGTTTTCGAGTAGTCAACTGAATTTTTGTCCCAAAGCACTAAACCTGTTTTTCTATATGCATTTTTCATTATTTGACGGTCAAGTGCGTTTATAGTATTATGGAGCAAGGGAGCGAAGTTAGACTTCTTTAACTTTAGTGCCGACAGATTTGCGATTCTCCATTTGTAGACCTCTTGCTTCCACTGACTCTTCATTGGACTGAAAAATCCTATATCAAGGGGTTAAAGCAAGTGGGTTGCATTGGGGTAGAGTGATATAAGTATAATATGTTTATCATGGCAAAATTTGCTAGTATGCATTGTTAAATGGCTGGTATGTCCATCAATAAATAATTTTATAAGGAACTGAAAGTTTTTTTTAAAGAGCCATTTGTAGAATATATTTGTGATGTATTCATAGAATAATTCGCAGTTTATCCACCCAATTTCTGATTTACCAGTTGCCCAATCCTTTGGTCCTCTAGTAGCTACGTCAGAAGTAATCTTATTGTATTTAAAAACAATCATTCTTGAAGCAAATACACCTTCTGCAGTCGCGTTGGCTAAAACTGTTAGGCATTCTTTTTCATCAGTATTAACCTGTTGATAAATACTTTTATCACCTTTTCTGGCCAAGACTTTGCTTCCCTTAGGGTTAAGGAAAAATGCACTCTTATCACCCGGGATCCATTTTCTAAAATGAGCATGCAATCATGGTTTGTTAAATAGTCACTAACTTCGTCGAACCAATTATTTATAGCATTTTTCGTAACAGAAGCTCGTGATGCGGTTAAGTTTTGCGCTACTCGTTCACTTATAATTGTATGTCGTTTAAGAAATGCATTAAACCATACTCTTCCTGGACTTTCGTCTTTACAAGGTGTTTCCCTTTTCATTTCTTTTACAAGCATTTGGACGCTGTCTAGAAGCTGATTTTTATTTACAGGAAAATTTGACAGCGCCGAGGATATGATGCAGGTTTCCAACACTTTTTCCTCATCGGTAGAAGCACAGTAGCAGGACCCATTTCTCTTTGAACAGGAGCTTTCCCGAACATTTATACATTAAAGTAACTCTAGGTACATTGCTCTTTTTGCAGCTGTTGCAACCGGCATCCCTGTAATGTGCACATCATCAATAGCTTTAAGCATATTCTCCATTCTCCTCAGGATATGCCAGCATCTTGCCCTTGATCTATGAGAAAAATTATGATGCAGTACTTGACATAATGCTTGCATTGTGGTGTGACATAATGCTTTGACATAATGCTTGCAGGTGTGAATAAACTTCCATTACACATTAGGGGCCTTGGGGAGGTTCACTTTAAGAAAAAGGTACAGGGTATTTTGACTAAAAACCCCATTTATAGCATTGAGGATTTCGACAATATCAATTTTTCGCAGCTCTATTGACCTACCTGACTATTATTATTCCTTATTCTTTTTATTATTGACTATTTTACAATTGCGACTATTATTGACTATAATTATTATTACTGATTTCTTTGTATTTGTGTTTTTTCTTTAAAATATCTTCCCGTATGATAATTTGTGAAATTATCCAATATTTGTTTGATTATTTAGTACTTAGGATTATATAGAAAATTAGATTATATAGAAAATTTTACGAAATTACTTAAGAATTTTGATTGAAAATATTGGAAAATGTTGTTTCCTCTACATATATAACCTAGAAAATCTGCGCTTGGATGTTCAACGTTCATACCTTGCAATACCGACGTTTATATCTTATACCTTAATAGGTATTTATATTATACTTGTTATTTTTATTACTTTTGACATAACCAAGTGTAGGAACTCCTATCAACTGGTTTAAAATAAAAAAATAAAAAAAAAAATAAAAAAAAAAAATTGACATCATCAGTAGTTGACATCCATGTCAAATATTGGTTCTAGTAACAGTAATGAAACATCAAAACTATATAAATTATTGTTACTCTACACTGATTACTAATATCATGCAAACTTGATTTGTACCTAGAAAACCAATAGATGACATGACTGTCAACTACTGATAAAGATTGGGAAATGCGTAACTAGTAATTGACACAAACAAAAAAATCGCAGCCATTACACCCAGGAAGTTAGTAGAGGAATCTATGCAATCACCAGTTAACGAACAACAATATTCAATAAAACATTAGTGGGTATCCTCATAAATAATGCCAAAATGTGAATGAATATAAATTGACTCACCTCTTTGATTTGTGTTACAAATATTGGAAAAACTAACTAGTCACAGCCAATTTTTGCAAACAAGACACAATATTACAAAATGGTGGAATCAATGGTGTCAACGTGTTAAAAAAAATATGTTCGGATATACGCCCTATCAATCGGGTGCATTCAAAAATCTACATAACACACAGGAGTGTCTTCAAGTGTCCTTAAAGTCAAAGCTGTCAACTAATGAATCAGTGTCAACTATACCCACACTTACCTTATATTATTTCCTCAGTTTTACCATAAATTCGGCAATGATCAGAAAAGGCTCCAGAGCCAGAAACAAAGGATTAAAAATTATTCAGTAGACTGATCTACAGATACCAGGTAAGAGGAACTTACCTAAAAAGAAAATGCATTACTTGCCCAAAGACTGCCTCCACAAGACACGTGATATAAAAATGACAGTGACAGCGACGATGATGATGATGGAGGCGATGTCACTGCCTTCTGATTGTGACTTTGATTATGACTAATTTAGTGCCTTTATAAACTATCAAGTACAATTAATTATTTGTATGTTTTTATAATAATTACATTATATCACTTCAATAATAATTATTATTACTTAATAATAGTTAAACATTTCTTTTTTCCATTATTTGGATATATTTCTTATTGTGTCTGCGATTTAATGTCAGCTTTTAGGGGGTTTGGAACTATTGTGGGCTATTGTTCCTTTTTACCTGTAAACTATTTCGACCCTATATTTCTCAATTTTCTGCGCACCAGGCAGCATGAAAAAGTTAGCAAATGGAACAAGGGTTTCTCTTCGTTGCTTATTGATACTCTATCTCTCTCTTGAATGCTGTCGTATATCCATAAGACCGCATCCGAATAAAACTCTTTTTCTTCTTTCCCACCAATCACATCGTCGTATGACCTTCATCTAACCATAATACGATCTTCATGCGATATATTCATTTTATGTTTTCTCCCGATTAAATATTTTTGTAATGTCATCGGTCGCGTGGAGTCAATTGACGCATGGGCGCGAAAAAACATCCATTGCGTGAGAATGCGGTGCCCAGACGTAATAGCGACAATGATCGAGTTACAGTCCTTTGCCATATCATTAGAAACACGTGCATTTCAGTACTGATTTACACATTTCAATATCCGTAAACTTTCAACGAATGTTGTATTTATAGTGTTTATGGCTATTCATTGAATTACCTCGTCATTAACGTAAATTAAAAACATTTTGACACTACATTTATAAAAAAAGAATGACCGTGAGCGAAAACGAAAACCATATGTACCTAAACACAAAATCTTATTTTTTTTTGGTCAGAATTATATTTGTCGTCTTCACGGGGGAGAATCGTGGAGGAAAGATCTTTTTTATTACTCTTATTATATTATACAACAAAAAAGGTTATGTAGATCATATTAGTTTTGTATATTTATATATTTTTCTATCTAATGAACCGCTAAATCTTTATTTTGGCATACAGAAATTTTTTGAAGAAATAACGGAAATATTTTTTTTAAATTATTTTATATATCAGTGTAGCTTTGCGTAATTATTTCAAACATATGTTATAAACAGGTTTTCTCATGGGTTTGGCGGTCACGACATTGCTAAGTTTCCTTTTACAATAACAAAAACAAAATGCCTTTTGAAGTGAAAATTTATTTTAATACTGACGCTAACCAAGACAATTCTAAAACTGATCGTAAATTGATGAAAATTATGTTTTGCGACATATTCATTAAAAAAAACAGCACATACACTTACAAGTAAGTACTGTTCAAAAGTTATAGGCTATTGAAAAGTAGAATAGTATAGAATAGAATAACTTTATTGTGCTAAAAAAATACAACATTGCATGTGAAGATTACACTGGTTAAAAAAAACTATTTATGCACAAACGGCTGACTTATAGCTATGGCATAAGTCCGCCGTTTAGTTATATATCTTACAGTTAACCATTATGAAACCATTTCAACCATGAAGAGTGTATTTGAACTGAAATATACGGTGGGTCTAATATTATGGCAAGGGATTGTACGTATTTAAATATTTTACAAATGTAGCTACAGTTTAAATACAGTCTAGCTACAGTAGGGCGGTGTCGACTACAATGGGCGAACCCGCCACCCCAGGCTGGTATAACGATATGTGATCGTTCTTTCAGCCGTGGGGTGACTACACAGAGACTTAGGGACAACACAGTTCACAGTCTAGCTCCGCCAACATGTCCGTAAGAAGCCTACGCCTTACCGCGAGGCACTGGAATGTGAAACCAGCGGGCCAACCTCACGCCATTACTACAAGATTTGACCGGATTTCTCCGTTTTCCGGTCTGGTCACGGTTTCGAGGTCTGCATATTTTGTCTGCGTTATTCAGTCTGCATATTTTGCGGACCGCGATGCCCTTTGCGCGCCATGGTCACTCGGGATCGGGTGGCCGACGGATCGATTCAAGGGTTGAAGACGTCAGGTCGGCAACTACCCTCCGCTGTCATAGGAATCATACGTCTCCAGACCCCTCTGGTTATTCACGAGCTGGGCATTTAACACTTAGCAAACCAGATGGTGCACCAACTGGAGGCTAACAGATAGGAGTTGAAGCGTGAGTTGGGCAAGCCAGATGACATAGATTTTTGGCCAACACCACCCAAGCCTCACGTAACCATTAGGAACCACAGTTTAGCTACAGTTTAAATACTGTTAGATGTATAGTGTTAAAAATATATATTTTTTTCGTTTTCGCTGGGTGTTTATTCGCCCCACGCGACCAACGGCGGGTTAAACATTTAAACCGCGTGCCAGTAGTGCAACGGCGGCGTGCGCGACTCCACTGCTCGCATTGTTGTTGTTATCGATAACGCGTTTACTCGTAATGTTAACAACGACTATTTCGTGACTAGCGGATTAAGATGATTGATAATGGAATCTGGAACCGCTTTCAAGATTTTTCAAAACTAAAATAGTGTTGTTGTTTGATACTGTGAAGGGGCGCAGGTAGGTGAACGTTCATCTAGTGTTGATTGATTAGAGATTTTGATTGGTGGTGGTGTTTAGGAGTTTGTTGATTGCTATAGGCGCTACATTCATTCGGCGCTTGTTTTATGCAAGATACAAAAAGTCTATCTTGTGTTAGATTATTTTAAGCACCAAAAGGAACATTTCGTGAAAACCGGATTTGTGAAATTTCATTCCTAAATATGCTTTAGCAACGAAATGAAGAGTTCAATTTCAATATGTCTAAAGAATTCATAATCATAAATTCAAATAGAATATTATACGTAAGTTTTTTGGTCCAAAAAACAAAATGTGGCAATTGGGATAGGTGCTATTGTATTGTATTGTATTGGAGATAATTTGATTATTATTGACACGTACCTATAAACTTTATTATTTTATTTTATTTTATTTATAACGCACAAAAAATATTACAAGGAGATGCATACTGATGTACATGAAGAATTATTAAAAACAAACAATATAAAGCGAAAAACATAGCTCTATGCCTATAAATATGATAGCATATCCTAAATGAGGCGAAATCGCAGTACCAACTAGACCTAGAAGGTCTGTCTCTGGCTGTGCTGTGTTATACCAACTGTGTTTGTTGACTCGCAAACTGACGCATTTGAGTTAAATTTTAAAGATTTTCAAATCTACCAAATTTGTTTTTACACAAATTAAAAGTAAAATTATAAGTAGAAAAAATATAAATGTGTATGCATTTAAGAACTTGAAAAAGAAAACTTTACATTATATTCAATAAATTTAAATAAATTTAATAAAAAAAATAAATTAAATTTTACATTATATTTATTATTTTCAAATAATGTACTTTAATGTTACAGTATCCTAAATGCTTATTTGGTATTTAGATACAGTCTTACACGTAGTTTTTTTTATGAGAACATTTAAAGCATTAACGATAATAAAAACATATACTTCAATCATAACATTATAATATATATGGATAGAATGATTAAAACAATGTTTAGTGCTCTTTACCGTTTAGTATATAATTTTACGTCTCTTAATGATTTTCTGGGAAGTTTTTGATAATGTATTTGGCTTTTATGATAGTATTACGATAGAATTTTGAAGCATATGTCGAATTTTGATGATTATCGATGATGTTCTATGACATTTATACGCTCGCAAATATTTGGAAATATCACTAAGGATTATTTTTCATTCTCTTATAACTAGAAATCCATTTTATTGCTGTCGCCTAGGATACTGGTTGATAGTCATAAATGAAATATAACATCCTTGTTGTAGTGATTCAAAACAGACATATATAATTCTAAACCAGAAATACAAAAGTTTTTTCATAAACAATATTTATTTTATTGCTGTTTCAAAATTCTATTAATCTATAAAGATACCGGTAAAGTAGAATTAATTTTAGATCTTTGCAAAAGCAGCGGAGATGAACTAGACTGTGAAAGACATTTGTCACTTTCTAAATGTGTATAACTGGTATTCTGTATATCCTTCGGAAGTGATATTTTGAATGTTGAAAATATATTTTATATTTATTGTAATTTATGAAGTCCGTCGAAGTTAAGGCTTTCTGTATATCTTTATTAATATCTGTCGTGTAATGACAAAACACTGCAAACTAAAAATAGCTGTTTCGAGTAAATGGGATTGAAAGTTTCTTGTTCACCCGGGCATCATCCTATAAGCCTGTTTTTCTTTCGTTATCCAAGATAGCCGTTAAGGTGTCTGTTTAATATTTAGAAGCAGATACATGAAATAGTCATCGTAGATTCGTTTATATTCTAATACTACAAAACACTGTATTTTAGTTTACAGTATTTGTTCATAACACAACGTATCTCTTCAGTTACTTATTATGTGGTGAACGGTTTTGTGCAGCTTGGGCCACAAGATCCATTTTGTTCTCGGATCGGCTCAACTCACGATTCAGCTCATATTCAGAAACCTCCTCGAGTGGAAGGCTACCCCGGGTAAGACTCTCGTGTCTCAGGCCTCAGAGCTGGTGGACCGGTTTCTCCCGGCGGGATTGCATCCCGGCCCCACTGGACGGTTTGCGCACCGGTCGGCTATGCCAATCGGTTGTGCATTCTGACTAATTGCTGAAGGTGTCCGGAGACTATGGAAATACACTGTTTCCTAAGCAGCGGGGGTGGATATTCACCTGTTGTTATCCCACTCTTGGAATGACCTTGGGCCATTCGATTCCGTGTGGCACTACAGGCAAAGAACGCCCAGGTCCGCGATAAATTCGAACTGAATTACCGCTGTAACACAACAGGTAGAGGTCGTATAAACGACTTCGGACCCGTAACCAGTCGGGAGGACGGACGTATCCTGAAGGTTAATTCCAGACGGAGATGTACTGCCAAAACTGGTAGTCAGGGGGCGGAGCTGCCCGCTGGTTACCTTTCCCGGTGTCTCGCCGTTGGCCTCTGACGGGCAGGTGGCGGAGCTTGATGGTGGATTGTTTTGTCCTAAGTCTTCTGCGCTCACCTCACAGGAGACAGAACGATACATCTCGTTAAAACTTCCTGAGGTGATGGGTTCGCCCGTTGTAGTTGACAACTCTAGTTGTTACCTATTATATTATTTTACTGCATTAGGTATATTATTTTATTAGCAGTATTAACGAGTATTTAGAAGAAAATGGTAATTTTGGGCCCTTTTTTTCCCATAAAGATTTCTTTATGTAGATCATTTATTACTAGAGCGACTGACCTCAATTACGAGCCGTTTCTGAGTTTAATCCTATTAAATATGGTAAATTACCTGATATCCCCTACTAGGGGCCTCAGGCACTTAGGACATCCTGGCATTGTATTTTTAGTAACTGTTTAAACGAAAACCGTCGCAGAATACCACAAATAATTAAGTACACAGTGCGAATTTGCCGACAGTATATAACTCTAGTGTGTATAACTCCAGCAGCACAGTATATAACTCCAGCAGCACTAACTGTAATGTGTCTCATGATTTCATCGGTATGCCCAGTGACCAGTGCCAACATGGTGTGCCCAGTGACCGTACATCATAATATACTATCTTTTATGGATCTTCACTGAAAATAATATATTTTAAATTAATATTTGCATCATAGTAACATTGGGATTTTGAGTAATTAGCCATATTTAAGAAGATCCCTAACTTGAAAACTCCGAAACGGCTTTTATTCGAGGTAAGTTGTACTAGTCCTAAATATTATAGATAAATAGACCTGTTCAACGCTAAATACGTTATTGTTATTGAAATAGTAGGCTTAGCGCCCATACATTTTTGCCCATTGCTCTTTTTTATATTATTTTCTGCTATTGTTTGTATATGTTACGGGTAATACTAGTTGTTTGGGTAAACCTAGGTTTACCCGGGTAAACCTAGAACCTAATCTAACCTAACCTAACCCAAAATCCTTGGGCAATTCTAAGTATACCCGGGTAAACCTAGGTTTACTCAAACAACTAGCATTACCCGTAACATATATATCCCGTTTACGAATTTAATTACCTTGAAAGTACCGAATTGTTTAATGATACTATTAGATGTGATTCGTAATAAAATTAAAGGGTAGATGTTGCAGTGGTGGATCCAGAAATCTTACGATTGACGGAAGGGGAGGGGGGACATATAGATTGGGCGGGGGGAAATATGAATTGAAATACATGTAGATTGATTGTATATAAAACATAGTTGACAATCAAATAGAACTTTATTTTTGTTAGGTCTTTTGTTACTGAGGAAAAGCATTATTGACGTTTAATTTCCGGATATTTCTTTTTCCTCGGCTAGAAAACCAGAACCAAAAAAAATCTGTACAAGATTTTCTACTTAGTTTTTTCTGTCCCATAATTTAACTGAGTTTTAAAGTTCTTTTAATATCTAACAGGTTTTTCAGGGGAAAAAATTGAAGTTAACAAAAAATCTTTTTGATTATTATTGATTATTGACTCTCACGATTTTTTAAAATAAATTTAAGGCAGAAGCAAAGTTCATATTTGGAGTAAAACCTAAAGGTAATTTTGTAGATATATGTATCCTACGAAAAAATACAAGATTTTTATATATCTACATATGTTTTTTTCTATTTCTTATTTTAAGAGTGAGTTATTTAAGAGTACCCTAAATATTTTTCTATATAGGGGGAAACCTAATTATTAAGATAACTCAATAGTCTCAATGTGAGTAAAATCGTATTAAACTATAAATTGACCATTTATTTATTCATATTCAAAAGGATTTACGTTGGTTATAATAGATAAATCTAGCAGAATTCAAAGAATAAAGTAATCCAAAAAAGGTTATAGTTTTTTTAAATACTGATAGAGATAGGTTTTAAGAAAACCGACCCAAAGATAAATATAACAAATAATAATAAAGTTTTATAGATTGAAATTTCTAAATCGTAATAAGATTGATTACTCTGCGCGTTAGTTACTGTTAATTAAGTTACTCCAATAGGTGATTACCACAGTGTAAATGGATAATAGTATTGCGTAATTGAGTATTACGTTAGTGGGTATAGATAGTAAAGGAACCAAGAAATCACCGATAACCGCGAAAAAAAGTTAAAAGGCAAAGTAAGTTCGTGTTTGGCATTTGTCGCTAGCGGTCCTCTATAGGCTGTTTCAAATTGTTCTCGCGCTATCTACTTGTGTTTGTGATTTTTTTTCATCATGGAAAGTTTTCTTTGGCAAATCTCGACTATTTATCGCGTTACAAGAAAGTGGAAATATGGAAATTGTGATGTATGAAGAAATTGTGATGAAAGTAAAACAGCGGTTAAAACCTTGTGTAAAATATTTGGTTTTAATTTGGATAGGAATGGAAAAGTTGATATCCCAATAGATTTTTTAAAACTTACAATTATAGTGAATGCATAAAATCAGATATAGCGTGTAATGTTGTTAAAACAGGATCAATGTTGTTAAATCCGGATTCATAATTCTATCCTGGGTACATCCAAAGAATTTCACTTGCCCGCGATAAATTCAGTGAGTATAAATAACAACGCTATCCTGGGTCCATTTCTGTTCTTTGTGTACATAAACATTCATTGCGTGATATCGGATAACGATGAAATTACCCTTTATGCAAATGATACTTCTCTAATTTTTAACGATGTTAACTTAGAAACTTACATCAAGCGAATTGATGCTACGGTGAAAAAAATGGGTACTTCGTTTCGCGTAACCGAATATCCCTCAATGCTTCGAAATCAAACTCAATTAATTTCTGTCTTCGGCTGTCTCAAGATAAGGTCATTCGTATCCGCTATGGAGAAACTGAACGTGAAAAAGTCGACTATAATACAATTTTAGGTATCCATTTATATAGGTAGTAAACTCCAATGTTCACCTCATTTGGATGAATTGAGTGAAAAAATAGGTAGTGGTATGTTCAAAAAGTAGTATGTATTTAAAAGAATGAAAATGTATTCACAAAGACTGTATACGTTGCATATTTCAATTCCTTATTCAGTTATGGTCTTATATTCTGGGGAATGGCAGCAAATTCATTAAGAATGTTTCGACTACAAAAAAGAGCATTTCGCAAATTATAAACAATATCATCGCTAACATCTTGCAGGCCCTAATTTATTGAATCCGGTATCATGACAATGTACGCCGCTTATACGAGTATACCAGGGTGTCGTGTATGCAAGGAAAAACATCAGTACTAGTCTAAAAAAATCGGATGTTCACTCGCATAACACGTGGAACAAACAAGATTTGCGTCCTTGAAACGTGCGACTAAGTAAGGTTAGAAATAGTTTCCTGATCAGTCCAACCTTTTTTATAATAAGATTCCATTGTATGTCAGGGGTCATGGAGACGTTAATTAAAAAAATATATCCAGGATATTCATATAAACAACCCAATTTATTCTATTAGGCACTATCACAGTATTGACTTTTTTAATCTTTCATGATTAGGTACTTTGTTAAAATATATGTCTTTTTTGCCTATTTACTTATATAATCGCAATCTTTTTTATAATCAGAGATGGATTATAATATTCAAATTTGTATTGACTATTCCTATTGCCCTATTTTTATTGTTTTGATGTTATAATTGTAATATTTCCAAAGACGTTTTTATTTTTTGACAATTTGTATTTTTAAAATTATACCTACTTAGGTATTTAGCAACTCACATTACTTTTAGAAGACTTTGTATTTTAATTATAAATCTAATTATAAATTTTTTAAAATTTAAAAAAATATTCAATCTGCAAAGAAATAATTTTACCACCAGAGGTATATTACATAATCGTGTAAAATGAACTTGACTATACAAAAGTAGAGATTCCTACCAACTGGATTATTTTATAAATAAAATATAAAAGATAAAATAAAGTATATATATAGTAGTATATATAAATACTAGTATATAGTAGTATATATAAATAAATAAAAGATAAAATAAAGTAATCATCTTCAAAAAAAACCATATGAACACCACAAACAAGTCACTTTATATCTTTAAATTATCAAATGGCAGTATATTACAATGAGAACCTTAGCTAAATAAGAGAATCTTGAGTTGTATCCATTTTATTACAACTTACAAAAAGCCAACAAATGGTCACTAGATGACGTCAAAATTTCCAACAGACATGCTCAAAAATAGTTTAGGAAGGAGGCCAAATTTAATATAATCAAGGAAATGAGCTCCATGCATGACGAAATTAATCATCTACTACTAACAGAACTAGACGGACTAAAAGTTCGCCATTCTTTAGCATGACATGTGATAGATATAAAAAAATATATAGTAATCTGAGACGAAGATAATCTGAGACTTCCACGCAATGCGTATATAAAGGTATGCCCCTCACATGTGAGGCGTCCAATAATGGATGCCTATGGCAAAATGTATACAAAATGTATATAAATTTATATAAATGTACATATAAATGTAAATGTGCGCCGCTCTATAGTAATGCTATAGCTCTATAGTAAACCCCGCTCTATGTAAATGTAAATGTAAATATAAATTTATATACATTTTACTGTAGGCAAACCCGAGCTAATCGCCATTCATTTGTGGGGTTAAAGAAAACAAAATAGTATTCATTGCTATAAAACTATTAAATACTCATTTATACAAATGTGGTATTTCTTCGCGGCATGCTTTGATAATATTTAAGAAATGCATATTACATATGTCTACATATTAAATTACATATTAAATATTAAATTTTAAGGCATGAATAGCAATTACATATTAAATTTTAAGGCATGAATAGCAACAGGTGAAAATTTAATGAAAATGGTATTGAAGAAAACAATTGTAGAAAAATATAAAATTAACTTGATATTATTGGTTGATGTTGTGAAGCAAGGGCAACCAATAATGGAAACACCACTCTGAGATTTTTTACGAAACATAAAATGACAGCTAAAAGCACTCCTTTTCTCTTTTCCTGTTTCAAGTTTGGTGTAAAAATCAGATCGAAATCCATTTCCACTTAAAATCCATCTCGCGATTATCCTTTCTTAGTCATGTACGTACGCCATTGTGCATATACTGTAAACTACTGTATTTTTTCAAATAGATTCTTATTTCAATAATGTTGGGTATTATAATTGTTTTAAATAATGGGAGGATATTCTTGTATATTTTGTTTAATCGAATGTCTTGTCAGGGTTATAATAATGATATACATACATTTCTAATAGTTCGCATACTGTAAAAAGATATCTACACCCTTTCCCAGAACGTTGGAATAATATCTGGTAAAATAAGCAATATATAGAAGGAAACCCTATACAAGGCTAAATGTTATTTATTGTTGTACAGCGCATTATGATTATTATAAAATAAATCTCCTTTGTTTTGACAACTAGCCTCCCAACGTTTGGGCATGCTTTCCACCAGGTTTTTTTGTTTATTGCATGGGTAAAAAACGCCATACTTTTTTTTTATTTCAGAGCATAATTGCTTTAAAGTATGTATATGCTTTCCACTGATATGATGCATGACAACACTGCAGACATTTTTGGTGGGGTTGATATCAGGTGACTGTACAGACCATTTTAGAGTTTCGATGTTATTTTAAATTTTCCATTCAGTACACAGTTGGCTGCGATGTTTCGGGTCATCGTCCAATTGTGAAATCCAAGGTGAATTATCTTCTCCAAATCATATTTTTGCTGATTTTAAAAGTACTTTTTGATATATTTTTAATTTAAATTGCGCATTTTTTTATACAAGTAAAAAGTTCCAAAACCGAGAGAACTAAAGCACCTTCAAACATGGCTTTTAACTGGCTTTTTAACCTTTAAGTGTATCATGTTAGTGCCTTTAGAAGCCCACGCTTGCTTTCTAGGAAGCGATGCCCAAAAAGATGCCTCCTATGTAATAATAATATTGTCCCAATCTTAGCCGATATTTTTATGTACCCATTTTAGTCGTATTTTTATACGTTTTTCTGACAGCAATGGTTTTTGTAATACACTTCTATATGTGACAAGATTTATTTCGGGTCGTCGTTTTATCGTCATGGGACTGAGTTTCTCTCCTTTTTTACAAATAATTTTCTGAGCTTGGAAAAATGTAAGATTTGGATTTGATTCAAACAACTTTAAAATCGTTTTGACCTCTTTACTACTCGTAATATGGTTTTTATCTCTCTCCTTAAAATCAACGACGTTTTTCACAGCTTTATGTCGGTTTACCCACTTCCTTATGAACTCTGACGCCTTTTTTATGTTACGAACAGCTGCTAAATAACTTATTTTAGTTTTTTTAGGGTGGGTGCAAAGAAACACAACACAATTAATTTTTAACTATGTCTGACTATGATGGCGCAGTACCATCAATTGACACGTTCGCTTTGACGTGACGTAGTATAAACCCCCTCCTATGTAACATTAAAATCGCGACTGATTTTTGTTATTATTTTCCGCGATATCATTCCAACGTTCTTGTGAGATAGAGTGTAAAATAAAACTGTGAAGCAGTATGTACTGCGCTGATCTCCTTAGGTACGTGCGTTAGGTTTAAATCTCTCGAGAATGTTTTAAAAAAACGCTTATGTTCCATCTTATGAACTATTATTAAATATATGGTTATCATCTTTTATGATGTAGTTCAAAACTACTAGCAATTTGAGTTAAAGGAAACTTTAGAAAAACCTTATGTCACCTTACCTAATGATTAACAAACAAATTTCTAGTATATTGTAAGTGTGTATATTGGCATACTGTTAGAAATGTTCACAGTAATGTTTTATTATATTTACAGTAAGCTATTAAATGGCGAACTTCATACATTAAATAACAAAACACAAACTTAGAATTTACCCAATTTCTACCAGACAATAAACGATATTTTAACTTGTCTTCTTGTCTAAATTCTAATTTTAATTACCAGAAAATAATAATTTCATATATATTAACTCGGTCGAAAACCGCGACATATTGGTAGGGCTTGATGATACAGACGAGGCAATATTATCCCCAACCAATAACCAACTGATTTCCTCTGCGACTAGCAAACTTTCTCAAGTTTGCTATTGATCCTCATATTGACAAGTTTGATATTGATCCTCATGTTGACAAGATAGTATGGACACGTTCCTGTAGTTGCTCATTTTGCATCATTGCGCTGCTCGCTGCCGTTTGATTAAACTAACACTTTTAAAACTTCTCGATAAAGATACAAACATACATACATAGATTAAAGCATGTAAAGTAGATCGCTGAGTTTGAATTTTAGATACTTTTAGCTAATGGATGAATATTCAGGATGATAGCAATTTCTAATTTTCAATTTCTAAATTTAAATGTTTTAATTCTATCAGAATCAAAATCAATCTAGTAAAATTCATAAGCAAAATCTAAAAGTAATCTTATTCAGTATAATAAGTTAATAGTAAAATCACATTTTTAAAACAAGCTTTAAATAAAATGCTCTGTCCCGAGCTAACACTGGGCGTAGCCGCCATATTATAGTGGAACTTAGAACGGGCAATCGTAATTAAATGCTATACATAATTTCGTGATTTTCCTGTTGATCATTCAGGAGTCCCCCACGGTAAAACTTAGAACGGGTTATCATAATTAAATGCGTATACGAAATTTCGTGTCTGCGCTGTTGACCGTTGAGAAGTCCCCTCGTCGGGATATAATCCTGGGTGCAGAACCTTACCATAAAAATGCGTTATCATCGGAACTGAACTAACATGTAAAATTTCAACTTGATAGGATAAGAGGAAGTGGTTATAATTCTGTTTGCAAGATTTGATCTAAACAAACATACTGACAAACATTGCAAGGTAAATAAAAAGCTTGTAAAAATGCTTCAAACCATGCGTAAACAATTAGTAACGAATCTTATTTTTTGATAAGAAAGACAATGTATAAATATATTAAAACTTATATTAGCCACGTTATTCATGCTTCGATAGTCGTGAAACCTTAACCATTGCTAAAACACGGTTTCTTAACAAATAAGTACGGCAATGTGCAAACAAAGAGAACCAATTTTGACGAAAGAGGCACACGTACGATACCCAGTTCTTATATGGCTTGCAGCGTGTCAAATTGTCTTTTGTCAAGTCTATTTTCCACAGCGGAGTGAGCAACTAACTGATTTACTAACTTTAGATACGGAAAATCACGTATCGCCATTGTTGCCCCTGTGGCTATAATCTATACTTTTTATAACGCCCTGTTGGGCAACCTGTTGCTATTGGTCTAATTCGTGATTCGCAGTTTGCATTTTGCATCATAAGAAAAATGTTTGAGAAATAAAAAATCTTTTTATTTTTTGCTCATATTAATTAAATAATTTGAATAATCAGAATAAAATATCAAAGGAAAAATAATTCAAATGATCAATTATTAATTGATAAAATAGTTAAATAATAAAAAGGGTGGTAAAAAGTAATTATTTAACAAACTAAACCTAAGTGGAAGCATATAATACATTATATTTAGGTATAGTTTATAGTATGCATATAATGAATATATTTAATTATAAATATAGGTTGACCTATTTTTTTTTGCTGATTTGTGACATTTTTTTATATCCTGTCAATATCCAGATGAAAAAAAGATCCTTTCGATAGATTCATCGAGTTCGACACTGATGTAAACGAGATGAAACAACGTTTAGAACTTTACTTTTGAACAGATCTTCGTGCTGTTCAACAAAAACTGATGTGGTTTGGGTCTAATACAATCAGCAGCATGCTTTGCATACGTAAGTTATGATGATGAGGTGAATTAAGGATGTGGTTATAGAAAATTAAAAAGTTACATTAACACACATTATATATTCCACAAATTAGTTAGGTAGCAAATTAATCGTCTAAATTCCCAAGCCATTATTTTCGAAAACACGCATGATACTAGGCTATTTGCAATGCGGTTTTTACAGAATAACAAGGACATTCGCTCGATTATTTGGATCATTCAATGGAAAATGACTCTAGTGACATTGAAATTTATGCTTGATGAGCAAATAGTAAAATTATTAATATAAATAAAATAATTATTATGTCACAAATACTAAAAACAAATAAACAGGCACAAATTCGGCTCGAATGATAAAAGTATTTTTAAGACTGATCACGATTTCATTTCGATCTTGCTTATGATCACCATTAAATTCCTGCAAGTGACATAACACAATAATATAATGTTAATGAACCGTCTAGATTCTAGAGACAATATGAGGCATTATTATTCTAACCTTGTTTACGTACGACTTCTTTTAGTAGGAAAAATAAACCGAAAACTTAGTTTTTTTAATCAAGCGATTACACAACTTTATTACATGCGCTAGCGACGATATTTCGTAATAGTATTTCGATGAAATTGCAGAATTGCAAAATGAATGCCAGATTGAATTAAATGAATGCAGAAATTCTACGATATTTTTTTTTGAGATCACGTGATTAAGATTCCGCATGTTTATGAATGCGGTTGATGGGATCAACATTCGTAATATTTTACCTAAAAATAGGCAAACCATGGACCGGGTAATTATATCGTAGGTCATTAATGCCTTTGAATTGGCCGAAATATTTCATAGTAATTTGACAAAAATGATTAAAATCGTTAGTGTATATTTTCCATTAGATGCTAAAATAATGTATGGAAAATAAAAAAAATGCGTAAAACCCGAAAATCTTTCGCCAAAGGCACTTTGGCGTTATAGAGCCCATAATTTATAACAATCTAAAAGAATCCATAAAAACATGCCAAAATATTAAGTCAATCCAATTAAAACATTTACTTCAACTTGGTAGAAATGCGGTGGAAAAGGTAATAAGTCATATTTTAAAGTAAAGGTCTGCATTATTAATATTATCATAAAATACATTGTAATACATCTTATATTTTTTATATTATTTATTGATTTGGTGTATAAACTTTATATTAAGACAATTTATATATTTTTTTATTTCCATGATCATGCTATATCGATATTTTTAAATATAATTATAGGTTTAATTTGAATTCACTTATATTTTTTTATATTTTATCAGACTTTGTATGTTTTATTTTAATACTATGTGCATATAATTAAATCATTGCCATACATAGAGTCTTCCTTGGTACGGGCTATGGCCTTAATAAGGCAGATTTTGAAATGAATACAATGTAATTTAATAATTTTGAATGAATAAAATTATTATTATTATTATTGTCCTATTTAACTTACAGATTCATTATTTTCATAGACAGTGCCTGCTGTTCTTCTTCTCCTTCCTTTCATACTTCTTCCCGTCCCCAATTATCATACGATTATTTTCGAGGAGGGTTGATATGAGTATCGCATTTACCAGGACTATACTATATTTCTACCTATTTTTCTTCTCTTTTGCTTTCTTCTCATATCCGAAGTTAGATACCCTTTTGCATCATGGCTATCTTGGATGCAGCGGCATAGAATAATACTAGATTACTCCATTTAAATCACTATGTATAATATCTTAATCAGGAGTAGCGTCTTCTACTATTTATTTCAGTAGACAAAATAAAATCATCTGGCGTGGTTGTTATTAGGACTTTGGAATGTTTTTTACACCTATCGCCAAAGGACAAAATACGATATGATTGATATTACATCGTCTTGATCAGAATCAAATAATATAACATGTATGTATTTCATCAAATATGAAACATCAATTTTATTAATAAAATCTTTTTCGGCATCGGCCAAAGATAGCTGAAGTTTTATGGCTAGATAAATAGAAAATAGTGGCAATTGTCTAGGGACCCTTCATCTGTATGATCAGCTGAGTCGTTAGAATCCAAGGCGGAAAGAAACTGTAACCAAATTACTTCTTTGTCTCAACCGCTGGACCGAGAACTGGGATTGGGGTATACCGACCGATGTTATATATCTCGACTTCGAAAAGGCCTTCGACAGAGTTCATGTAAGAAGATTTTTGCAAAAACGAACATTTCGGAATCCGAGGGAAAATTTTAAGTTGGATATCAGACTTCTTAACTGGTCGCACCTTCCAAGTGAAAGTAGGCGACTTTAAATCTGAATATTTCACTGTATCCAGTGGTGTACCTATCCCAAGGGTCAGTGCTGGGTCCAGTTTTGTTCACCTTGTATATTACGGATTTTCAAGCCTCAATCACATCGCAGAGCAGCTATTTTGCCGATGACACAAAATTCTTCGCCAATCCCATTCTATGCAGTGGACAGCTTCTGCAAGATATTGACAAGATCAAAGCGTGGACGGAAGATTGGTTGCTTACCTTAAACGTTGAGAAATGTGTAGTGTTTCATATCGGGAAAAGCAACCCCAACAAACAATATTTTCTGGCAAACGCCCAACTAGAAGCAGTCAAGCAACAAAAACATCGTGGAATAACAATTACTGATGATCTCAAATGGGAGAAACACATAATTCCCATTGCTTAAAGATCCACCTCTACTTTCTATCTAATAAGGAAGGCTTTCCAACATCTGCCAATAGAGATTTTTATCAAGATCTTCAAGGCATATGTGAGATCTATTCTTGAGTATGACTATCAGATCTGAAACCCTTACTTTGGCAAAGATGTAGATATTCTGGGAAAGGTTCAGTGAAGGGTAACCAAAATGCCAGTGGTCCTGAAGAATAGAAATTATGAAGATGGCTTGAAATTACTTGGAATTACTACACTCAAACAAAGAAGACAAAGAGGGGACCTGATTGAGGCATATACAATTCTAACACATTATTGCGATGTACCTGCACTGAAGAATATTTACAAATTCAACGTCAACACAAATCTTCGAGGTCACAACAAAAAACTCAACCGTACAAAATTTAAATATAATCCTCTTAAGACCGTTCCGCCCAAAAAGAGTGGTGGACATGTGGAATAAACTACCATTTGAAGTGAATAGTGCAATCTCTGTCAATCAATTTAAAAACAGACCGGATTTGTACTTAAAAACATGTTAATATTGTTTATAGTATATTGCTAATATTGTTTAGCTTTACAAAATCTGATCTGGACGTATGAGCAAAGCTGCCTGTCCAGGATAAATAATAATAATAATAATAATGTACAAAATTGTAACGTCACAACTGACGGCCTTACTGACTAACAAGAGTCGAGCCTAATCTCAAAGACGCTAATTCCAAATTCGTCACCCATTTTTTTTTTCTGCTACAGTTCCTGACAGTAAAGTTTTATCAGTTCAGTATCAGTATCAGTTACTACTCGCTTGTAGTTTTATCACATTAATAGTCGCAGTATTTCCGTTTAAAACCTATCTGGTCATTGTCGATAATATAGGAGTTATCACTGTTCTTAGAAATAATCATAGCAGGGGGCATAAAAGACTATTATTTTGTTTTCGTTTTCCCCTTAAATAAATATTTCTGTGTAATACTGAGTTTTGAGGTGAGCGGTCGATTGTGGACTAACGATCGGCAGTGGTAATTTTATACAGCTGTCTTACCGCATGCAATCGTTCACCTTCCCTCTCATTTACTCTCCTTCGAAGCATACAATTTAAGATACGGAAATCGTAGTTTTGGATTTCTCGTAGGAAGAATTTTATTATTTTCCAAGAGAGACCATGATATTTAAAAAGATTGGCTGACAGACCACGAGCGCCAGCTTCCACCGCATGAAAGTGAAACTTGAAGCCGACCTGGGCGGCGGCATTTGCAAGATCATTGTATTTATATAGTTTTTACTCATGCTCTCTTTGGTTATTTAATATTTTAAAATTTATTTATTTATTTGGTAATTTACAATTATCTGCACTAAATAGACATATACAATTATAATGTCATGGCCAAAAATCCAGTAGCAAAAAACTGATAACATATTATGCCAGAAACTGTTGCCAGTGATTCTATTTTAATGTCGCCTAACTAGGCAGTAGCCTGTTTTAAGGCGGACATTTAAATTGATGTAAATATAATAATACCCAATATAAAAACTAAGTAATGCAGAATATAGAAAATTTGGGAGAATTTATATACTAAGAGTTATTATTAATTCTTACAAGCTGGAAAATTAAATATAAAATTGATAACATAAAAGTAAAATTCTTAATATAATCTTAAAAAAGATGCACAATTAGCTAGTATTAAGATAATCATAATTGCTTAAAAATAGAGTGAGATAGTCAAACCTAATCATAAAAATTAAAAATTAGTAAAAAACGAAATAAAATGGGAATTAAAATACAAGAGGAAATGAAAGATATAGAATTGTTAGGCATAAAATAATCATAAATATATTGCCATGGAACTGATAATTTTACATTATTAAAACCATTTACCGAGAAAGAGAGTAGAGGGTTTTATTAAAACGTAGGAGGAGGGCTGTGCATTTGCTACTTTCATGGAAATGATGTTGCCTAGATACCGGATCGACCTTCTGAATACAGTCTGAAGCTTTCTCGAATACTGAGAATGATTCTGGAGTGGACTGTTTTTGACCTTCTGGATTCGGGATTAAGAGGTATTGCCAAACCCTGGTTGGAACGAGCTGAGAGGTTAATTACCTCGCGAATAAGGGCTTTGTCATGGCGGTAGGTGTATCGACCTTGAACTAAGGCCAATTTGCAACCAGGTAAATTATGTTTAGCTGCTCAAGGTTTATTTCTACAGAGGTTGTCCCCATGAACTATCCTCTGAATAGCCGCATCGAACGTTGTTACTGGGGTCTGCAAATGTACTCTGAAAGGCATTTAAATATTTTTTTTCGTATATCTTGTGTCAAGTCATAAATATTATCCAGTACATTTGAGGGGGATATCTAAAGTCCCCATTCTTAAGCTTTTTCTTACAAGTAATAAAAAATTTTCATTCCATTTCCTTAATATCGTCACATTTGCTTTTGTCAAGGACAGGTTTTTTTCGTTTTTCGGCTCACCATATTATTCCGGTTTTTAATGTATGTCGCCTTCATTACTTTATTTGTTGCAGTAGTTGAGTTGGTATCTTCAGTGAGTTGGTTTATTTCCCAAAATTAATCAATTGAAATTGATAAGTAAGTATCTCTACCACAGTTAATTACTCAACTGGTTTTTATCTGTAATCATCTAGTTAGATTGCTGTATAATAGCGGCAAAATATATAATATTATGTTTAATTTACTATTTTCCGTTATAATGATAGGGTACATAACGGCGTGTTTAATGTCTTGTTCGGGTAATTATAGGTTTGAATTAAACAATAACCAATGAGCCGATATATTGGTCTTGGCGGACTGAAACGCGAGTGGAATTATTAAGGATGATTTCCAAACGTTTTACGACCATTACGTATGCATATCATGCTGGTGACATTGGAGAGAAGTGTCATCTGCTGACCTTTGCGGACACCAACACCATCATCGGTCGCTTTATAACGGTGTCTGGATAATAGCAAGGTAGAATGACTTTGTCGTAATCCTATTTCATATATTTTTTAGACATAATCATTAACTAGTTGGTATTAAATTTGACCGAATCTGAGTGACCTATGAGGTAACAGTTCATTTGTCTAATTCGTCTTAAGTTCAAGTCGATGACAAGGTCATACATTATATGGTATTTAAGATTTGTCGGAGATATTACTTATTGAGGATAATGCAACTGTAATGCAAGCACAATAGTAATCACAGTATCAGTAATTCCACAGCTGTTTAAAATTACCACTGCCGATCGTTAGTCCACAATCGACCGTTCACCTCAAAACTCAGTATTATACAGAATTATTTATTTGAGGGGAAAACGACAACAAAACAATAGTCGTTTATGCCCCCTGCTATGATTATCCCTTAGAATAGAAATAACTCCTATATTATCGACAATGACCAGATAGATTTTAAATGGGAATACTGCGAGTATTGATGTCATAAAACCACAAACGAGTAGCAATAACTGATAAAACTTTACTGTCAGGAGTTGTAAAAGAAAAAAATAGTGGACGAATTCGGAATTAGCGTTTTTGAGATTAGGCTCGACTCTCGTTAGTAAGTTGCGCCGTAAGTCGTGACGTTACAGTTTTGTACATTGTTTCAGTTTCTTTCCGCCTTGGACTCAAACGACTCAGCTGATCATACAGATGAAGTGTCCCTAGACAATCGCCACTATTTCCTATTAATTTACCTATACAACTTCAGCTATCATTGGCCTATGCCGAAGAAGATTTTATTATTAAAATTAATGTTTCATTTTTGATGAAATACCTACATTTTAAATTATTTGATTAGATTATGGCTTCATATTCTGGGGAATGGCGGCAAATGTTATAAGGCCTTACAAAAAACTAGCAATTAGTACTGTTACTGTTCTTAATATCTTCGCTAACATCTTGCAAGCAGTACTTTATCGAATCTGGTATCATGACTTGTATGCTGCGTATATGTATCAAAACATGATGTATACGAGAAAAAATATACTTCAACTAACTCAAATATTCGTTCGAATAATAAGCGAATTAAAGAAGACTTGCGTCATTTTCAAGTGCGACTGAGTGAGGCTCGAAATAGCTTTCTTTGTCAATCTTACTTATTGTGCAATAAACTTTTAGACACTGTACCTTTTTCTAGAAGGTTCACTTTTAGAAAAAGGTACAGTGTATTTTGATTAAAAACCGCATATATAGCATTGGGCATTACCACAATATCGATTTTCGCAGCTCTATTGACTTTCTTGACAATTTTTATTCTTTTTATTATTGACAATTGATATAATTGCGTTTTTTTACTGACCATAGGCTATCGACTTTTTTATCACTGTTAGAGATTATTAGATTATTTTATATTTATCAATGATTTTCAAACCGATTATTTTTATTTTATTTATTTAAAAATGTATTTATTATAACATGAAATCTAATTTATTTAAATAAATTAATGAATACTAAAATAATTTATATTGTCACAACTATCACGATAGTAAATATTCCCTATTTAATTACATTACTTAGAATGAATGTTAGACGAAATGACGCATCCAAGTGTAGGAAAGCCTACTTACTGGAGCAGAACTACATTATATTGTATTGTAAACAAATCAGTAATAATAATAATAACCGTAATAAAAATAATTATAAATACAACAGTTCACTTTCGGCAACGGCAGTCGTGTTTTTTTATTATTTTTATTATATTCACTTGTTTTGAGATTGTGGTGAAGAGACGTTGAAGAGATGTTGATACCTAGCCTAGATACGATGTTGTTCGATATCGAATCGATATTGTTTAGAGATAGGTTTTATTATGACTATACGATGTGTTGTTTTGGCATTTCCGTATTTTAAATTTCTCTTTTTGCAATGTTGGTACATAGCACATTTTATAAATATATTTTATTAGACGTCTTGGTCAAGGTTATTTTCTGGTAGGATCTTTTGATTGAATAATCATTTTCAGAGTAATCGATACCTTGTCAATTTGATTGATTTTATCTCCGAGAACAATACGATGTCATCTTATTCTTCCGCCTGATAAGATAAAGTATACCTACTCTAGCTTCTAGGCTACCCGTGCAAGGATATTTGCAGCCACTTAAGATTTGTATCACATAGGATTTTGAGTTGATCAGTCTTGTTTTATAGGCTGTTTTCGCGAGTGTATGCTATTTGCCTGTGTTGAAAAAGGCGAAATTTCATATTTAAGTGATATATTTAATTCAATATAATGGTGAGTGTTATGTAAATTATATATTTACTGCTATTCAGTAGGAAAAAAACAGGTGAATTTGCTCTTTCAAATGTCGCAACTATACAAACCAATCTTCAAACAAATATACAAAAAAGACTAACCCTAAGCTTATAAAGTGAAATATAGGTATTTAATATTGGTTGTTATAATCTTCTCATACATCGAAGACTATCGCGGATCTTTGATATTTAATCCGCCGTTAGTCTTGTGGGGGGAATACGCAACGAAAAAGAAATAATTAACAAGTAAATACATACTCGTATATTAAAAAGAATAAAAACACGACTGCCGCTACAGAAAGTGAACTATTGTAATAATTATTATTATATATATATATATATATATATATATATATATATATATATATATATATATATATATATATATATATATATATATATATATATATATATATATATATATATATATATATATAATATATATATATATATATATAATATATAATATATATATATATATATATATATATATATATATATATAATATATATATATATATATATATATATATATATATATATATATATATATATATATATATATATATATATATATATATATATATATATATATATATATATATATATATATATATATATATATATATATATATATATATATATATATATATATATATATATATATATATATATATATATATATATTGAAATATTTGATAGTTTTGTGTATATATTCTTTTTAGAATTGATCAATAAGATGATTATAAAGTAAATAATTATAAAAGCCACTTACATCGTGACGAAGGATTCCCTTGATCGGATTCGGGAATGCTTTAGGTGTTAACGAGAATGATGAATGCCTCTCACTTGCGGAAAGAGGAGTAGGTTTTTTCAAACCTACTCCTCTTTCCGCAAGTGAGAGGCATTCATCATTCTCGTTAACACCTAAAGCATTCCCGAATCCGATCAAGGGAATCCTTCGTCACGATGTAAGTGGCTTTTATAATTATTTACTTTATAATCATCTTATTGATCAATTATATATATATATATATATATATATATATATATATATATATATATATATATATATATATATATATATATATATATATATATATATATATATATATATATATATATATATATATATATATATATATATATATATATATATATATATATATTTATATATATATATATATATATATATATATATATATATATATATATTTAATGAAACATTTGTGGTTTATGTATTTATCCATACAGATACATGTTTATTTCCGTAATTTACTCTATCAGACCTTTCAATTGACACTAAAAACGGTATATTTATGTTAATTTATTGATATTTGGACATTTAGACAACTATTCATTGATATATGGGCAGTTAATGTACCCTGTGACACTCGGGATGATAAAATGATTCTAACAATACCATTCACTTCTAAGTCGGTTCTAGAATTTAGAAGTTATGGTGTAATAAAGAAACGTATCACAAACATAGATGAACCCTGAACCCATTACACACCCTTTTGGCTGGGCAGTCGTGTAATAACACATCCTTCGGATATTTTGGTGATGCTGTCTCCATACTGCAAGTCGAGGCATTATCTGCACCTTCTGGACAGAGGCATTAGAGTATGAAAACGCCCTCGGTGAGGCAAGAAGAAATTGTTTTAGGCACGTTTCTTATTTGATCCGTGCCATGATCAGCTTCCTTTTTTGAACGCTATGGTTGAAAGAGCGTTTTCTATCGATATTATAATTTTTTTCTCCTTCCCCTGATATTGTTGAATTTTTCATCATTGCTCACAATAATATGTGTTGCGACGCCGTCAGTAGCGACGTCGCCGGCCGTAAGATAGATGATTTACGGCCGCTATGAGGGGGCCCGAGGAAGCATAAGAAATTTGCAGAAAACTCATTTTTACGAGAAAAATGGCAAAATCGCCTCGGGTTACCTTTATAGACATCGCAGGCGCCGCTTGGAACGGATCGAGCGAGCGAGACGGCCTACGGCCGCCCGCTCCCACACGGATCGAGCGAGCGAGACGGCCTACGGCCGCCCGCTCCCACACAGAGACCGAGCGAGCGAGACTCCCTACGACCGCCTGCTCTAACATAGCTAGGAGACAAACTTTGGTGCCGAAAACGGACAGATTTGAACTCGTCAAACCGGATATGAAAGCGGGAAATACTGCCCGAAACAGTTGTATAAGAGTCGAGGTATATGCATAGAGCACCCCTCTTACGACCTGCCGTGAAAATTCACGTGTTCACAGCAAGGAACCGTGAAACACGAGAGAAAACACGTGGTATTTTCTACTCCCAAAAATAGTGAAAAACTGTTAAATGGGAGTAGAAAACAAAGCACCATCACCACCGACCACCGGCAAGTAAACAGAAACACAGGAATCATCGATTCAAGTTTACGTTGCCGGAAAATTGCCCTCAGCCGATTTCGAAGATACTAGCAGACACGAAAACAACGGGAACGTATACGTGAGGTACCGGGCCAGACTCTGATGATGTTTGGAACCCGAAGAATCCACTCCAAAGGAAAGGATGGGTTTTGAGCCATTCTCTGATTGGTTGGTTGCCGACCAATCAGGAATGCGCTCTAACGAGCCAGTAGCCGCCAACCAGAAACTGTTGGTCGGCCCTGAAGTCTGGACAAACACGGAGCGTACCGTAACGGCTTTTAGAGGAGAGGAGATAGCTTTTCTCCTAGGAGAGTGCGAGAGGTCAATAGAAAAGGGAAGATCCCCACCTTTCACGGAAAGCTGTCCGCGGCGTGTCCATTGGTGGACACGAAAGCAGGTGCACGGCAGGTGCACGGCGAGAACCGCGGAAGTGAGTACAAATATGGGCCCCTGGGCCATACCAAATCACTCGCTCTCTCAGTTCCACAGCAAACAGTCAACCGACTAGGAAGGAAGGAAGGAAGGAACCCCAACGACTACCAGGACCGCGCCACAGAACCGCTCCGCTGCCCTTGCAGTCTGGAAGCCAGTCGCGAGCGGCTCTACTGCACCGTGCAGTATTGAGCGCGGTCTAAGTGAAGGACACTACGGTCGACGAGACACTCTCTCCTATTCGGGGAGTTGAGTGCCGGTCCGAGTCGGGAATTACGGTCCGACTCGTGATTTACGGTCGACGGGACGCTCGCTCCAGTCGTGGAGTTCGAGCGCCGGTCCAAGTTGGGACCTTCGGAGAGCCGGGTCCACGCGGCGCACACGCGGTCAGACGGCGCACACAGGCGCAGTCAGACGCACGCGGGCGCAGACGGGCGCACAAAGGCGCAGTCTGGTGCGCATCGGCGCACACGCGGCACCCACGCGGCGCACACGCGGTCAGACGGCGCACACAGGCGCAGTCAGACGCACGCGGTCAGACGGGCGCACATAGGCGCAGTCGGACGCACGCGGTCGCAGACGGGCGCACATAGGCGCAGTCAGGCGAACGCGGCACAGGCGGACGCAGCACAGGCGGACGCAGCACAGGCGGACGCAGCACAGGCGGACGCAGCACAGGCGGACGCAGCACAGGCGGACGCAGCACAGACGAGCGCACCCAGGCGCAGTCAGGCACACGCAGACGCACACAGGCGCACACAGGCGCACCCAGGCGCACTCAGGCGCACACAGGAGCACGCAGGCGCACAGAGACGCCGCTCGACAACCGATCTTGTTCGACCCGCTGCCCGGGAAGAACAGGATAGCGACACTTAGAAAATAAGATTAATTGTTATATACTTATGTTTACTGTACAATAAAGAATTTTATAAATTGTGTATGTACCTAGGTTAATTGCGGTACCTAGGCTATGTCCTATTGTAAAATTGTATTTGTTATACACCGTATGCACTTTGTTATGCATCCTAGACTAAGATCTCATGTTTATAAATTTATGGTGTGTCATTGAAGTTCATCGAAAAAATAATATGCCGTGTTGGCACTTGTGAAAGGGAAGGCGTGTTTTATTGGTGCAGGGGACGGGGAGTAAAACGGTGGTAATAGACACTGAGGCGTATCGAGGCTTGCAGCAGGTGTCGTGGCCGCCCGTTACGGGGCAAGCGGCGACCAAGCGGTGGACCTCTTTTTACAGTCCTGGGTCCACACAGCGCTGGGTCGGTCCGTGCCACAGGGCACTGCATATGTTGGGCAACGGGCGCAACAATATGTATAATATGCAATAAAAATAATTTATAAAAACAAAATAAATAAAATAAAATCATTTCCTAATTAATCGTATCGTAACAATAAATAAATAAAATATATTGTTTTGTTTATTTAACTATCACATATTTCTTTTTGGGGATATTGATTCCGTTACAAAAATTGTGCACAAAAAAAGGCGGTTTAAAATAATTAAAAACGGATTTTATAGCAGGAAGTTGGTAGCACCCGATGCAGTGACGTTTGCCCGCCCTGGACAACAATGTTAGCAACATCGCCTAAATATTTGGTAACATTAATTTCACGCGTAACGTTCATTTATAATATTTTGTTATTATTCTTAAACGTTTGCTAAAAATATTTTCATATAAATGATGGCTGCTGCTTTTCTTGTTTATCTAAGATCTATCAGCAATTTTATTCATGCTGCCATGGCTCTCTTTAAGTTTTTATTTATATACCTACGATATCCCGAGTTAGGGCCCACATCTTCACCTCGTACCCCCGGACCAATATTCTCGTACCCTAAGTCATTTAGTTTCCATTTACAATTTATATAATATTTCAGAAAACTGTTGCTCAAAACAAATATTCTTTGCATTGTTAAATTATTTGGTGGACTATTAAGACTACATATACCCTGCGCTGGGAGTGTTAGAATTGCCTGAAATAATAATGTTATTTTACTAAAATAATTAGGTTATTTTATTTACTTTTCCAATATCTTAATTTTTTCTGCTCTATGATATGGCCCGCCGATTGATTTCAAAGGATTGCTGCATAAACATCATTATTTTATTAAATTGTTTCTATTCTGCGGATGCAGATGCGATTGAAAAAGTCTGGGGTACTCTGTCTAGTCTAATCTGGGCAGCTAACGGTTCCGTGCAGCTTGGGCTATATTACCTGTTTGTCATTCTGGTCGGCTCAACTCACGGTTCAACTCCCATCCAGTAGCCTCCTCAAAGAGGGACGAACCCGGAATGGACTCTGTTTCCCCTGTTACGGCTGTGTCGTGGACAGGTGGGATAAAATCCTCTGAGGAAAGAGGATTGCTTGCGCATCGTGCGGCGTCAGCGGATCGACTGTGCTTTCCGGCGAATACTGATAAAGTGGTAGAACGTGAAGTAGAACGATTTTAAAATAAACTTGAATCATTCTGATTGATGAAATAAGCAATAAGTATCTAAGTAAGTTCTTCGTTTGATTCGTTAGGTTTAGAGAAATATACAAGTATCTACAAAAATGTATTGCTTGTGGCTGGATGAAAGTATTAGATATGCCCGCGTACGTACGTACAGTTTATTTTCCTTCAAAGCAATGCATTTCCAAGATGATGTTTTGCAATGCGTACTCCAAAGATAAGCATTCATCGCTCATTTTTCAAAAGATTGCAATTACAGTTAGTAAACATAACATTTCAGCGATAACTGCGCCGCCATCCATAGTGGCGCACACTACACTGAGTACAAGACGCCCTTTAGATTCTATCGCTCCACGGCCAAAGAGTTCATATCGCATTGATCGTCCATTCATGGCATCCTTTCAGCCGCTAGATTGAATCCTTTTCAGCCTCTTGCTTTACTTATTGTGCAGCGTAATGAGCCGCCCTTTTCAGGAAGTTTCTTTATGGTTTTGTTTATATTTTTAGCAAAGGGAAACTCTTCCTGGGCACTGAAAAGCAGCCATGGATTATTCATCGTCAAATTATCTACTCTTTTATTGCTTTGCCGTCCCAACGGAGGTTGAACACGGTCATGGCTAATTTGCACGGAAAAAAGTCTTTAAAAATACAAAAAAGTTTTAAGCAATTATATTTTTTTTTTGCAATTATAATTGATTAATTGCCGGGCCGGCCAGCCGTCACTGGAGTTCGGTCTTAATTATGCACAGCAGCGAAAACATTTATCGATGTATGTGCGAAAACCTGGAATGAGTAGGTTTCGTCATGCATCCTAAATTTACTTTTGAACACAATCTTTAATGGATTTATCACTTGAAAGGACTTTTTTTAAGGCATTTAAACAACCATATGTCTTCCTAATTAATATGTTATTCATGTCCAGTTACCAAAGAAATAAAAATTACAAGCTTAAACCTGTTCAGATATGAAATAATAAAATGTGCACTGTGGTATTCGAACGAAACTGGTGTAAAAAATGTGTGTGTAAACAATTTTATGCATATTGTAAGAAATCGCAAAAGAAATTATAATGTTTTGAAGAACCAAATCAGATTTTCCAACCGAATTAACCTTTCTCGTTCAAAGTGACGATAAAACCCCATAACCGTGTTTTTACTCGAGAATATTTCCAAAACGATTTCCGCATCTTCTCAGTATCAGCTCTGTGGATATTATGTGTTTCACGCTATCATATGCCGATTGTAAAATATCCACGGCAAACATATAATTAGCGGAATTCATTTGATGTATAGGCAGAGAAGAGAAAATTGGAACAGACGTGGATTATTGCGGATTGTAGGTTTTGAAATGCAGTTTTTCTTGTTAAATAATCGGTGTCAAGGCCTATTCTCATTCAATTTTAGTTTCGTCTTTTGATGTCACGAAAGAAACGAATTGATAAGATGGGTAAATATGACTATCGGTGTGACCCATCTGTTGATCTTACTAAAGCTGTTGTTTCTTTCTAAAACCTATACGCTAGAAATGGATGTAGATATGAGAACGATCTCTGGACAAAGCAATCAAGCATGTTCTCTCTCTAAAATCCATGTGCGGAGAGAAAATAAATCACAAATAGTTCCTCGTATAAGTAAGTAAGGCTCCAAGGATCCAAGTAATGCAAGTAAATATTTTTTTACCAGTTTGCCAGATTACTAGGCCAGGGAAGGAAAGACACAGATATTGTAGTTTATAATTAACAAAATTAAAGCTTTTTTTATTATACTTAAACATACCTGCCTGATTATTTTATTATTTAAAGTTTGTTTTTCTTTCACCATTGATTACCATTTACTATGTTTAGTTTATTAAAATAGTATTAGAATATTGATATATTTTGTGATTCAATAGGCGTAGGTATATTACAATTTATTAAATTAAGTAGGTATTAATTTTATACTTTTAAATATATATTTTTTAATGTTACGTGGCACCTATTGAAATTTGAATTAAACTTAATGCTATCCTCCAGAATGTAATGGAATCGGTCTTATAAAACTAAAATATCGAATAAGTTTTTTTTATTTTTTTTTACTGAATGGCTACGATTGCATTGTTAGGTTAGGTTTTAACTATATGTCATGATATGAAATCGAAGACTATCGCGATTGTTTGACATTATAAATAGGATAAAAATGAATTTATTGCGTGAAGTTTGTAGCACCCGACGTTTCAGCGATGTTTCAGCCGCCGTTGTCTAGGGTGGATAACGTCTAGGTTGGTCTGCGGCTGCAACGTCGTGGAAACGTCGGGTGCTACAAACTTCACGCGGTAATTTCGTTTTTATCCCATTTATATATGTCATGATTTAATTGAAATAAATTGAAATCGAAATGAATTACTGAAACGATAATATTATCCATGTAAGTGTACAGCCGTTTACTTAAATGCAGGCGATTCAAGCTGACGTGTATGCTCCATTTATTTGCGCTTTTGCTTAATACTGGCGGCTGGCGCTAAGTGGTATTTCGTGGTTTGTAAATCACGCGAGTTACGCTCAGTAATGCTAAGATCAAAGTAGGCTGTTGTGGCAGTTGCGTCGCGACCGTAACTGCACTGACGTCGCTCACGTTCCATCGGGGACCAGAACGGGTGGAAGGTGGATCAGTGAGGGTGATAGATTGGTGGACTTTCGACCTGCTAACTCGTTCGACGAGTTGTTATTTTCACCACAAAGTTGCAAAAAGGTCTTGCCCTGGATTCCTCGGTGGGTATTCATTAACATATCATACATAACTGGGAAAAATGCGCGTTGGTAAAATCTTAATTCATCAAAAATTATGATATTTTTTTTCAATAATAACATAAATTTGTTCGACTTTTTACTGGTGTACTTAGCGTTTCAGCTGAACATAGAAGTCGATTATTATACATTGATACCCTATTTTATTAATAAGTTATACCTTATTGATAAAATTGCAAATATCATCTACATTTTTTTCAATAATAACATAAACTTGTTCCATCTCGTACTAGCTTTCCTATCATTTCAGTTGAATATACAAGTGGTTTATTATATCTTGATGTTCATTAATAAGTCACACGTGGATTTCTTTTAATTATAACATTAACTAGTTTGATTTCTTGCTAGTTTACTTAGCATTTCAACTGAATAGAAAAGTCGATTATTATACCGTGATATTCAATAATAAGTCATACCTAATTGAAGAAATTGCGAATATCATGTATATTTTTTTTCAATAATAACATAAACTTGTTTAATCTCTTACTACCTTTCCTAGCATTTTAGATGATATAAAAGTGGATTATTATATCTTGACAATCATTAATAATTCATACGTATATTTTTTTTCCAATAATAACATAAACTTGTTTAATCTCTTACTAGCTTTCCTAGCATTTTAGTTGATATACAAGAGGATTATTATTCATTAATAAGTCATAATCATATATTTTTTTCAATAATAACATAAACTTGTTTAATCTCTTACTAGCTTTCCTAGCATTTCAGTTGATATACAAAAGGATTATTATATCATGATATTCATTAATAAGTCACACGTATATTTTTTTTCAATAATAACATAAACTTGTTTAATCTCTTACTAGCTTTCCTAGCATTTTAGTTGATATACAAGTGGATTATTCTATCGTGATATTCATTAATAAACCATATGTATATATTTTTTTTTATTAATAACATAAACTGGTGAAACAGAAATTCATATTTCTGTACTTACCGAAATTTAGGTAATTTTAGTCGTGATATCGGTAACGGTGATGATATCTTCTTTTCAATCTCCCTTTAAAACGGTTTAATAAACATTTAACACTCATCATCAACTATGGCGGCGATCAAATAGATCAGTCGCCATGTAGCGATCCATGTCGATGATAACTTGGACGACTTTTTACGGTATGTCTTAGTTCAAGGTTCAAAGTTTATTTTAATTCTAAAAACCCCGCGGGGTTTTAGAACTTACAATTAATACGTTATATATAATTCTAATTCGATGCTAGATTATGAATCTGATACTATTCATAATCTAGAATATTAAAAAAAAAATATACAGAAAATACTGAAACAATAATTATGTATCATCGTGAATGTCAAAAGCTTAGAATCGCACATCAGGAAGGGCAATTTGAGTGGGGAAAATTATTTATAAAATTATAAGTACTTTTTTTAGGAAAGACACAAAATAAAAACATCAAATGGAATATTAGATAAACATCTACAAGGACATGACTATAAGAAGACGAATAATTGGAATTATATATCTCGAATGGGAGATGGCGCCAAGAATTGTCCAGCCGATTGTCCAATTTTTATTAGTACTAGGAATTTTGTATTATATTTGAAAAAAACGGGACCTTTTTCGGTGAAGTGATTTCAGATTTAAGGCAAAATTAAGAATTTAAATTAATAAACAAAGTCAATTAATGGAACACCAAATTAAAAGTTGTGAATGAAAATTAAATAAAAATAAAAATTAAATGTGAAACAAACAAAGAATTCCAAACTGACAAAAGTGACGGTTGAAACGGCTGGCAGCAAGCAGGCGTTTGTGTTGCCAACGGGCAAAAATTCCGAAGTCAAGAAGCTACATGTAAAAACTTATATGTCCCTACGGGAGTTTTTGCAGATTTTTTAAAATGAAAATCTCAATAGCAAAATGTCACTCATGTCACAATGACTTAAGAGTATGTTGTAGGTGCATATGTTGTAGGGGCATATACAAAGAAATTAGGGAGCTTAGATATATTTCAAAATGGGGCTCCGATAATTTATTGATGACTCCGAAAGTTTGCGCATAAAAATGCTTATTTTTTCTGCATCGATTGGTATCATAAACTCATTTTGGTGAAAATATTTTGCACTCAGCTCACGTAATATTTTCATTTAGAAATCTTAGTATACCAGAACAGAAAACCTGCTAACTAAATAAAGGAACAAAGCAATCATAGATGACCTGCTATATACTTTTTTTTGCTATGAAACAAATTTAGAATATATTGCCTTTGTTTTTGTTTGCTAAAATCTAAAATATATAATTAGAAACCTACGGAATTTTGTTATTTGATTTTGCATTCATTTTAGTTAGGGAGTTAGCCGTATAAAACATTAAGGCTACGATGCTATTCGCGAACTAATTTAGTAAAAACATCTATTATTTTGGTAAAACTCCCAAACATTAGTGTTTCGCAATAACGTTGCATATTTTTCCTATTCTTCATGGAACTAGTAGTTAGGGAGCCAGCGTCAAAAAGTGCAAGAGTTTTGTAAAAGCTGATACTTTCAGATCAAAGAGTATTTTGACCATAGAATGCCGGGGTAGTCAGCAGGCCAGATTCCAGGACACCTGGCGCTGGCGTACTAGCAATGGGGTATTTTTATTTAGTACCCCCAAAGTTTTTTGGAAAAGCTGAAAATTCATCAGTAGCAATAAAGAACTCGAAACAAATGGCCAGCCTGATTAACAATAGAACGCGTGGCGTCAGCATTACTCCATACATGTCACAAAAATTAAGTCCTTGCAAATACGTCGGTACGTATTTGTCGGTAACTATAAAGGCATCGGTTTGAAATGCCGCGCAATATAATAGACCTATTTTTTATGACATGTATGGAGTAATGTTGATGCCAAGTAGGTATTCTATTATTAAGCAGTCTGACCATTTGTTTCGAGTTTTGTATTGCATCCACTGTCTACTGATGAATGTTCGGGTTTTCCAAAACCCTTTGGGGATACTAATTAAAATTACACCTTTCCTAGTATGCCAGCGCCAGGTGTCCCGGAGTCTGGCTTGCTGGCTTTACACCATCATTCTATGACCAAAATACTGTCTGATCTGAAAGTATCAGCTTTTACAAAACTCTTGCACTTTTTTGTCGCTGCCTCTTGGACTAGTTCATGTCAAAACGTCAAACTTGTAAAGCCTTGTTACTGGTGCAGAACCGTGCCTGCCCTTCGTGCTCGGTCTTTTCCCAATAAGCTGCGGTCGCTTTGTACCACGTAGCGCTGGTAGCGGATAGAGAAAATAGTCTAGGGCCGTTGACTTCCAACGAACCCAATGACCCCGATGTTTCGGCCTTAATACAATCCCTAAAATAACTATTTGAATATAAGTGGGCGCTTGGAATTACGTAATTACTTCGAAACATTTCAATGAATATTATTTAAAATGGCTAGCATTTCCTATTCTTCAAAATGGAAAAAAACAACCCCTGTACTTCTTTTCTGGTAGCGAACCGTATCGTGCAGCTTGGGTTAAAAGATCCATCGTGTTTTCGGGCCGGTCCAACTCAATATTCAGCTAGCCTTCTCGTGTGAAGGACTACCCCGGGAAGGACTCTCGCGTCCCAAGCCTAACGGCCGGTGGGTCGGTTTCCCCTGGGGGATTGCCTCCCGGCGCTACTGGACAGTTTGGGCACCGTGCAGCGACAGCTAATCGGTTTGTGTTCACTGAAGGAGTCGGGAGATTATTGAAATAAACTGTTTCCTAACAAGCGGGGGTGGATGTTGACCTATCGTATTTCACTCCTAAAATGACCAGTCGGCTACCTGATCCTGAGTTCAGAGCCGGAAAATAGATGCCATGATCCAGGATAAATTCAAACTGAATCTCCGCTGAAAATACGGCTGATAGACGTCAGCGCGAGCGACGTCAAACTCGTGACCAGTCGGGAGGTCGGAGATATCCTGATGGTTACTTCCAGACGGAGATATCCTGACAAAACCAGTAGTCAGGGGGCGAGACTGCCCGTTGGGTCACCTTTCCGATGCCTTGCCGTTAGGCGATGGCCTCTGATGGGTATGTTGGCTTTGCTGGACGGTAGGTTTATATTTTCCCTGAGTCGTCTACACTCACCTCACGGGAGACAGAACGATCATCATTGTTAAAACTTCCTGCGGTAACGGGTTTGCCCGTTGTAGTCGACCCCTCCAAGTGTACGTCTTTTGTAGTAAGTTTTTTTAGCGGGATGTGATTCTTGCATAAAAGCTCACTTTTAAAATTTTGTGATAATACTCTATAACTTTGTTATACGATAGAAGTGCCATAAAAACAATAATGTGGTTCTCATAAAACAATAATTTAAATATGTTCTCACTTTCGGGACTAGGAATTGGTCGACTTTCGCTGACCTCATTCTATATACCTGACCTCATTGAGGACCTGGTATCTTCATTGCTAACATGATTATTAAAATGTGTGATGATGTATTTAACATAGAGTTGCCTAACATTTATAACCTCTGCCTCTGTATAACGATGCCTCGGTGGATGCTACATTTATTTTTAAATTAGTTTTTAAGCTCGGTCAATTTTCTCAATTAGTATGAAGACCCAAAAAGAATCAACAAATGAATCATCAAAAAAGCGAATATATTCGCCTTTCATAAATATTTTTATTCTTTTATAGGAGACCTCAGGGCCTGGCAATAGAGCCATGACCGCCATTAAGGAGTACCCCTTCGACCACAGCGACCTGGTCGAAGAGGGAAACCAGGTCGCTGCACCCATCACAACGCCACCATCAGCTCTTTCAGACCCCAAGACGAGGAAGGTTTCTGAAACCAAACGGAAGGTGTCCATCTTGACAGAGCCCCGCGAGGGCAATAAGGGATACGATAATCACGGATTCGAAAGGTAATAATGCGTATAGTCGACAACATTTAAACTGGCATATTTGTCAATTCATATTCTGAACCATTTCTGAACCATTTCGCACCTACAAATAAATTATTTATAGCAAAGGTGCAAAGAGTGCAAAAGAGAATGGGCATTTTGGGCCCACTTTTCCAATAGCTGTAAATCATATACCAATTCGAAGATCTCTTTATGTAGCACATTTAGTACTAGAACCACTGATGTCAACTAATAGCCGTTTCTGAGTTATGTCTTATTAAATATGGTAAATTATCTGATATCCCCTAGGACACCTAACACATCCATGCATTGTATTTTTAATTGGTGTTTATACGAAAACCATCGTAGAATACCCGAAACGATAAAGTAAATACGATGTGTGAGTACAAACGATATATTCCTAAGAATGCTCGAGTTTGTCTGCAGTATTTGGAGGGAAACAACTGGGAAAGGTTGCTTGAACTCTGTGATGTCTCATGATTTCATTGATGCTTTGTTTACTGACGTATGTAATATGCTAAGATCAGCTGTCCAACATAGTGACTGTATCTGTTAAGGATCTTCAGTGCAAATGATATATTTTAAATAAATAATTGGCATTAGGGTTTTAGTGTAATTAGCCATATTTAAGAAGATTCCAAGTTTCAAGACTCCGATACGGGTCATAATAGATAGAGGTAAGTTATACGAGTAGTCACAAATATTCTAGATGAAAAGATCTTTCCAATGTTAAATACGTTATTGTTTTCGGAGAGGTTGTCCCAGCGCCCATACGGTTTAGCCCATTGTCCTTTATTTAAGGGTTCCTATTCCCCGATTACAAAAAAAACTCACCCAGTATATGTTTCGTAAGTTTTTTTTATCATTAATATCAAATTCTGGAGAAAAGGGGCGCCAATGTCGTTTTTTGCCCCGGCTCGTCAAAATCGTTGATTTTCGGAAAATCGGTAAAATCGGCTGCGCGATTGAAAGCGTGATTTTTTTTATGTTTTCAGAAATAGAAAAATATCTAGTAAGGCAGATTCTGGTGATGAGGCTCCAGCACAACGAAAAAGTATATTACATAATCCGATACCACCCGGAGATAATACCTCTGTGCAAAGTAATGGAAATAGTGGTAAGAAATGTCTAATTATAAATCATCAGTTATGAAAATACAGCTATATACAGGGTTAAAGAGGGGACACTATCAAATGCCTATTTTCCATAAAATATGCACTGTTGTTTAGGATGTCCTGAATGCATTAATCATTTTGTCGCTGTGTTGTATTATTTTTACACGACTGTCCAGCAAGAAATGAGTGTAATGTGTTCAAGGTTCATCTATTTAGCCTTAACTGATCAAACATTAAGTAAGTAGTTGTCTAAATGTCAAAATGTCAATAAGAACATGAATATATCGTGTTTAGTGTCAAATGAAAAGTCTGATTGAGAAAATTCCGAAGACAAATACATAAACTACAAATGTTTCATAAAAAAACCGTAATAGAAATAATTATAAATATAATAGTTCACTTTCTGTAACAGCAGTCGTGTTTTTTATTCTGTTTAATATATTTACTAGTTTATATTCCTACAAGGAGCGCCCGGATTTGCACGGGAACTTCAATGTCAAATAAAATTTAAGTCGAATTCTTGGAAATAACTTTACTTAATTACATAATTTAATTAAGAAATAAAAAAAAATATATTGATTAACTTATTTAGTGACTTATTTTTTGACAACTTTGGCAATATTAAAAAGAAACATCGATTTTTTCAGTGAATGTTTGATATAATAACATTTCTCTTTATTGTTTGTATAACCTCCTTATGCCAGCACGTAGTGATAGGTAAAGTTGTCCACGAAAGAAAACGTATTACTAAACCGGCTTTTTACGCCAATAACTCCTCGACCAAATAAGATAGCTCTTTAAAAACTTAATAAACTTATCTCGCCACTGCTCAGTCCTCTATTTTAAATATACATATTAATATTCTTTATAGATTAAGCTTCCCCGAAAGATGGCCTGACTAATAGTGAAAACTAAATTAGAATATATCTAAGCGATCTATCGCGATTTAAGAATTGACAGAATGTCTATAACCACACACGCGCCTGATTTTCGTCCACTTAAAACTTAACTTGCCACTGTTTAGTCTCCTTTTTGATATATTGATAGTATTAAGTTTAAGAGTGTTTGCGTTCTTTACGAGAGTAAAGACGCTCTTTTCTGAGAAGACGCTCCAACGACAGTGATATCCGCATTGAAATCCATCTAGTGGTTCTTAAGTTTATCTTATCAAATAGACATACGCTTTGGCGGCTTTGTTTAAAATTGTTTTGATAAGTACAGAAAAATCGAAGTTTCAATACATATTATTTCCTATTATTAATACATAATATTTAGACAATAAAATTTCGGGACTTCTACATAATCAATTATGTATACCTTTTCACTTGAAACTTCTACAATATTAATCTGTTATAGTTTCAATATCACAAATAAATTCAACATCTTAGCGACTATAATGTTATTATTTCATGACAAGCGATCTTGCTGATATAATTTTAAAATATTCGTGGAATGAAATTCCGCCTGAACGCGAACACTTGAGGGTAGATACCTAAGAATAAAACAAATATGTCATTTCGGTACAAACGAATGTCATTTTAGTGTTTTTCGAGTGTAAATAATTTCAAAGAATGTTTATAAGGGCTTAAAAATGTGTTTCACATGTTTCATGAAATGTCTAACTGGCCGTTCGTCTTTTCAACGTTTAGATCGGCCACCGAATTTGCCGGAAAGATTCAAAAGGCCTTCATGTACCGGATCCATCTATTCCAACAAATACAATAACACAAAGGAGAACGAATTCGAAGGGTAAGTCAATATTATTCAGCTATTTTACTGTGTAATATACATTATAGGACCCATTTTTAAAAATAAAAAAAAAAAAGACGAAAACTACTAGATTCGATTGCTGTAATGCTAAATGTGATAAAAAAAAGCCTGGGACACGTAATATTTCAAGACAAAAAAAAAATATTTTTTAGAAACTTAGTTTTAATGATTGTTTAAAAAAATATAACTTAACCTACCGCCATATTGATAGTTATGTATTATTAAAAAAAAACTAACCTAACATACAAAAAAATATAAGCCTATATCTCGCTTATTATATGTGGCCGAATAAAGATTTGGAATCAGCGTTATGAACATAGGCGGATGACGTTAAAAAATAAAAAATGTTTCTATAATGCATAAATACCCGAATTTGGATAGCTTGCTTTTTGTTTAGCAGTTTTATCTAATCTATTTAATAAAAAAACATTACTTCATTTTTTAAACATGATGATGCATGTATTGACGTAGATGATTCTGAAAATTTATTTTCGCCTTTTTCTATGATATTATAAGTGCTACTATTATGTTTGGTGATTTTAACACTTTCCAATTTGAACTTGGATTACTTCAGCTCGACCATTTTTGTGTGTGCAATCCTGGAAAGTTAAAAATTTGTATTATTTTCGAATCTGAGGTCCTGTGCCGGCATCATCCGTTACGTTTCCATTACATTTAATGCAAATGTTACATTTAATGAAAACTGTTTGGCATCACATTTAATGCAAATATTTACTATTAATAGCTGAAAAAATGATGAAGAAGCTTGCTGATTAAACAACCGAGCCTGGTCAATGCTTCGCTACTGCTTCTGCACGACTTCAAAGCAAACAGTCGCTATGTTGCAGACGTTGCGACTAGAGACCCTTCGTCACCCACCGTTTCCCCCAGATCGTACTCCAACAGATTTGCACTTTTTTTCATAATCTAGATATCTTTTTACAGAAGAAAAAGTCAACTCCGAAAGGACAGTAAAAACGCCTTCAAAGGATTCATTGATTTCAATCCACGAGGGTTTTACAGCAGAGGCCTAACCAACTCACATTAAATTAGCAAAGCTGCATAGATAATAGCGGTCAATATTTATATATGTTGTCCCGAAAGTAAACGTCAAGCGGGCACGTGGCGAGTGGGGGAGTCATACCAGTTCTGGCAAAAATATAATAAAAATTCCATATCAATTAGGCAAATGATAATTAGCAATTTTTGAAAATGTGGGAAATCGACTCCCTCGATCACATCCTTAGGTACTTTGACTACAAATTTCACAATTTTACAATATTTTTCTTTACCGTGGTATTAATCGCAATCATAAATTGAACAAAAAAGTTTGCTGATTTAGTTAGAATGAACTTAGTTTTTATGAATCGCGGATTAAAAAAAAATTGTCCCTCAATTTTGACTTTTCATAAATAAAAAAAAATATATTAAACTACCCCTGGCAAGTAATTTCAAAAGATGGCTCATTTCATTAGGATATTAAAATAGTGCAATACTTGCTACTTTTCTATCCATAACAATTATTGGCATTTTTTTTTGCAAACAGATCATCTTTTTAAAAATCATAATTCCATAAGAATATTTGTGTTCGCTTAAAGATTCTGAGAAATGAAACAATTAATTAGCGATATAGCGATGACAACAGCGATATAGTGACCACAACAGCGATATGGCCATGTAATGGAGCGAGATAGATGGTGATGCTATTCCACATGAGTAGGTGAGACGGATGATGACGCCGATGCTTAGTGATTTTTAGTTGTTACTCTTACCACAGTATACCAACCAGTAGCTTTACTCTCGAGCTACAGGGCATTGCGGGAAGAGGGTGCGAGGAATGTGGGCAGAGGGGTACGTCCCGACGAACGCGAACGGTTAACATTACGAGCAAGTAAAGGCTGACGACCTTTCGGGCGTTCGGATATCTGCGTAGGCCGAGTAGCGGAACATCTTTTGAGCATATCCTAGCCCTTACGACTCGTGTTGTATTCGCTTCGATTTCAATTTTGTTCTAAGACAAGCTACTGTTTGGGGTTTACTGTGCTGTTACGCAGCGCAACATAGATTAATGGTGCAATCGGTCAGTACGCTACGTGTCTTCGTTTGCTGTGCATTTTCTCCGTAATCGTGTAACTTTCGTTCTGTCGACTTTCGATTGTGTTATCTTGTGTTATCTAGGGACTCGATAGGGCTTGTGCTGACGACTGTGGCTTTGTTTCTCTGGACTTAATTTGCCTTGTACGCTCTGTGTTAGTTCGCCTTAGAATATGCCATATTTGTATTCAGCGGAAGAGGTTTCAAATATGCACATTATTTACGGTGAATGCCACGGAAATGTCTGCTGCGGCCAGATTGTATAACGAGAGGTACACAAATGCTGAACGTCATCCAGATCACCGCGTGTTTATCACGGTTCACATGGCATACTCGCAAGGACGATTGCCTAGTGTTTGTAGGTCCAGTGGAAGACCTCGAAGATACGACGATGACATAATTCTGAATGAAATCGAAAACGATCCAGGCATTTCAGTACGTGCGATTGAAAGAACCACGGGAATACCGAAAAACATTGACGAATAGCATCACCATCTATCTCGCTCTATCGCTGTTTTTTTCCTGTTGGCTACTACACGTTATCCATTTTTTAGAATCTTTAAGCGAACACAAATATTGTTATAGAATTAAGATTTTTAAAATGAGGATGTTTCGCAAATAAAAATGCGAATACTTATTGTGGATAGAAAAGTAGTAAGTATTGCACTATTTTAAAATCCTAATGAAATGTGCCATCTTTTGAAATTACTTAACGGGGGTAGTTTAATATATATTTTTTTATTTATGAAAAGTCAAAATTGAGGGACATATTTTTTTTAAACCGCGATTCTTTTTTGCAGCAAACTTTTTTGTTCGATTTGTGATTGCGATTGATAGCACGGTTATTTAAGATAACGTCAGTAAAGAAAAATACTAAAAAATTGTGAAATTTGTGGTGAAAGTACCTAAGGATGTGATCGGGGAGTCAATTTTCCACCTTTTTTAAAAAATGCTAATTATTAATTGCCTAAGTGATATGGAATTTTTATTTTATTTTTGCCAGAACTGGTATGACTACCCCACTCGCCACGTGCCCAATTTACGTTTACTTTCGGGACAGCATATATAGATTAACTAGCTGTGCCCCGCGGTTTCACTCGCCGTTTAATTTTGAAGAAATCGGATTATTGATAAATAATTTAGGGTACTCTGGCATACACAATATATTTAGTCATATTTTCCTGTGGTATTAGTATATACTGCTTTTCGCCGCAACCTGACCTAGATAAGGCATGCACAGTTCGGCTCTTCTCGGTAATGCTTAGTTTTCGCCGGACGGTCAACTCCTGACCCCGACCCACTGCGTCGCATCGCCCACCAGCGCTTAACTTCGTTTTCGCTTAGCGTTTATTTTGATCAGTTCCTAAGGGTCGTAACGTTATGTTAAATAACCTTTCCCAAGAGTTATTCTATTAAATGCAAAACGTATTTTTGAAATCCGTCTGGTAGTTTCAGAGATTAGCGCGTTTAAACAAAAAAACAAACTCAAAACCTTTATTATATTGATTAATACAACTATACTTTATTGAATGAAAACGATATGCAAAATATATTTGAGAAAATGAGGATGTAATATATATTTTTTTGCTTTCAGTTCTTGGTGGTATTCGTGCTGTAAGAATTGCCACCAAGAGGATAAGGTTACGGTTCCATCATGGGAACCTCCATTCTGGCAGAAGTTTTGTCCCTATCCCCTTTGCCCGTCGTTTAGGCACTTTGCACAAATTGTGGCCTTATTTACAATTGGTGAGTGTTGTAATTAACAATATGTTTATTATTTTATTCAAGTCGATAATACTAGACCCAGTTGTACCTAATGCTTAAATTAATAAGGGAAGGGGGCCAAAGCGGGCACCTTAAGGGAAAGGTAATATTATTTTTATTAAAAATTACCTACAGAAACTTATTTTTTACCTTTTGAGAATCTTGATTTGAGGCTTTTGAATAATGTAATGTAAACAATGCCAATACGCAAAAAAAAATAAAAAATATGACGCAAAATGTACCACCACCACCTGTATATACACATAAATATACCAATATTATAAAATATATAGCTATGTAATAAATATATACATTTATAGTTGAAATTTAATAAAATTTAAATAAGAAAAATAGATAAGTGATACTAAATAAATTGTCGTGCGTTGCAAAGAAGTTGATCAGATTTTACATATCCCTTGTTAAGTAGCCATCTATTAAGGTTTGCTTTAAATATTTTTATGTTAGGATAAATTTTCATGTCTTCACTAAGGGAATTATATAATTTTGGGGCTATGTAGAATATAATATGTCTCTGGGCAAATGTTGTCCTGACTGACGGAATTATATAATTGATACTCGCGGACATTCTTGTGTTCATATTGTTTTGAGTTCGAGCATGGTCATCTCTAGATTTGTAGAATGCAAGAAGCGCTTGCTTAATGAATAACTGTTTAGCTGATATCACATGGGATTGGGAAAATAACAAGGCAGATGGATGACGCCGGTTTTACCTGTGAATTAATCTCAATAATAATTTCTGCGCTTTTGTCAATCTATCCAGATTATCATTAGTAGTAGCGCCCCATGCCGCGACTTCGTAGGACAAAATACTCTGACACAAGGCCATGTATACCATTCTTATGGTTGTTTTGGACAGAATGTTGCGCAGCCGAAGAAATACATAAACCAGCTTTCCAGAAATACATAAATACCAGGTATACAGAAATACATAAACCAGCTTTAGATACACCCTGAATAACAAAAATGAGTTGTAATAATAACATTAAATACACAAAAATAGAATAAACACAAGTACACAACCTCGCAATTTTGTTATAAAATCCGTAATACTTTTTTTTGCACATATTCTAAACGCGTGCTCACAGGTAAACACAATGACTGCAGCAAGGTGAGAGGGGTGCGTGGTTTACCTACTCGGTAAGAGAGCACGCCAATTTTTTAAACGACTGTATACACGAGGGTGCCCGGTTTAGGCAGAATGCCTGCTTTAGGCCCCCTTCCCCTATGTGTTAAGAACGTTATCATAATCCGTTTATATATTGATATTATTGTGTCGTCTTCTCCGTCATTATTTCATGCAGATATGACATGGCACTAGCAAGACCAAACAAAATTAGGGCTCATGGTGTGGTTTCAAACCTCCAGGTTTCCTCATATGGGGTGTGGTGTACTCGCTGGTGGGTTCTACGGCTGCTCCTGGTGGACAACTCTTCGGTTTGGCGGCGCTAACGGTGGCTGCTCACTTTGGCGGATGGCTCATGTTTAAGATTACAACCTTACCAGCTCTGATCGGTATGCTGATGGTCGGAATCCTTATGCAGAACATCGGACTGGTGAATTTGGAAGGGGAGTTCCTCACCGTTACATCAGAACTAAGGTAACCAAAGCAATTCCAGAGTTTTATCGAAGAGACAGATATTGACCGATATGGAGAAAGGTTACTGACGAGATTAAGCCTGGATCAGGATGGATATTTCTTTAACTGTCATGTACACGAATGATTTTTTTTTAAAAATATTTTTTGTTACCGTAAACTGCCATAACAATGTACCAATTTTCATTTAATTTTAGCGATAACCCTTTATAGTTCATAGATATATAATTAGTGTTTTTTTAAATAGATTATATAAGGTATACGGTATATTTCAAATGTTCTGATATATTTGAAAAAGTATCTAAGGATGTTTCTGGGATTTTTTGAAAAGTAGTACCTACGTCGAATGGTGGCAATGTGCCTAGCAATTTACCATCAGAGAAATGTCATTAAATCAGTATTAATTCGTTAGGATGGTGAGTTGCTTTGCATTTGATTACAAACAGCAAGCCATCCTTAATAATATGCAATTAAAAAAATATTTCACGTAAAACTTTTTTTTTTCACAATACAAAAAAAAACCAATCAGTTAAATGATAGGTCGAAAACAAATTTAAACCAACACGAATGATACATAAAATCCCCCGGATATTCTGCAACTCTGATATTTTATTTATTTTGTGCTTAGAAGACAGGTTTTATTTTTTCGACACGTCTTTGGGCTTAAACAGCGTCCGATCTATATCTACTGGCCATGTACAGAACGCACCAGATATCTTCAGGTAGCTTACGACAATACCTAATTTTTGGAATAAATCCTACAAAAATGCACATGACCAAGTATTTAAATCAAAACTCTAGATGGCAGATAAATTGTCTGAAAGTCTAATTAAAAGAGCTTTATTGACGGACAAAGATTGACGAGGTTTTTTGGTAGCAGAAATTATTCCGAAACACAAAAATTGCCTTACTAATCTCATTGCACGCAGGCGACTGATCACTCACAGAGCAATTCGTTCAGCATCTAGTCATGATTATGACACCATATACATATGTAATCGTAGAAACTTTCTTCATTTCCACTGGATGGGCCATAAAAAAATCGGGGGTGGTTCATTGTTTGGCCAGGAGGTTATAGTTAGGGCAGTTTACAGTATGTCTTTTTGTGCTATAAGCAAAAGTAACCAAAAAAAAGTTATGTACTTATCGCCCAATATTTGCACTACGTGGAATAAATAGATTTCATGATATATATTGAGGTGTATTATAATTTATTTATGTAGATGTTATTTATATTGACATATTTCTATAAGTTGATGCGGAATGTGGATAAAACCTAATTAAATAGGAAATAACACAAAACGGCTTTTGTCAAGTATCTTTAATCCCTACAAAGTCCTCCTAAGCAAAAATGCCACATCTCAGCAAGAAACATATTAAGATATGGCGCACTCAGACACAGGAGAGCATCATACCATACAATCAAGACAAAAAAATCTTCAATATGGATACGAGTCCCCCGATCCAGCCGCGCAGTATATTATGTATATTATAATAAACGGCCCAACACTACTCGGACAAACGACCAATAAGCTGTTGAAAAAAAAAAGAATTTTCTGGAACATCGCTAATTATAAAGACTAAGGTAATTTTCTTCAAAACCGTTACAGGGGTTTTTAAGAATAATATATATATATATATATATATATATATATATTGTTTTTAGCTTCTACGCCAGCTACCCTTAATTTTGTAACTAAAACGATAATGTCGAAACGACGACGAAACACACGAAATAACCTCACATACCAAATTTCCCACCCCGACACATATTAGAAAAACACATTTCGACGCATAAGAAGCACGTACGTTACAACTGTCTTTTCTGAATTACTGATGACTAATCATTTCGGCCTTCAGCGGCATCATACTAGCGTTTCCAGGTTACAATGCATTGGGATTAGTCTAGCAATTTTCGTTTCACCATTACGACTGGTATAATTATTTGTGTGCATTCCACCGATTGCCCTTGGGCTAGACACGCTCCTGCTTTCATATCAGATTTTTGTTGTTAGACATAGCAACCCTAACTATAGGTTAGTGTAATTTTCATTAATCCACTTCTTTTGTTTTTCATTGCACATATTATGCATAATTTATCATTAACCCGGATGTTACTGAAACTATTTATCATTGCCAATATTGATAATTTTTTGCATGTTTTGGTTTTATGTGTAAAATAACAAGGGAAAAATAAGTAAACAAATCTAAGTATTTCAGAAAGCCTGAAAAAGGGTGGCCTTTATAACGCCCGGTAGTAAAATCCACGTCTATTATAAGGTCCTAATACTATTCAGTAAAATCTATGTTCTATTTTTTCAATGAATAAGTATATTTATGGATACATGTTTTTTATCAATGTTTTAAATAACATTACGAAATACATAAAAAAACATAAATGAAATGTGTGTGTGATACGACATGAAACATATTTTTGAATGTAAGCGAACTATTTTTGAATGTAAGGTCTCTAATATTGCTCTAGTTATGGACCGCCGAAAATAAAGATGGTCACATTGTCCTCCCATCAGCTTTATGCAGCAGCCAGGCTTTGTGTAGAGTCATATCCAAGCAATGGGAGAAAAGAGAAAAATACCACTTCGTCCTACGTATAGAAGTGCGATACAGACCGATGTTTTGATCTGATTGGTCAACTCCTCCCATGTGCTCATTGTATTTCATTATAATTGCTGGCTGGTCAATCTGCCCGTACCTCTTCAACTGCTGAGAAAATATTTTCGACTTATTTATTGCTTCAATTTTGTCTACATTTGATACAACAGTTACTACACTGTTATTGTTCCATTTACAAGCTAAAATTCCTTCTGGTCGACTGAATTTATGTACGAAGGAACCTCTTTCAGTCTTTATAAACTGTTTGTTAGTTGGTAAAGGACATTTCGATAACCTATTTTCTCGTATAGTACCTGTGGCTTTCAGGCCCCTGTTACCAAGCTCATGGTATAGTGGGATCGAAGAGAAAAGGTTGTCAAAAAATAAGTGAAGTGGCACACCTGGATATCTGGATTGAAGGGCATCAGCATATTCATCAGCAAAACAACACTACCACATACACCAAATTCATTATAAGCAGGTGGAATACTAACAGACTTTCCTTGGTATGGTTCAAACTATTTATTCTATATAGTCATATTTCGAAGCACCAACCCAGAATTTGTATCCCCAACGAATGGGTTTGCTTCTTATAAACTGTTTACAGGAATGACCACAATAATAGGGTATCATTGCTTCATCAAAGCTACGTGTTTCTTCCATTGGTGAATATTTCATGAAGTTATGGCTCAACAGATCAAATATCCTGTTTTGTCTGAAAGTTAACATCAAAGCAGTGGATTTTACTACTGGCCTTTATAAAGGTCACTGATTTCTCAGATCAAATACAGACACATAAATAAAGGTAAAGCATAAAACTGTATTTGTGTGTGTTAGAGCAACAATTGATTCTAAGAAATAACTGAACAGAACCATAAATAACATGCAATAAGTTTTTAAAAACTTACCTCTTTGAAGTGCTTGTTGACGAAAATTTTATCCATAAATTTTAAAGTGGAATATAAGTCCATAAACAATAATATTTTAAAAAACAAGTAGCACACACCCGTTCTGAAATCATTCATTTGAAGACTAAACTCAAAATAATAAATGTAGTTGCGCAAAGAGTACTTTAAAAATGTGGGTAGGTAGACTTTATTTAATTGGGTGTTATAAAGGCCGGTAGTAATATTCGGGTAATTTGCCAATTCTTTTAGGTTGGATTATCGACCCCCACTGTTGATAATTCACCCCCCCCTCCCCTCCCTCACCCTATTTCGCTCACCATTCCGCTTGGATGCAGCAGAACTTTTTATGAATTCAAATGCCATTATTGATAATGAATAAAACATCTCCTTTTTCAGAAAATTTGCTTTGGTCATCATTCTCACGAGAGCTGGTTTGGATTTAGACCCAACAGCGATGAAGAAGCTATTCCTCACGGTGTTAAAATTGGGCTTGGTACCCTGGACTGCCGAAGCTGTCATTATTGCTCTTATGACGCATTACCTGCTTGCATTGCCTTGGACTTGGGGTAAGACAATATCAAATTGCAACATTTCCAGAATGCCTGCATATGTACGTTCGTCCTACGCGTTCGAATACAGGACACAATTAAAGGTGTTGTTACTATTTTTCAGCTTTCTTGTTGGGCTCTATTATAGCAGCCGTTTCGCCTGCGGTGGTAGTGCCGTGCCTGTTTCGCCTAAGAGGCAAAGGCTACGGCGTGGCTAAGGGTATACCAACCCTAGTGTTGGCGGTTGCCGGTATTGACGATGCCGTCAGTGTTGCCGTATTTGGCATCGTTCACGCCATCATGTTCTCAACGTCTTCTTTGACCTACACTATAGTTCAGGTTAGTATATATCAAATAGTAATAGAACAAGTAAATACATTAAAAACAATAAAAACCGTACTGCCGTTACAGAAAGTGATCTATTGTATTTATAATAATTTTTATAACGGTTTTTATGAAATATTTGTGGTTTATATATGTATCCATACAGATACAGGTCTATTTCCGAAATGTACTAAATCAGACCTTTCATTTGACACTAAACACGTTATATCTATGTTAATTTATTGACATTTGGGCATATGGAGATTGAGACAACTACTTACTTGATATTTACACAGTTAATGTAATCTATGACACTCGGGATGGCATAATGATTCTAACAATATCACACACTTCTAAATCGGCTTAAGGGTTTAGAAGTTATGGTGGAATAAAGAAACGGAAAACTCAATTTTGTTAGGCAGTCGCGTAAAAAGTACACCAAGAAAGAGTGGCTTTAAATTTAAATATCTGCATTTTAACTTTTTTCTGTGTTTTAGTTGCTGAGATATAACATCTCAAATTTAGCCAGAATATGACACTCGCTTATCAAGCCGGGTGTATGTAATTGTTACGTAATGAACTGGTGACGTCACCTTCTATGATCCGTTCCGTTTTTTTGTAATTCTTCAGATTTCTTTTATGTATATTATGCAGAGGCAATTAGCTATGTAAATGATCTAAAATACATAAAAACAAAAGGCATAATTTCTGAGTTAGAGCTATTTTTGTCTATTTGAAATAAAACCTTGACATTATCTTAGGAACTTAGAGATATACATTAAAAGTAAAAACAAAGAAATTTAGGCTAATGGCTACTTTTCAAAATAGAATAGGTGCGTTTCCTATGACGTGTCTGACGCGATAAACTGATATAATGAAGCGTTTCCGCTCATGCGTCTGCGCTTATGAACTCAACGCGGTTCGTCCGTTTTTTTCAATTTTCCCCGCTTTCTATTATCCCTTGTCTGCCATATTAAAATTATTTAAAAAACGTGATCCCTACATTATTTTTATGGCTCTTTCATTATATATTGAAAGTAATTAAACGAGTTTAAACTGGAAATATATTGGGTCCTTACTTATGAAGTTGCTGTTCTATGAAAAAAAAATAAGGCCAAAAAGTATGAAAAACATATATTTAATAAATAGGAGTTGTCATATAAATGGGGGTTGCTTAATTCCTCTGCTGTAAAACTCTCGTGGACAGAAATGAATGAATGCTTTGAAGGCCTTTTCCACCGACCCTCAAAAGTTGATTTTTTTCCCTTGTAAAAAGATATCTAAATTCTGAAAAAAAGGTCTGTTAAGTACGGTGAGTGACCAAGAGCCTCCAGCCGCAACTCCTGCAACTTTGCGATTGTTTGCAGTCAAGTCTGTGGTTATACGTTGTCATTGCAGAAGCAGTGGCGATAAGCGATTGACCAGGCTCGGTTATTTAATCACGAGCTTCTCCATCATTGTTTGCAGTTCGTAACAGTACACATTTACGGTAATTGTATAGCCAGACTGCAGGAAGCTGTTATAGGAAACACCAGCACACTGTCTCGTATTTGAAAATAATGCAAACGTTAAACTTTACCATAGTTGCACAAATGAAAATATTTGAGCAAAAACAAATAACGGAAAGACAAATAAACAGCTGATTCTTAAAATAGAATAACATGGCCTTGAATTAACATTTATTGGAATTTAAAATTCCAACTATACCTAAGTTATCCAAGTTTAAACTGGCCGGTATGAAAAACAGCAATTACATAGGTAAGGGCCCAATATAAAGGAGACTCAGTGCTGAAAACTACGAATACCTAATTTTCAATTATTCGTTTCGACCATTTGTTTTCCCTGTTTTGTTTTAACTTTTCAACTGAAAAAAAATAAACTTCTTCTTCAACTTCAAGTCGAAAGTCATTGTAATACTACTAATGAGGCTACCCTACTATCGAAAATCAATTCGCTATCTTATCGGCGCAACTTGGATGATGCTCTGTGCCTCTATTAAATAATGAATGGCATATTCGATTCCTCTGACTTAGTGGGCGAGATCAATATTAACGCCCCAATGAGGACCACACGCCAATTTGACCTGTTTCGATTGCCGCGTTTTAAAACTAATGCATCAAGGAATGGAGTACTCACACGCTGCTGTGAGCTTTAAAATATCAATTTAAATGGTATTGATATGTTTAATAATTCCATAATCACTTATACCATGTCCGTAAATCAAACCCTAACCGATACAAGAAGCTGACTATTCGTATTAGCTATTTTATTGATTATTATTATTATTATATTTTATATACGCCATTACTAATATCATACACGCTCACACTCCACACCCACACTCTCAACACACTCCCATAAACATATACACACACACCCTTAATACTAGACTCTTATGTAGTACTAAAATTGAAGGTACATTAGTTTTATTAGGCAGTTTTTTTTAAACGTAATTTATGTAATTTTATTGAAATCCGTAACCGGTTTTATTTGTTGTAAATCTGTATACAATTTTAAAATATTATTACTGTAATACTGTGTGATTTCTCAATAAAGAATTGAATAATACTAAAATAGGATCTCGAAAAACAATTATTATTATAAGAAAATAAATTGGGCAATAGAAAAGAATTGACAATATATATTTTAAATAACAATTATTTTTATTTTCAGGGGCCGCTGTCAATTGTAATAGGAATAGCTTTCGGTGTATTCTGGGGTTACGTTCTGAAGTACATACCTGAAAGAATGGATCCATTCGTTGTTCCTCTGCGTGTTCTGCTGCTGTTTTTGGGAGGGTTGATAGCTGTTCTCGGAAGCGATTTAATCGGATGGGGAGGGGCAGGTATAAATGTTACTTAATCACTTAAATATTTCGTTAGTTGCGTATTGTATATATATATTTCATTCATAATACATTACTTACTTACAATGTTACTTGATTAAGTAATGTAATTACTTATACTTATACTACGTTTCGATGTTTCTTTGAGTTTCATTATTTTTTTAAATATCTCAGGTCCATTAGCAGTCATAGCCGCGTCATTTTTCGGTTGTCTACACTGGTCAAAACAGGGTTGGGAAGTCGAGGACAATCCCGTAGCAACAGCTTTCGAAATTTTCTGGATGATTTTCGAACCTATCCTATTCGGCATCACAGGTGCGCAGGTCAAGGTAAGATTTTCGAATTTCCGTCAAGTTCGAAAATAATTAATAACTGAATTATCCTTTATTCTCAGATTAATGAATTAGATGCGAGGATTGTGTCTATCGGCGTTGGCTGCTTAATAACTGGCGTCGTTTTGAGAATATTCGTCACCGCTGGTATTGGATTCCGTAGCAATCTTAATACCAAAGAGAAATTCTTCGTGGGTCTCTCGTGGATGGCCAAGGCCACAGTTCAGGTAGATACAACAACCTCGTCGCTAATTACATGACTGCCCAACAAAAACGAAGTATAATGTGTTCAGGGTTCATCTATGTATATTTTCCGTTTCTTTATTCCATCATAACTTCTAAACGCTTGAACCGATTTAGAAGTGTGTAGTATTGTCAGGATTGTTATGTCATCACGAGTATCATAGGGTACCTTAACTGTCAAAATATCAAGTAAGTAGTTGTCTAAATGCCTAATGTCCAAATGTTAATAAATTAGCATAAATATAATATATCGTGTTTCATGTCAAATGAAAGGTCTGATTGGGTAGATTCCGAAAATATATTTGTATCTACATATATGGATAAATACATAAACTACAAATATTTCATTAAAAAATCGTAATAAAAACAATTATAAATACAATATTACAATAGTAGTGTTTTTATTCTTTTTTTATATTCACTTGTTATGATGACATATCTGAAAATTCCGTAAATTTCAGGCTGCCTTAGGTCCTGTGGCGTTAGACTCAGTAAGAAATGCCAACCGTCCGCAAGAGGAAGTAGAATATGCTGAGATCGTTTTGATGGTTTGCATCTTATCGATTGTACTTACTGCCCCACTTGGGGCAATTATTATATCTATATCTGGTCCCAGATTGCTTACTAAAACGAGAAAGCCGCAGCTAATCGAAGGTATGTCTTTTGAAATTAAACATCTAACAAAGTAGAAGGAATATTTGTATTATATCTAATACACTGTTAATATAATAGGTTGGCGGCGTTCCCATCGTCCATCAATCCGAGACATTACTATTATCGATGAAGAAATGGAACGCGATGGATCTCCAGAACAAGGCGACGATAATGACAGTAATTATAAAGTTCGAAATAACGTGGGCATTACAAACTTAAACGAGAAATAAGCCATGCTCATATTGCAAAAAAATGTATGACCAAAATCAGGAATTTTAAAATATTATAACTCAAGCACTCAAAAGTTTTCATAAAACTTTTAAGGATACTTTTCGAATTATATGCACCGTTCATTTCGGTGGAAGATTCCGTGTCAAAATCGTCCTTTATATAGATAAGTAATAGTATTAGGCTTTAGAAGCATAAATGCTCAGTTTGAATAACGAAAAATTTAGATTTTATTTATCGCTGTACGAATATTGGATTACTTAATTTTTATTGTGTTATTTATAATTATTATTTACTTAAATCATTCATAAAGCGTAGACTATATGAAAGAAACCATGTGTTTTATTCTATTGTATATACATACTTTCAATCTGTACTGAAAACCCCCTTTGGAATTGCCTACTCTAATATTCATACAACGTTTAGGCACAACCTTTTCAGCTTTTCTTCTTACTTAAACTGAGGGTGCATGCGTAATACACCCCTCATCAAAACAAGAGTGTTTACTTTTGAAAACTACCCGGAAAAAACTCATCAGCTTGGTTGGTCTAAAATGCATAGAATTTGCGTCTCTTAGTCGCTTTCTTTATGTTGTGGTTACTTTGTATGCGCCGTACCGTTGAAAGCCATCTGTTTGATATTTAAAAACCACTGGAAAAATCGTAATGAAAACATCATTTTGTATTTTTGGTAAAAGTATTTATTAATTAGGATAGTTTTCAAAATACAGTTATATCGTCCGTTGTTTAATTCAGATCTGGCAATGTTTCTGAAATAAAAAAAAACAATTTAAATTAGTATTTGATTAAGTATACCGATCAAAGAGTTTTGATACTTTTGAGTATCTTATTTCGGTGAATCCTTTTTAACTCTTTCACAAATTTCTACACCTACTTGTTCTAAATTGTATAACAATTATGCACCCTTTTAAATGTATTTTGATTATTCACAATATAAGGTATGTGATCAAAATGCATTTGATATTTTCTCCCGTTCGCAACGTGGAGCGTTGTCCTTGCTCAAAATATTCTTACTTTTATTAGACTCTACAGTATATCACCTGAGATATTGTTAAATATCCTTAGCCTATCAGTTAAATCAGTGCAGGTAACTTTACTTTTTAAATCTTTGCAGAGTATAGGAACTTATATGCTTACTAGGCATTAATAAAATACAGAAATTACAAAAACATCTCTTATAATGGAATAGAATCGGCTATTCGACGTTTCGTATGTTTGCAGTATCTATGCGACGTCTTTGGGTACATACATTAGTAATAAATTCTCAATATTAAATTGCAATAAATCAAGGTAATGCTATCAACAAGTATCAATATAAGAATTTAAATGAACCGGTAAATTTAAATAACCTAAATCAAACTATGGTTTTTAATGAAATAAAAGTACAAATTTGTTATTTATTAATATTATAACATTTTTGTTTATTAATATGTACTCACGTACCGATCTCTTTTTGTTTAATTTTTAACCTATTCACAGTGTACCTACTATAGAGATTAGTGATAACCTCCATACTATTCTTCGAGCAAATAGAAAAAAAAAGTGATCCCAAGTCAAATAAAATGCACTTTACTTGAGGGTGACATCATACTAATGATTCTGCTATAAATTATATATAGATAGATAGCCAAAGACCAAAGTTGCGATATAAACAAAAATTTATGTTGCAATATTGTATGTTCTATATAGCGAAAAATCCATGAACAATATTATGTAAAAATGCACAAAAAGGCTTACCTGTGCGGATAGTAATAATCGCTTTAGATTTAGATATATTAAATGAAAAATCTTTTGTTAATCCCGAAGTTAAAACTGAAGAACAATCTAAACAAATTGAAAAACGTTTCGAAATTTGCAGTTTTATTGACTAAAATACGGCAAAAATAACTGGGTTGATTTTCTTGCGAATTTGTTATTTTTGGTTTGAAAATTTTTGGTGAATTTTACTGACAATATTGTGAATTTTGAAAGATTTACTTCGTTCACCAACTTATTATTTGTTACATATGTTAAAATCAAAATCTGAAAATCGTGATAGTCATTTTCGCTCTTCGTATAACATTCGCAGTTAAAACATTTATTTTGATTATGCGTTATGATGTTTAGGGTGGTACCCCTTCTTAAAGCAAATCTGGGGTGTCAAGAACTACGAGCAATGTAGGAGAAGCTCGTGATTAAACAAACGAGGCTAGTTTGACCAAACAAAACGCACGACCAAACACTTCACAGCAAATAGTCGCGTAATTGCGAGTTGCGACTTCAGACGCACTTCAGGCAGACGAACAGACTTCAGACCAGTCTGTAGACAGTTCGTCCCCTACCAACTTCCCCAGACGTTGATCTAACAGTTTTTTCGTAATTTAGATAACTTTTGACAGAAAAAAACGGAAAGCTATGAAAAACACCTTCAAAGCACATGCATTTACTAACTCCATTGAATTAGCAAACTGTATAAATGTAGGGGTCAATATTTTATTATAATTAATTAGATATATATTTTTGATACAAAATTTTTGGTTTTAAATTTCTTTTATAGAACCAACTTCATAGGTAACTTCATGGACAACTTACTCAACTTTATAGAAAAGGATCTAATGTTCCTTCGTACCTGCATTCTTGATTTGTTTCTCAAGAAGCCGTGGTCCTAAAACTGATATCAGTATGGCACCGAGTGGAGCAGTCAGAATTATTGATAGAATACTTATAGTCAGAATCACAGAAGCCCGATGAAAATCTTCTGGCGGTGAATAAGGATTGGCAACAACGGAGTCGAGCGCTACTGATCCGAGAGCTGCCTATAATTTTTAATGTAAAATTATTAAACGTCTTTAAAACTAAAACTGAAGGAACCTGTGAAAGAAAAGCTTTAAATATAAACGCATTGCAAACGGTTTACATATAATCAGATAATATTCATTCGCAGTTATATCAAAATGTATCAGAACTTGTCGTTCATATTGCAATGTATCGTTGATACTGCAATATGACAACATAAATGATCTTTGCTTTTTACACGACTGCCTAATAAAAAAGGAGTGCAATGTGTTCAGGGTATATTTTCCGTTTCTTTATTCTACCATAACTTCTAAACGCTCGACCGATTTAGAAGTGTGTGGTATTGTTAGAATTTTTACTGTCAATACATCAATTAAATAGTTGTCCAAATGACAATAAATCAACTTAAATATATCGGGTTTTATGTCAAATGAAAGGTCTATTTGAGTACATTCCGAAAATATATATGTATATATGGACAAATACATAAACCACAAATATATCATAAAAAATAAATAAATAGAGTAGTTAATTTTTTGTAAAGTGCTCCCTCGCCGGGAGCATTCGTCTGTAATGTAACATTTTAGATTCGATTTTGAGCATTACGTTACAATACTGCCTCCCTGACTGACGAGCATTCGCCTGTAATGTAACATAGATTCGCCTCTAGACAGATTGTTTATTATAGGATCATTACAGGTTGCGCATTTTAATGCTCGGATCTCCTCCCTCACTTATGTAATACTCGAATCTGTAACGTTACATTACAGGCGAATGCTCCCGGTGAAAGAGCACCTTTACGGCAGTCGTGTTTTTTATTCCTTTTAATATATTTAGTTGTTTGATGCAATTGTATCCAAATTACTGATATTTACAATGTGGCAATAGATCACTAATTAACTAGCATTTTTAAAGGCAGTTACAGACTACGTTGCAATTTGTTATTTGTGTATTTCCATAGGACATGTCCTCCCGCCTTCGATATTTCCATGACCTGTGCCATATATCGCTAAAAGTTATTATTTAATATTAATAATATTTATATAAATGTAAAATATTAATTTTATTGAGATCAAGTCATTATAAATCGTAATTATTTTGTTTTAAATATTATAACTTTCGTTTTTCATAGTATATTGCCATTCAGAACGCTAGGAAGAAAAGGAATGTCTTGCCCTCGAAGTTATGTTAAAGAAGTCAATTTCGGTAAGCCTCGTATTGCAGATATCAGATACTCTATATCCTTTCATCTGAAAAAAGTCTTATATGGTTGTTTTATGTTCCTGGGTAAAATAAAAAAGGCAATCGGTCCCCTTCTGCAGCTAGCGATTCCACTTTTAATTACAATTAAAATATGAAATACCTGAACGGTTGCTTTTGCCATCCACGTGATACCAATGAAAAACTTCTCTTTATTGTTCAGCATGCTTTTGTAACCTACTAATATTGTGGAGAGTAAGCGCAGTATAACACACGCCAGAAGACAGGCTGTCCCGAGTTGGAGAATAGTCGGGTCCAATTCATTTATCTGTAAGATTAAAAATGATCTCAGAGATTAGTATCCTCTTCTTCTTATTCTTTTAAAAATGCTTGTCTATGGACAACGTTTTCGTTAACGTCGAAAGATAACATATATAATCAATACTAATATTATAAAGAAGTATTATTTGTAAGTTTGTAAGTGTGTATGTTTGCTAGTTTGTAAGTTTGTAAGTTTCTACGTTTGTAAGTTTGTATGTAGGTATAAATCTCGGAAACTGTTAATCCGATTTCAAAAATTCTTTCAATAATGAAAAGCTCCATTATTGACGAGTGCAATAGGCTATATTTTATTGTGATCGGCATTGGTCTTCAATAAAAAACCACGATATTTTTAAATCAAGTCGGAAAAAAATGAGCTGGTGGGTTGTTTATCGGCGTGCGCTGAAGAAACGATTTGATGTATGTGAAAAAAGTATATGACAGAAATATCGGCCTTAAAAAGATATGTAAAAAAGTCTACGACAGCATATATCCTATATCCAGCATATATCTTTTATATTTAAGTTACAATAACTGCTTTTTTCTCGAAAAAGTAAAAAAATAAGTAGGGAGTAAGTAGGGAGTGTTTGTTGAAGGCATTATTAGAATCATTGTTAAAATAAATAAATCCATTATTACGGTATTAAATAGAGATAAAATTAGCCATTTACTGTAAAGCGTTAGGTGGTATAGATATAGAGATATCATGAAATTAGTAACGCGTGGCGAAGAACAAGACGCGTAAGTCTACGAGATAGGTAGCGTGTATCTAGGGGGGGGGGGGGCGTCTTGCATTATGTATCTAAAGGTAGCGTATAAAAAGGCATCGCCGCTCTACTTAAATTAACAAATCGACTCGAAACTTTACGCAAAGCGAAGCCGTGGGCGATAGCTAGTTATTTATATAGAAAATCGCTTTGGACTTTGCGTTAAAATCGCCAACTATACCAGATTGTAACAATGAATGTAAGTAGGATTAACAACGAATTTACTTATGTTTTAATTGCGAAGGAACTAAGACAAAATGAATAAAATACATATCCACGAGGAGACACGCAGAAATTTCTATTGTGCCACTAACGTAATTGTCGCTTGCAATAACAACATCGGGTCGAATAGACCTCTCACCAGAATGTGTCGCCTTTTTGATAAATCGTGAAAAGGATTAGATATATTTTATGATTCCATTAATTCAATAAAACACTCGATCATACCTAGCCTATCTCCTATTTCTTAAGATTTCACTAACTGCCATCCTAATGTACTGTATTATATGATTACTATATTATAACATACTATTGTATTATATCATTTATGTATAATAAATATTATTATCCAATTACTCATACTTCTATTTTGCTCTATCCAAATAACCTTTCAACTTATTTAATTATTACTTTTCTTACCCTTATATTATTATTAGTATTATTATATTTTTTTCTACTATCAATGTGTTCATGTTATTTCTGTTAACTTGTAATGCAAGCATTGCAAACTGTTCATAGGATAGTAAATTTGTTTGGTTTGTATATGTTTCTAAAATACTAATATTAAATATTTACTATCTGTAAGTTTGCTATAAAATAAAATAAATTAACTGATGGTTAATATGGTACCTTGACTTGAGCGCCAGTGAAAGCGAAGAGAATCGGCTCGAATATGAGCCAGAATATTCGAAATGTGTGTGAAACTGGATTGTCATTGACGGGCCATCCTTGGGTCGACCAATGTAATGCAGCAACAAAACCAGCCGAGACAACAGCCAACGGACCTAAAATTGTGTTAGAATCGTAGGATATACAGAGGCAGAATAATAACGGATCTTATACGTTATGCATCCATGTGAATGAATTGGATTTGATGTACCAACCTGCTCCACCCCACCCGATCAAATTGGAACCAAACACTACTAAAAGCCCTCCGCCGAAAAGTAGTAGGAATCGTAGAGGAGCAACGTAGACATCGTTTTTATGAGGGATGTGCTTTAATAAAGTTCCCCACAATATTCCAAACCCTATACCGGCAACAATTGAAACTGGGCCCTAAAAATAATATAAGTTATGTTTGAAAACATTTTTTTTATATGACATGGACTCAGAAACAAGAAATGCTTCCCTTCTAGTTATTGAATTTTAGGAGATTGAGAAGGACATCGCAAGTACAACATCGTATGATATTGTTGAGCAATACAATTAATTAACATTAAATATTAAATCTTTGAAATGTCGATACTAACTTGGAGTATAGTGATGATGAGCGATGATGTCGAAAATATTGCACTATGAATTATTCCAAATATTGATACACTAATTGAATCGTCGATTCCGGCTGCTGCTAGGATAATCGTAGGAATTCCTTTATCTACTCCATATCCTTCCTCTCTTAATCGAAAGAGGCAAGGCACCACCACAGCTGGTGAAACAGATGCAATCATGGAACCCAGAAGAAAACCTACAACAACAAATTAATGAAAGAATAAATAGACATATTTTAGTACGTTTGAATCTGGAATATTAGTTTACTTTGGCTGCTGAAGTTCAGTTGTCCATAATAGTTGTCTAGGTTGCAGATCTTTTTTCTTATTTTTTTGCAAATCTCTTTGTGGTGTGGGTTTCTGTTTTTCCTATCTAATTTTAAGGCAGTGTCTATGGTGCCGGCGCACAGTGATTTATCTATATCTAGTACATGCCAGCGGGAAAAAAGTCATTTCAAGGCAATTAAAGTACTATATATCCAGGTAATAAAGGACATTTGGAAACTTTAAAAAGGTATATTTAGTGTCGGGACTGAGCAGCGTCAGCAGGCGTACTGGCTGCGCAAAATTATTATTCCAGAGATACTTTATTTTAGCAAGATTGACTTTTCAGTCTGTAGTATAATATTGCTAATTCAAATGTGATGTATTTCTATTTTAAAAAGTAACTTAACGCGTTACCCCAAATCCACGGAAGATCCAGAATATAGTGAGTGACCAAAGCGACAGCAGCGCATTCTACGAGCCATGGTAGTAGCCCAAGTTTAAGCACTATGGCGTAGTGCTTCCGCATAGTCGGTAAATCCAGACCCAAACCCGCGCGGCTCAAAATAATAACCAGAGCAATTTTCCTAAAAAATAATAAAATTTTCGTTTTGACAAAATACTGCAAAAAAATCACAAGCCTAGATCTGACTTAAGAGAAGGTGAATGTCATGGCTCAACATAAGGATGTCATGGTTTAATTTACAAAACAAACAAAAACAAATTTCACCTATTGATATGTGTAGTTCTATCTAGACTTTCAGTCTACTCAATGGATGCTTATTTGTCTAATTATATTAAAAAAATTGAGATTCACTATACAAATATTCCAAGTAGCAAAAATTGGCGATATAGCGGTCACGGCAATGTTATCGCTACAGCTTTTGGTCACAAGAACCGGTCATTTATATACACACGTTTATACACCGGATTAGGCGCATTTTATACGGCTTTTAGCTGAATAGTGGCTGAATAGCGGTCATAACGGCTACCTTTGGTGGTATACGCCAGCGGCTATATAGCCAGCGGCTGTAAAAGTGTCTCCAATTGATACTTTATTACAACTTCTAGTCGGGTAATGCCTTGAAATGATATAGAATGGCAACAAAAGAAAGTTGCATGATCATTTGCCGTCGCAAACATATAATTTCTAATGGCTATTAATACATATATTGCATTTTATTGACTTTAAAATGATTGTATTTCTACCAAATTCTCTTGCGGACATAATTTCATCGAAAATGTTAAGTAACATGTCTAACACAATTTTAACGTGCCTTCAAAATATCAATATTTTAACTCAATTTTAATTCATAATTATGGTTTAAAGTTTATTTTAAATTAATGTTATTTTTCGCAGTAAAAAATAACACTTGCTGGGTATTGTTCACATTTTGACATAGGATTTACCTATAATACGTGTAGCTTATGACTTAAAATGCCTTTAAAAATAAAATACAAAAATTTTAGGTTATAAAGATTCTAGAAAAAATGGCCGCTTTGCTTAAATGGCATCTGCAACTTTAATATAACCTTTATAAAACTATACGCTGCGTAAGTGAGGTCCTATTCACTACAATATGACTATAAACTGTATAAGGGTGGGTCTTGTAACCATTATACAGCCTTTGGTGGAGTAAGGGTAATGTAGTAGCTTTTGTTTTGTTTGTTCTATAAAGGTTATTTATTTGACTACTATACAAATGTTAGTTATAAAATGGTTATAAATTAGTATGCTTTATAGCGATTATACCACCCTTATTCGACTAAAAGCTTTATACGACAAAATTATATGACTAAGAGGTAATATAAGCCAAATTGCTTTATTTGTTTATTTATTAAGGAATTAATTACTTTAAAACATTGATTTTGCTTAAAAACTAATAGGAACCGAATGGCAAAACCTTTACCTTTTGCTTATTTGATTCTTTTACACAACTGGGACTAGCTAGTTCTAGGGTGGACAGGACTCTAATATTACAAAAAAAATATGTAAAAATTTTAGTAAAATGCTAATTAAACTATATTGCCCTAAAATATGGCCATAAATAATAATAAATTTAAAAAAAAATAATATAATAAATTAAATACAATTCCATTATATAATCCACCTTTACAACGACATTAAAATGACACCTTTACACAGCTGAGAGTTAATCTGAACCAGTGCCGGATTAAGCCAGCGCGGGACCCGTAGCAAATTATCTCAAATGGCTCTTGGCTTGCTTTAGGTTCTTAAGTTTAGGGTGTAAAATAAAATAGAACTTTTTATAGATCCCTTTTATTCCTAAAACAAGGTAATAAAATATGATTTTTGGAGGTACCGTGTAATCCAAATATGTTTACAAAGAGAAATAAAAAAATCGGCGCCACAGCTACGACCAAAACTCCGCAGAAAAATTAAATTGAGGAATTATTCAACTATCACAGTTTCAATCATATTCGACAATATAAATACAAAAATAAAATAAATTTACAACAGTGGCACTGTTGTTTAAAAAATATACACATATGTACAATTTTCTTTTTCAACAAACTGTGTGAAATTTTGCAATGTGGACAAAAAGTACAATCTAAGTAAAATCAGACCTTTTTTTATATAATTCACACCGACAAATCAGCAATTATTGTACGGCGCACCTTTATTAAATACTAAACAAAATACAATAAAAAAATCCTACTTTACTCATAATAATTACAAAAAAAGGAAATGCACCGCTTAACAAAAGTAAATAAACAGTGCCCAAGATTTTTCGCCTTATTGAGCAATGCTTACAATTCAATTCATAATATTGTAATATTCATAATATTCTCATACAATAGACCTATATTACCTATATTGTTAAAACTTTTTATAAGCAACAAAAAGCCCAGATATTTAGTTAGCCCGACCATTAAATAATTAATTTAGTATATTTTCTCTAATACAATCATGGGCGCGTTATACCGTGACATTACTGACGAATCGATTTATGATTTTTCTATAAAGTCTAAAAATTCCATTGCTTTAGAAAAGCGAGTAGTCAGCCAAGCGAGTAGGCTTCCGCTCATAATTATGTCAAGCTTATACAATTAAAACTGATGAGAAATTATGACATTCAGACAATCAATTGATTTATAATCAAGTGTGTTGATAATGTGGGCAATATTTCAGGATAAGTTGAGATAATAATTATCCATTAAAAGTTTATAAAATTGAAGTTCCAGAGCCTCGTGGTTATTGTCGTCAATAGCAGCAGCCACATCTGTTTTGAGCAGCTCAGCGAGCTGCACCAATTCGTCGCCTAGGCTGTCTTCCAAATCATCTGCGTAAGCACTGACGATAAATGGAGTTTTTTTCAAAATGTCTTCTGTTGTAAGATATTTTAATTGTCGAAATATTCCAAAAACACTATTTACTTGATGATATGCTTTCATACGTTTACCTAAAGTAGACAGTGCGTTATCAATAATGACAATAAACACCTGAATTTCAAAACGTTGTCCGGGTATTTGATTTTCAACAAATTCGTCGAGTATAATAGAGCCGCTGAAATGGTCGTACTTTGTATTTCGCTTGCTTCATCTTGAAGTCTGTTGCTGATATTCTTCACAGTCGGTCAGGTGTTTGGCTTTTGCCTCAATATCTGAAAATGTCGACCGCATAGCTTGGACGTACCCATATGATTCATAAAGAGCGTATTCAGTGTTAAGGTCTTGATCGGAAGACTGCAGCGAAGCACTAATCGCTTGCAGGCGTTCTAGGATTCTGTTCCAGGCAATTGTCATTAATCCCGTTTCCAACTTATTCATTTTTAAAACTAGTCCATAAGCTTGATTACGACTTTCTGCCTTTTGATCCACGTTATTGGAAATGTCATCCAAAACTTGCTTAATAGTGGCAAAACTACATAAAAGCGCTTTCGTAGCATCAGCTCGGGCCGACCACCTAGTATCCGACAACCTTTTCAAAGCCGGAATTATTGAACCAGTATCTTTAACTGCTTTCGTATGAAGACCCCATCGATAGGTAGAAGCGGAAAAAAATGTATAAAGATTTTCAACGAAACCGAAGGGCGACTTTTCTGTTTTGCTTGCAAAGTTACGGATTCAGATTATTCGTCATCACGGTTTACGAAAGACGGATTAGATGACGCGAATAATTTGTTGAAAAGACATGAAGAAAGCTTTCCGCATAGACACACAATAATTTCGCTGTTGAATCGTTAAAACAAGGGTGCATGCATCGATTCTCAACTTGTGAGCCAAATTGAGACAGAGCAAAAATATTGGCGAACACTCTTAAAACGAATTATTGCAGTAATAAAGTTTTTAGCAGAACGAGGTCTTGCGTTTCGGGGTAGTGATGAAATTGTTGGCTCATCTCACAATGGAAATTATTTAGGCTTATTAGAATTAATAGGCAAATTTGATGTTTTTATGGCCCAACATATTCAAAGTCACGCCAATAAAAAAAAGGGACATAGGGGAGGGTGGGGCAAGACGGGCTACTTAAGGTTGGGCAATGAGTAAAACGCAAGTTTTTATTATTACCAATTCAAAAACTTTACTTTAACATCCTTTGGTAATCAAACTACAAATTTACATTTAACAGGAATAATTACGTCTCACAAAAAATATTAAAATAATAAAAATACAAAAAATGTCAAAATGGCCGTCTTGCCCCATAGGTGGGGCAAGAAGGGCTAGGTCCCATGGGGTAAGATGGGCTATATATTTTGACTGCAGCTTATATTTTCTATTCGTCTGGTGCGCATAATCTGCAGACGTGAGTCACTTCGGCGTCATCATCGTCAACACCCGCGCAACTACAATGTGCCCATTTTTGACAAACCAAACAAATTATCCATCCCTCCTCTGAATCAAGGTAACGACCGTTGCAATATAAGCATGGAGTGTTTGCAATTTCATCTTCACTGTCTGAAGATGTAAAACTATCCGGCCTAGTGCGTATCTTCCTTTTAATTTTGCGCTTTTTTGCCAATTGCTTTTGGTCTTTTTCTTTGCACTTTTTAACTTTTTCTTTTTCATCTTTTTTCCTTTGTCTTTCAATTCTCCTATTTTCTTTGTCTTGTTCAGTTTCCTTTTTCTTTCTAATAGCTTCTTCAAGTTGTACCTTGTACGGCGACGAAGTAATGATCGTTGTTTTTCCACGTGTTCTCGATACTCGTTTCTGCTGTTGAGTCGCAGGCACTGGAAGTATTTGCTTTGGGCTAATTAATGCAAATACTGACTGAACTGAATGAGACGGCTTCACTTTTTGCGATTGTTCAATCCACGAGGAACAGCCAGGTTGAGGATTTATTATAGAATTAAGGTCATTTGTCGTCTCTCTTTGAACTTCGTTTGTATCTTCGTTGTTTCCTTGAACATTTAGGCTAAGAGTCTCATTTCCTTCACTTTGAGTTGTGGTTTCATTTCCTTCATTTTGATTTATAGTAGATGGTGTAACTTGTAGGTATGTCGGTTGTCATAGAAGCTATGAAATCGACGTCGGTGAATACGTTGGAGTCGTAAGGCCAGATTCCACATTTTTTAAAACCGTTCACGGCTGTCGACATTGTAGCTGCTGCTATGAATGCTTTACCGAACAATTCTGCCACCTGCCGAGTACTCACTACAAGACCAGGGTTACTACGAAGCCATGAAGTTACTGCTTGATCGTAATATGTACTAAGAGGCTTCATGAAAGCAACGTCAAGTGCCTGAAGACGATGAGTTGTATGTGGCGGAAATGATAAAATCTCAACGCCATTCGCTCTGGCTTCGTCAATAATATCAACGCTTTTCGTATGTGTGCTGTGACCATCGACTAATAATAACACACGGTTTTCTTTTGTGGCCCCAGTGTACGAGATAAATTTTTTAAACCACGCTAGGAATAGTTCTGTTGTTATCCACCCCGAGTCACTGCATACACCCCAAGCTCCTTCCGGTGCATTTACCATCAACTCTGGTTCCATGCGCTTTCTGGGGAAGATCATCATAGGAGGTATATAATGGCCAGTAGCACTGAAGCATATCTCTACTGTTATAGTTGCTCCTCTTTCAGCGGACGTCAGTGCACCAACTTGTTTGCGGCCCTTCAAAGCTAATATCTTGCACCTGCTTTTTGGTACAACTGAAACACCAGTTTCATCACAGTTATAAATACGGTTGCCAGTGAATTTATGGTTATCATAGAGTTTTCCCAACAGTTTATAAAAATCTGACACTACGACTTTATTGAAACCTGCTGCTCTAGCAGCGGATGTACTTTCGGGTTTCCTGATTGCTATTTTTGGATGACGTCGTAAAAATCCAGACAGCCAGTCTCTCCCTGCCATACTCACGTATTCTTTAAATGGATGTAACTTATTATTTCGTACCGCGAGTTGGTACGCCAAAACTTTTACGTCTCTAGTTGTAAGACCGAAAAGCCTACTTTCCATATCTATAATATAGCTCGCCAGTTCGTTTTCTTCTTCAGGGGAAAATACTGTGGTCTTTGGGCCCAATGGAACTTTTATATTCATTGGTATGTTCGGAGATTTTCGAGCAAGATTAACTTTTCTTTGCAATGTTGTTCGTGGAACCCCAAATGTTTTTGAAGCCAACAAAGCACCCATTCTACCTTCTAGGATTGCTTTGATTGCATTTCTCATGCTTTCTTCTGTCCATTGCGCCCTATCAGTTGTTCGTTTATAAGTCCTCACCATCCTAAAAAGAAAACAAGGAAAAAATCACACACGAAAAAGACGGGGGCAAGACGGGCTACCCTATAGCCCATTTTGCCCCCTTGGTTCACTTTAGTCATAAACGAGATTTGTCCTAAAAGTAATTAAAGTAATGTTTAAAATGCCTTATTAGATTAAAACTGTATTAAAATGTGCTCCTTATAATACACACCACTTACTCCGAGCATAATATTTTTACCATCAAGTCGCTTGTGAGAAACGAAGTAAATATAATAACAAACTTACATAAATCTAGTTTTTTCACTGCAGCTCGGCGACGCGCCCTTCTCCTGTGGCTGTTTTCGGGCAACTGAGGCGCGGGGCAAAGATGCGTCAAACGCAAGTTATTTCCTGTTGCTAACGTATTTGGTTAGGTAGAAAACACGGGTGCCCGTCTTGCCTCCCTAGCCCGTCTTGCCCCACCCTCCCCTACGTCATATTTATCAAAAACAACATGCGAAGAGTTTATCCATCTAATTTCATCAAGCATACTGGCCCAAATTATTTGCGAAATTAAGAGATGCAAATACTATTCAGTATCATTGGATTCTACTCCAGATATATCACATGTAAACCAACTGACACTGATAGTGCGCTATGTTATGCCATTATGCCACTGGTCCATCTGGACCAGTGGAAAGATTTGTTAAGTTCTTGGACATGGAAGGTTTTACTGCTGAACAAATCGCCCAAAGTTTACTAGATTTTTTATGTAAAATTGGCATTGATTGTCGTGGGCAAAGTTAGGACAACGCCAGCAATATGAGCGAAAAATACAGTGGCCTACAAGCACGAATTAAGGAAATAAATAATTACGCACAATACATTCCCTGTCTTACACATTCATTTGGTGTGTTTGTGGTGCGATACATAATTTGTCGTGTGGCCAGCGCTCACTTTTAGAAAGGTGATAATTTTTTAAAGAATCGCTCTAGATTTTGATACCAACGTTTTCCCATTGGCCTGTTGCAGGCTGCAGCGATAATTTTATGCTCAGGCAGGCGTGGGTGCGCGGGGCCCCCAAATGCGCGGGGCCCGTAGCATTTGCTACTCTTGCTACGTGGCTAATCCGGCACTGATCTGAACGCCTTTATATGACTTTTAAACAGCTTAAAGCTATATTCGGCACTTCTTAAATGGCTTTTGTGCTTGTTTGAATGATATTCCACAAAATTGTGTAACCATGACATATTTGCCCCAATATTGTTAAAAACGTCAAAATTCTTAGATTTCACAAAAACATAGTTTTAGAGTATATAATAATTTTTGTGTACAATAAAATGAGTCCTACAATACACACGCTATTATCAGAATATTTAACTATGTAAGTGTCAAATCACTTAAAAACTTTTTGTTACAAAAACTACGACGCATTTACCTCAGTTGACCTCAATGCTGATATCAATCACTTTATATTGTTTCTCAAACCTTTATGAGTGCTCCATTTATAGGTAGGAACAATCCATATTTATAAGTACTGAGAAATACCGTTTATAATCTCACCGTAAATCCGATGTTAATCGCATGTAATCCCGTTCAATTTGAATCAATCCAAGGTTTTGCCATGCTATCCCCGTTAGCAGCATTCCGATCAATGCTGGTAGCGATGTGATAGTTAAAAATAGCCATCCGACGAAATATGCTACTGTGACTAGAAGGATTAAGCTGAACAGCTGGCCGCTGGGTGCTGCTGTTGTGCCCAAAAGTGTGAAGGCTATTCCCCAACATATCAATACTGAAACAAATGTCAAAATTATTTCAAAATAATAAAAGACGTTCAAAATACCATCTAATAATGTTGTAAAAGTTTATATTCGTTAGTAGTAAAGTTTGTAATGTCATCGTGTGCCTTCGTCAGGTCTTTATTTATGATAATAAAACTTTAAGGGCCGTCATCAAGTTTCTCCAGGATTTTTTTGCTTGTTAAAAAAATGCAATGTACCAAGGTGGATTGGAGAGTTCGCGGCCTAACCAAGAAAGGAAACAATTTTGTTTTAACAAATATTTTTACTTCTCAACGTAGTCACACTCGACTTCAACACATTTCTTCCACCTTGATTCCAACATCCTAATACCACTTTTAAAAAATGATTCATCGAATCTCTCAAAATAGGTTTAGACAGCAGATTCCACCCCATCATTTGATAAAAATATTTGTCCGCCTAAGTATTCCTGTAGATTCAAAAATAGATGAAAGTCTGATGGAGCCAAATTAATTGAATATGGAGGATGCGACAGTAATTGAAAGCCATATTGAAGAATTTCATGTTTTTTTGCCAATATTATGCTAATACTGGCATTATCCTGATTGTACAATACTGATTTTGGCCGGTATTTTACTCTTTATTTCTTCCCGCAAGCGGCATAGGAGGCCAACGTAATATTCAGAGTTTATTCTAGGTAATATTCACCCAAAACACGAAACCCATAACCTTGTTGGTTGATCTCAGCCTCCTTTGGGGTGGAGAACGGTGTCTTTCCATTGTTTAGATGGTTGTTTGGTCTCTAGAATACTGCGGTGAGCCCAGGTTTCATCCATAGTAACACACATGTTCACAAACTCTGAAGGATTCGTTTTATAAAGGGATTATCACTGTCTTAAAATCGCAATACTTAGTTCGATAGTCAGAAGCCTCGGCACCAATTTCACAGATACCCAATTCGTTGGCGATAATTCGTAGAAAACCCCAATTCGTTGGCGATAATATGTTGTAAACGCTCATTTTTCTGCAGTTTTCTGCAGAATCTCTAATATCTCCTGAATCTTCAATCTTCGATCAGCTATTATCAGGTCGCAACATAATGTTTTTAAAGCCTTGTAAAGTATTAATAACATCAATAATATAATAACTCATTTTTAATTTTGCCAGCACATACATTATTGAATTTAATTCAAACTCCAACATTTCAAAATGAGTTTCATTCTAAAAGGGGTAAAATTAATGTTCTTATTCAAAGTTGGATTTGTCTAAATTGGTTTTAAATGTAGGTCCCGTATTATTAGTAATCACAAAATTAAAGTAGGCTTGGTTATCAATTTTGTATTGCGGAAGTATCTACATTAAAAAAATCCCCACACGGATCTTTTAGTTTATCGACATCCCTGTAAAATTTTATCTAATGTGTTCGCCAGCTCCTCAACTATATGATGGTGGATATACTTACATATTAAAATAATTGAGAATGTTTGAGCTAATGGTGGGCCGCGCATGATTTGGGACGCACTCATCAATAGTTGTTTATTGTTGGTGTCTCTTAAACAACATGATTTCCAGCTCCTGTTAGAACAAAGAATAATTTATAATAAAGAACACACATACAATGATTTTATTGTTGTATTCCCTAAGTAATCAAATGCTGTATTGCTAGCATTAATCTTTTTCGGAATATACTCACATAGAATGTAGGATAATTTTAAATCTACGTAATTTAATCTATTTTATTTTATGAACTGTCAATAAAATAAACTAAGTATTTACAGATATAAAAGTAATGTTTTAAAAAAATAGGTCGCAATAAATTCATATACAAATATAACAAATAATAAAAAAACTCTAAAATCTATTTTTACCATCCATTTTTTCTCTGTTTGGTGCTTTCCTCTTCATTCATAATTCCGTAGGTGCCGTATTTTGCATATTCATTTACTGAAACAGAGGGAAATATATTAAGTCGTATTTCAATAACTAAATAAAAAATAAGAGCTTCTTAACTTACCGTGCAATAAATATGATTCCGTCATTTTAATAGACAGGTTAGTATTCGGAATGTCTGGAAGATGGCGTTAGTATACTGTTTAGTAAGCACAAGCATTATTTTAAAATTAGGTTATGAAATTATGTTATACTAATATAACAGTAATGGCTGCAGGGGTTAATTTCCAAAATTACAACTTCGCTTTGAAATAAAATACATTAAAAGAGTTTAAAAACGAATTTACCGCTAGAATGTTATAGTACCCGATGTGTCGGCGATGTTGCAACCGCCGTTGTCCAGGGTATATTGTCTACCTTGGACAACGGCGGTTGCAACATCGCCGAAAAGTCGGAAGCTACAAAATTTTAGAAATGTGTCAAACATCCGCGATAGTCTTCGATTTCAAAATACATTAAATTTGGTTAAATAAAGAATTTCGCCTGTCACATCGTCGTTCTATGAATCTATGGTATATGTGAGACCTCGTAAGCGCCAAAAAAAACGAATTTCCGTTTAGTATTGTTATTGGTGTAAAATCACGTTCCCGATAGTTTTGTCCATGTACGGATGGCTTAAATTGCTTAGTTTCCTTGTGTTTCTCATTGCAGTGGCATCTCGTAAATCGTAGGCATGAGTCGATGATTATATCCGATGATACCTCTTACGTACTTAGGAGTAATTCATCGCAAACCTTAACACTTTTAGGAAGTCTCTTCTTATTTTTATTCTTATTCTTATTCTTAACACTGACAGGTTTAATCGCTAGTACAGTAAAATAATATATTTTGTTTCATTTTTGTCCCATTTACGAAATAAAATAAAACATCTCTAAAACGAAGTTATTAAGTTTTTTCATGCCCAAATTTTTAGAAAGACTCACATATAGATCGACGACATATAAGTATACCTACTACGGATAGTTTATCCCCCAAGGAAAATCGGTGACGACCTAAGTCGAAGAGATTTAAAATGGACTAAAATTGGGGATTTTTGAGTTATATAGACCTATATTAAACATCTAATTCCATAATATAACTTCCACTCGTGTAATTTTTTAAATAATTTTTTACGTTTTAGTGTACCTACACTGTATATTCTGTGTATATTTGTATATAATTAAATGTATATCCCTTATAATCTCACACCCGAGCACTTTTGAAAGTGTTACATTTTTGAACTGCTACTGCATTGCCCTTTCTATTATCCAGTAGCTGGAGATAAGATATTGCGAATTGAGAATAAAATTGTGTAAATATGAGTGTCACGAAAATTTGTGAAACAGCTAAGATTGAACATTTCCTATTAGTTAGGTACGTTATCCAAGTGCAATTCTCAAAGTTAGGTCGAGAAATTATAATATTGTTGTTATTTATGTATGTAGAAAAATACATTTAGAAAAACTTTCAATTTAATTTAGTATTTTTGGATCGTTTTATAATAAAATATATAAAAATCAACTGAATGTATTTTCTGAGTTTTATTTGTTAGTTTACTATAAAATTCATTTATTTATATTATAATAAAAAAATATAAGTTATTTCAATTGAAAATATAAATATTATGAAAATTGAGGAACACGACGTTTCGACGAAAGACATTTGGTACCCAGGTTTTGTTAGGTACTAAAGGAAACATCCCAGAGAAGAATGTGTAGATACACAATATATAATATCAATTACTTCGGGTATCTAATAGTCTACTATGACAGGTTTGCCTTTCACTTATTGATATTGATATTGCCTTATTGATATTGCCTTTCACTTATTGATAATTTGGTAAGTCTATTTGATAAGTTAATTTGACGGTCGAGAGTCGCAGTTGTAAAATAAGTTGATATTAATATAAATAGAAATGTGTGTCAAGTAATAGACTCACTCAGTTAATAATGGACTGTAACAGCGACCCAAACAAGACTGTAATAGCGATGAGCAATGAACTCACTCGTGATATTAGAATGCGATGCTTGTTTTCGTAATTAAATATATAAAGGCGCCTGCTGACGAAAGGACAGCGGTTGGCATCTTCTGCATCGCCAGCTTAAAGCAGCTATTAAAATATTACTGTTCATTTATTATATTATTATTTTATTTAAAAATCCATCTTTACCAATACATGTAGATACGCTCCTCGTTTAAGGAATTGTAGGTTATTGAAGGGTTACTGGGAAGAAAGATTATTGTATTTTTTTGGTGTACTCGTAAATGAGATACGTTAGTCATCTTATGGCATGTTTTCAAACTAATCGAAGCATGAATCCATTTTCGAAAGAAAGATATAGTCTGCCCTTAAATGAAAGAAGAAAAAAATGTGCGCGTCAGCTCCGACGCGCGACTGGAGTTTACTCTTTAAGTACGATTGTCATTGAATATACAATATGCAGAGCGGGTAAATTGAGTGATTGATTGATTGATCGATCGGTAAATCAATCAATCAATCATCAATCTTCAATCATCAACTATCAATCAATCAATCATCAATCATCAATCATCAATCATCAATCATCAATCAATCAACAATCAATCATCAATAATCAATCAATCGATTATCACCATTAATCAATCATCATCAATCATAATCAATCAATCATCATCAATAAATCATCATCAAACATCATCAAGCATCATATGTTTATGTGCTCTGTAATATGTGCGCTGTATATTTTCCTTAATAAATATATATATAAATATGTATATTTTCCTTAATGAATATATATGTAAAATGTTTTTTTTCAGATACAGATATTCTTATTAATTTATTAAAGTTTTGTTTTTTTCTGTGTTATAATTGGTTTTTTTTAAGTGTAATATAAGTTTTTTTTCTTGTATATATAATAGAAAGTATATTTGTAAATCTAAAATATTTTTGTAAATATAAAATGTATTTGTTTACAGACAATTTTATTTCTATATCACTCAAAGCTTTGCTAAAATGTCATTTGATAAGTTAGTAAATTTTAAAAATGGAATTGCCAATTTTAAAACTTTAAAAATGGAATTGGATTGCATTGTATAACAATCTTAGGGTAATGTAATGTAAATCCGAATTTAATTTGTAGAACTGGCATACATGCATATATTGGGTTATTTCTGTTGATAAAAGTGCGGAAGAGTTTGCAATATTTGTAATTCGTGATTACGCGTAAACAAGTTGAATGAAAACTCAAGGAAGTGTCTATATCGTTCATTAAGTATTATTTGTGCAATAGCTTGTACATAATGAAGAATTGAAAATTTTTCTAAATAAGCAAGAAAAAAAGCAAGCGAGAATGCGAATAAGGTCTATGATTTACTGATGGTTAAGTAATCAACGCGAAAAGGGTTCTTTGATTATCACATAATATTTATATATTTTAGACATTGTGATCCCATATTTATATTCAATATAATTAGCAATAAGAAGAATCATTTCTAAAAATACACCAACAGATATTTTTCGCTTCACAACTTATCTTAGGATATAAAAACTATTGCGGTAGCTATCGGACATTGGCTCCATTATTAATTAGCTCGTTACTGAAATTTAATCTGTTCGATTGAATACAAAATCAGCGAAGAGTTACCAAAATCCAAACTTAAAGTCGACGATATCAAATAATAGATATTCATTAATAAAACTACACGTAAAAAATAGTCAATTTTACCAGTTGATTGCTACGTTCACTCCCCACTTTATACTCGAATGTAGTGACAATGAAGATAAAATAAACAAACATTAATCCTTCTTATCGCATACTGATAACAAGGTCATTGGACCAGATCCGGATTAAAGTCTTATTGGGACAAAAATTCCTGATTTTATCTATATTTATATCAGCTATTTTAATACTTAATAAAACTTAATTAAGCGACAGGCTGTACTTTATTTAGGAAAATAAAACAAAGAACCGTAGCAAAAAAATATACTCGAATGCTGCGCTATGCATTGCGTTTAGTGACTGTGTTCAATTTATTAGGCATTGACTTGAGTCAATGCTTATTAAATTGAACACAGAGTCACTAAAGGAATACATAGAGCAGCATTCGAGTATATTTTTCTTGCTACGGTTTTTTGTTTTATTTTCCTAATAAAAACAATAGTCTTATCATAGTAACGGATGGAAAATCAGCTAATATTTACTAATAAATTACAAGATGTGAGACCAGAACGTTTAATTTGACAAGTATGGTTCTAGCCTTATTACTATCCAGTTATGGGTGCGATTTTGATATCGGACGATAGATTGTTATGTCGATCTTATCTTTAGAGTTATAGATCTGGTGTAAAATGTGCTATTTTTCATTTATCGGGAAAAATACTTGTGCGCGGAGATTTGTTGAAAATATGCGGTATGGTTTCAACGACGGTATGATTTCAGGCGTGCATTGATCGTTGAAAAATGGCGGTATTCCGTCCAGACCGGTTGCTTAGCGACACAGTCGAGGTGTCAATTGCTTCCAGTGAACGCAAAGATACAAAGATAATCCACAGTCACGCTCTGCCACATGGCGGCCAGAGGCCAAACTCGACCGCGAGGCACTGGGATAAGTCACTCAGTTAGGCATCCTCGCGCCCTGGCTACCAGATTTATACGAATTTCTCCATCCTTCAGTCTGGCCACGGAATCCAAGTCAATTGCGCGGCCTGTACCTGAAGTTCGAAATCAGTCATATTCGAATTTATCGCGGATCCCAGGCGCCCTTTGCCCGTCTATATCACTCGGGTTTGGGTAGCCAACAGATCATTTTTAACGGTAGGGACGCTAGGTCAACATCTACAGATTCCCCCGGTGCCGGTTGAGCAACGGCTGGCGAACATGCCAGGGCCCAGCCGTCCAGGGTCGTTCGAGGTGGTCCCCGGGCACACGCTAGATCTTAACTGTCAATGAACAAAACGATACAGAAGCATGCAGAGTTCACTCCGGCTCTTCCAGGGTATTCCTCTTCGGGGAGGCTGCCGTATGGGAAGTAACCCGGAGATTGGATTGGCCTTCACAAAGTAATACACATTATTCGTACTAAATCTACACGACCGTTTCTTTGCAACAGTCCAAACGATCAATGTTTTGCGATATTTAACGTATTGCGATATTTTCAATTCTTAGTAGAAAAGCATGTTGATACGAATATATGGTTTCGCTGTTAGGTTATGTTGTAATTTGTAAAGAAAGGTTTCTAATCGTAGAATATTTCTGTTGTAAATAAACAGTTAATTCAGTGTAGATGCCGTCTTACCCCCACTTAGGAAAATCTTTACGATCAAAAAAAAGCAACAGACTCACGAATGATTCGTAAGCTAAATCAAACCAAACGTAACGTTTGCTTCCGACTCGATACTACTCGGTAGGCTGGCGCAAGAACAGGGAAATCCAACAGGTGTTCGATGACTTAACGGCACCGATGCACGAAACCTCGGAGCGTTTAAAATGTTTTAATTCTAAGAGATTCTGTAGAGTGTCATTATTTACATATATATTAATTAAAATCTTCCAATTATACTTTTAACAGTTACTGTTACAGTTACTGAGTTTATATTAAATATTTCCTAATAAAAGTAATATTTCGTGTCGCGTATCAAAGCTGTAAAGCTAAAAACAATTAAATGCACCTGTAGTTTATCAAGACTTTATTCTACAATAAAATAAGTGCGATAGGTTCGCCGAGGATCTTTAGAATTAATTGGTAATAGTCAAAGAAATAGAAAACATAAAATACAATAATACAATTAGAAATTCAATAAAATAAAATTGAATAAAAATGGTTACAATTAAATTTAGGTTTAAACAATAATAAAATAAGATTGTTAAACACACTGATAAAATCATGCTTAGCATGTATCTGCAATATTCGAGTTTTATTCCCTATAGGGAGTATTATTTAATGCACCGATATACAACTTTTCGCAGGGTCAGCCGGTCTGGTTTTTATCTTGCCTTATCAGCAATTACTTTGGGAGGGAAAATCACTACATATCAATACGATGTTATAAAGGTAGGAAATCACTATCCTCTTGATCAGGGCGGGGCGAACGGTTCAAATATTCGCGCCGCTGCTGAAGGTGTTGCGTGTGCGGCAATGTCGACCAATCAGGTATGTCTTTTGTACGACAATAGAAACAATCGTAGTTTGGCGGTAGTATTCCAGAGAGATGATCGAGAAGCGAGGACCGCAGGAACCTGGCCGTCGCAGGATGGGTGACTGTCTTGTTGAAGGTATCAGCTCGTTGGTAACGAACGAGGTAGACGATGTGATGCTTCAAACGAAATCCGTATAAATGCAGGGAAGAAAGACTTACAGGCTTTAGGCGAGGTCACTGCCAACATAATTCGCCTTAGATCAGAGATTCTAGCGCTGGGGAGGGAACCAGGGTTCAGGACGGATGAAAAGCGCACCAATTCCTGACCGAGTCGCCTGATGTTCCCACCCTAGCCAAACCTCCTCCACGGCAGAAATCTAATTCTTATTGTATCTATTATTAAAGGAGACTCACCGAAGCTATTATATTGTCCTAATTATGACCCGATGGACGTTTGGGACCTGGGTCTGTTCTGCACGAGAGCTCGACTTGAAAGAGATCCAGTTTACTGTTTGTAGGGTAGTTCTAACATAAATCCCCGCTATAATTCAACAAACGCCCGCCAAAATATGATTTGATTTCCGGTTCTCTTAAAATTAAATGTGTTTTATTAATATGTATTTTAATTTATAAAATTAAGAGAATTTTAGTGGTACCGGAAACGGACCTTATTTCACCCTCATATGTATCTATCTATTTACTGTGACCAATTATTTTATTTTAAGGAAGAAGGGCCCTCGTATTAAAATCTCAGTTTGCTCAAATATATGAAATAATAAATTAGGATTACTTAAAAGGATGTCTTCGATTTATTTAACATAAATATACAATTATTTGAGAAGTAATTGTTCGTTACTTAAAATACCGTTAGCTGGCAATATATCGTATGCGAATGTATACATGACAATCACACGCTTCGTACGTCACTACCCAAAATATACTAATGAGAGAACGCCTGACCTTAGCACTGAGCAATCGAACCATCGATTATTCACTGCGAACGTCAAACCGCGACTTGAGTGAAACGACTTTAAATGTGAGTGCGGTTTTATTCAATCATAAGAAAATATTGTAAAATTAGGGGAAAAACGGACGAGACCCGTTACAACTTTAAGAGGTTTTCATTACCAAGAGAAAAAATGGTGCACATCCTCATTGGCACGTGAATATACCTTATAGCTAGCTGGACATTAGAAAAGCCTCGACCTTACCTGTTTTGGTAAAAATATTTTAGCAATCGTATACATAACGACATGCAAGTCATTCACTACGAATTTTATTCACTAGGCGGTAGGGCGAATGCTTGTGTTTCCTCCTCCAAGAGAATAGCGAACATCTGATCGATCGACATTAACAATAGGTGCGATGATCATACTTTTAACATTGGCTACTAAAAGTAGACACTAACGGGGTACACCCATCAGGATCTTTTGTCAGAATAGGTGTTCTACAGGGATCTTCATTAGGCACGCTATTCTTTTTATAAAGCATGCCATACACGATACAATATATATATCAGACATATGAAATCGTAGACAATCGCGGCTGTTTGAAAATATAAACAAGATTATAAACGGATTTAACCTAGGAAGTTTGTAGCACCCGACATTTGGGCGATGTTGACACCACCATTGTTCAGAATAGACACCTCTAACTACCCAGTCTTTTTTGGACAAAAGCGGTTGGAAGATGTTTTGGCGATGTCGGGTGTAACAAATTTCACGCTTTAAATCCGCTTATAATCTTGACAAAAATATTTTACATACGTCTAGTTACAGATAACACATCTCTAATATTTAAAATTGGTCTATAAAGACTAAATTTCCACGAATAAAATACAGCCCTGTCTGTGGACTATATTAGTTAACCACAAACAATCTTGTACAATATCAGAATACCAAACATATAAAATATAATCTCAGAATACCAAACATATAAAATTTACAATCCTAAGTTGATACATATTTAATATCAGGAAAAAAAACTACCTTGAACTTGTGTAATTGTAGATTCATATAACTACAATCTGAAATCGGGACTGTAACTGCCAGGCACGTATCCAGATTTCAGTTTCGGGAGGAGGGGGGGGGGGGGGAATTCATTAAAATAACGGGCGCGGTACCCACCAAAATTGAATTCGCCCGTACAATGAAACAAAAATACGCTGGATTTCGGCGCCCGCCCCCGCCCCCTGGATACGTGCATGACACTAGGCACATAAGTCCCGGATTCTCCCTGATTCTCAATTTTTCTCGATTTTATTTAAAAAAAAAAAAAACAAGGGGGGGGCGTCCCCCGTGCCCCCCCCCCCCTCCTCCTCCCCCCTGGGTAAGTCCTTGGTAACTGCTGTAGGTAAACGCGTACTGGTAACTACAATGAAATATAACATAAAATGATAAGGACAGTAAAAACAATCTTTACCAGTAATTACAGTGGTCTATTATAATAAAAACTTTTGGCACTAGAAGAGTGATCAGTGGGAATCTTCCTGTTAAATAATATTCAATCCTATAAAATAAAAGAGTGAGTGTTTTCTCTTGGCTCGTGAAAGTCGAATTTTACGTATACATGGATCAAGACAAAAGACATTATAGATTAATTCAGTTTTCACATGGAACGGTGTCTTATATATTTTTTAATATGTACAGGTATAATTTCCTATTTATTAGCAAACGAATTTCGTGTCGTTCTCTTTCTAACATAATGTCGCGTTTGGGTGCTTGAAAGAGATAAATATATACTGATTCATATGCTGCTTTCGGTATTAATATTGCCAGTTGACATTTACAGCGTTTGAAATGTATGAAAACTTTCTTCGCGCTGAACCACATTTTACAGCTGGCAATGTTCCTATGCCACCATAGGATGTAGGTATACTCGTATGTGCTCCAGTAGTACCAACGGACAAACAACGGCATGGATTGATCCATAGTCAATAGTTTACAATGTTCGGCGCCGATCAGAGCTTTAAGAAACAGAAAAAATAAAGTGTCTACAATATGTCATTAACTTCCTAATATTCCTTAATAATAATAAATGTATGAAGAGTAATGGATTTTAAATAAAGTGACCCTAATGTTTGGCTATGTGCGCAAAACGCACATTCCACGCCAGTCCGACATTTTAACGATGGTGGCTTAGTTAAAGATAGACGGACAAACAGCGAAGTCTTACCAAAAAGGGTTGCGTTTATACGGTCTGTTACAGAATAGAATTATATTATTAATTGATTTGTTAGAAAACAACTTATTGGGGGTTATTTCCGTTTTGTAAACGCGGAAAAGCAAGCATTTTGAGATATTTTCAAATAAGTGTGTGAGCATTGTGTTTTCTCTGGCAAAGTTAATTAAGAGATGGTACAATTAGTGCCATTAAATCGGTAAAAATATGTAGTTAAATAATTTCTATGGAGACACTGTCACAGATGTGGCGTATGGCTGTTGTGACGTCATTCAAGATGGCCGCCATTGCAATAAAATACACTGCCTTATCTCGGTGGCTATCCCATCGATATTATTTTTATTACATTCTTGGAAAGTCACTGTTCATAGCTAAAAATATGGCTTAGCAAATATTCCTAAAATCCAATATTTTGCTTGCTTTTTGAAATAAAGATAATAAAATGAAGGTGTATGCTCTCATTTATAACTATTTATATGACCGTAATGCATATTTACAGAAAATTTATAAATGTTGTCTAAAATAGACATTTGTCGTGAAATAAGAAAATAGGCGTCAAATGTAGGTACTTCAATTAATTACATTATAAGTACATATACTCCACATAATATTACTCTTTATGGAATTGATGTTTAAACAAATCCGAGCATTATATACACATAAATATGCAAGGAAAATTACAAAACGGCCTCATCAGCTTCATCACTATTCCTGTGTAATCTTATTCAGCACTCTGTGTATCTCTTTATCACTATATATATCCATCTGTAACCGTCTGTATATTAAGGTGGATATAAAGAGTCCGGTTCACTCTTATGATTCAAGCATAGTTCTCATAGTCCAAGCATATGATGAGATCTATGCTTGTCGTTTCCAAGAAAAAAATCTAAAGTATTTTTCTCAAAGGTTTTATATGTATTTTTAGACGCTGAATCCTTGCCAGAGGTGAACTAACTTCAGGAATTGCGAATAACCGACAAAAATGGCATTTAATTTAGTATTTCGCTTATAATTCACGAATAGAGCATTTTTTGATAACGACAATTCAGCACAAAATTAGAGTAGTGAAAGTTCCTACAATTCATACTTACAGACTTAATTCCTCCGATGTACCAAACCGTCGCTGAAGTGCGCTCAAAAATGGTATTTTTTTGATAGAGAAAAACGCAGAATATGGATGACCCTTTGAATATGCGGTAGAGCCGCGCTATGAAGTTAAGCCCAAAATCAATTGAAATAGGATTACCTGATTTCCTTTTGTCACATTTAGCGAATCAGCAAACGTATGTAAGATACGTAGTCGGCGTTTTTGAAAAACCGCTAAACTCCTGTCAATCGTGAATTAAACTGGATGTATTGAGTAAAAAGATAGTACAGTAGGCTGGTAATACACTATAAATGGCCGAAAGTCAATGATGTACCATATCAGAGGCCATATATATATGGCCTCATATGGTACATCATTGAATAGAAAACGGCTTTGCCGAAGTGATCAATAGTTTAATTTTTTATTTTTTCGCTTAATTCGTCTCAATTGAAGGCATTTTGTGTTGCATAAGGATAAGCCCTATTTATGAGATATATGGATGAATAGT